>OX422208.1:119562068-120094568 GCA_949130495.1 Sambucus nigra
TGAAAAAGGATATGACAAGATGTTTGTTGGCTATGAAGTTAGAGAGAGAACGTTGAAGACAGAGGTTAAAGAGCACAGGCAAATCACCGAGCTACTGGAGCAGGAGAATAACAATCTGCAAAAGGAATTAGCTCAGCTGAAGTCTGCTGCATCATCTTCTACTGCCTTGGTACCTGTCACCGAAGAAGGATTCTCCTTTTTAGAAGTTGAGAATGCCAAGTTGCGAGAATAATTGGAAGCTTTGAGAAGAGCTATCCCTTCTACTGCTGTTCGGGGGTGTGGAAGAGGTTCTCGGGGACGAGCAAGAGGTGCTCTGAGTGCTGTCGAGGAACAAAATACTCAACCTGCTCGGGGACAACCAAGAGTTCTTTGTCCTACCATTGAAGAAGCTCGTACTCAAGTAGCGTTGGAAAACCAGGCATTCCAGCTGATGGCAAAGGACCAAGCCCTTTCTGAAATGTCCAAGAAAATCCAGAATATGGAGGCGGAACTTGCTGCTCATAAGTCTACTTTGGAGAATAAAGATATCTTTGTGAGGAACCTTCATGAGCAGTTAGAGAGATTGACTTTACAATTCCATAAACAACCTCGTGAATTCTGGATTGCAGGTTACAACGAAGCCCTTTGTCATTTGGATGCTCGTATCGAAAACGCTAATAATGAAGGCTACAAACAGGGATGGTTGAACGCCTTGGGGGTACTGAAACTAGAGCAAGGTCATTATTTATGGGATTATCATGCCCCTGGGCTGCTCGACCTACCTGTTCCGCCTTTCAAACTTGACATGAGTTGGATCCCTGCTCGGGCCATTCCTCGCTGCTTGATTTCAAAGTATCTTGGTGACTATAACCTTCATTCACGGGCAGAACTATCTCGTCCTGAGCATTTACTGGATACACCTTCAATAATGAACGTCAGAATGCTTCGAGACCCTAACTTTATTAACTCTCCTCTTTGCTTAGAAGATCCTCCTACTGGCGAGGAGCCTATTTCAAAAGCACAAGGAAAGAGACCAATATAATAGGGTTTTTTAATGTAATAGTTATTTATACATTTCAAGTCAATGTATTCATCTTTGTACTTCATTTTTGGATTCAATGAAATACATATAATTTTGTTTGCAAACGTTGAATGCTTTTATCCTACAATTGTAAAATATTTTTCATTTGTATCTCTGTTAAAAAGATGATATAATATTATTGATCAACTGATTGTCGACTACCTTGACTGTACATCTGTTAAAAAGATAATAATATTATGTAATTTGCCGACCAACTGTAGTTAATTAAAACTTGTTGTCGACTAACTTACATTTGTAATAATCATTTGGTTGACCCAAAATAATGATGTTTTGTTTCTCGACTAATTAGAAATCACAAGTAACAAAATTTTTAACTTGGTAATATTTGTATTCTACCAATATAACTTGGTGAATTTTCTTTCTTGACCAACTTTTGGAATTTTTTGGAAAATATATTTTCTTTTTCTTCCGGAGTTGGGATTTTTCTTGTTTTGCTTGTTCTTCGTCGACATCCTTTCTCGCCCTTTTACCAACCTAAGTTGGTCTGAGCTCGAATTTGATGATTCTGTTATGTCCACTTGCCCTTTTACCAAAATAAATTGGTCTGATCTAGTGTCTGCCTCCTAACCAAAGGAGTATGGTTTCCTAACCAACCGGAGATGGCATTTTTAGGAATGTCATTCTCGCCCTTTTACCAACCTAAGTTGGTCTGAGATCGAATTTGCCTCCTAACCAAAGGAGTATGGTTTCCTAACCAACCGGAGCTGGCATTTTTAGGAATGTCATTCTCTCCTTTTTACCAACCTAAGTTGGTCTGAGCTCGAATTTGCCTCCTAACCAAAGGAGTATGGTTTCCTAACCAACCGGAGCTGGAATTTTTAGGAATGTCATTCTCGCCTTTTTACCAACCTAAGTTGGTCTGAGCTCGAATTTGATGTCCACTTGCCCTTTTACCAACCTAAGTTGGTCTGAGCTAGTGTCATGTTTTCCTAACCAACCAAGGTTAGCATTTGTAGGAATGTTATTTTATTGCTGAGCAGCATAGTGTGTAACACTAGTATTCCCCGAAAAACTTTTCAATAAAAGGAAAGAGGATGGCAAAATATCATCGTTTTATTCATATTGATGGAACTGCTTTACATTTTACATCACTGATAGTATTTGCGCAGGTGTTCAGCATTCCATGCATTCTTAAACTCTTCTCCTTCTAGAGTTGCTATTCGGTAAGTTCCTGGTCGAACAACTTCTGTAACTCGGTATTGTCCATGCTAGTTTGCTTCCAACTTATTGTGCTTCTGAATGGCCCTTTTTAGCACATAATCTCCTTCTTTTAGGTCGCATTTCTTCACCCTCTTATTGTAGAACAGAGCTGTTCATTGTTGGTAAGCAGCATTCCTAATGGCTTCCTCTTCTCTAACTTCCTCGAGCATGTCTAAATCCAATCTTCTCATTAAATCGATGACTGGGGAATTGAAATTCAGTACTCTGTGTGTTGGGAGACCCAACTCGGCTGGTATTACAGCCTCACTTCCAAATGCCAGCATATATGGTGATTCTCCAGTTGCTGCTCGGGGAGTGGTACGATAAGCCCATAGTACTGATTATAGCTCATTAATCCAATTAGCTTTAGCCTCACTGAGCCTTTTCTTCAATCCATTTAGCAATGTCCTATTCGTCACTTCAGTCTGTCCATTACTTTGGGGATGACCTGGTGCTAAATGGAGTTTTAAAATGTAGGACTGATGATAATAGGCAGCAAACTCCTCATTATAAAACTGAGTTCCATGGTCGGTGATGAATGCATGAGGAAGACCATACCTGCAAATGATGTTTTTCCAGACAAATTGATATACCTTCTCATAAGTCATGTCGATCAGAGGCTCAGCTTCTACCCACTTAGTAAAATAATCCACTACGACAACGAGGTATTTAAACCTTCCCCTGGTCATTGGCAATGGTCCCACCAAATCTACCCCCCACATGGCAAATGGCCAAGGGGAAGTTATAGGCATCAACAATGCTTGTGGAGTTCGTCGGATGGAGGAAAAACGCTGACACTTGTCACATCTCTTAGCATAGGCTATACAATCAGCTCTCATAGTTGGCTAGTAGTATCCTTGTGTCCTTACTCTTTGTAAAAGAGTAGGACCTGCTACATGAGCTCCACAGGACCCTTCATGGATCTCTTCAATCAATTCTTTTACCTCGGAGGTATGTACACATCTTTGCAATCCTGCCATGATTCCTCGTCTATACAAAACACCATTAGTTATAACATACCGAGCAGCTTTAAACTTTAATTTCTTGGCAGCAAGCTTATCCACCGGTAATTCTCCCTCCTCAATATATGCCCTGATGGGATCCATCCAAGATGGTCCTAAATCAAGGGTGATAACATTCATCGTTAGGTCTTCATGTATGCTCCGATTTTCTAACACTTCAATTGGTATCGTTCTTCGCAGCTCGGTACGAGTAGCTGATGCTAGTCAGGCCAGTGCGTCTGCTCGTGCATTCTCCATTCTCGGTATTCTGATCAATTGAATGGCAACAAATTCTTATACCAACTCCATTACCTTCGCATGATACTTGACCATTAATTCTCCTTTAGCTTCATATGTTCCCAATATCTGATTCACAATTAATTGAGAATCACTGAAGACCATCACCTATTTCGCCTCCATAGTTTTCGCCAAATTAAGTCCCGCTATCATGGCCTCATACTCAGCCTCATTATTGGAGGCTTTGAATTAAAATCGCAGTGCATACTCCATGTCGACTTCATCTGGGCTGTTCAAAATGATTCCTGCTCCACAGCCTGTAGCGCAAGATGAACCATCTACATACAACATCCATATAGGTAACTCGTCCTCTAATTTTTTATCTGACAGAGTTCCTCGGTAAAATATTTATTGCTTATTTTCACCATCCCCTGAGTTTTCTTGTTCTCTGTCGACCATCTTTTCTTACCCTTTTACCAACCTAAGTTGGTCTGAGCTCGAATTTGATGGTCTTATCACATCCGCTTGCCCTTTTACCAACTTAAGTTGGTCTGAGCCAGTGTCTGCTGTTCTAGTAACATCCACTTGCCCTTTTACCAAACTAAGTTGGTCTGAGCTAGTGTTTGTTGATCTTATAACATCCACAGGTTGATCGCCAAGCTGCTTTTGCTCCTCCGGGGTATCAGGATAGGTGAATTTTGCTATGAAATCTGCTATTGCTTGCCCTTTAAGCGATGACCTGGGTTCATAGATTATATCATATTCACCGAGCTCTATTGCCTAGTACATCAATCTCCCTAATTTTTTTGGCTTATGAAGGGCTTGTCTCAATGGCATGTCGGTATATACGACTATGGTATGGGCTTGGAAATATGGCCTCATTCTCCTACTTGCTTCAATTAATGCCAATGCTAATTTTTCCAGCTTTGGATACTTGATTTCTGCACCTCGAAAAGCCTTACTTGTGCAATAAATTGGCCTCTGAATTCCATTCTCCATTCTAATCAATGCCGAGCTGACTGCATTCTCTGATACGGCCAGGTACAAGTACAACTTTTCTCCCATTACTGTCCTGAACAACAGTGGAGGTGCTCCCAAATACTTCTTCAAGTCTTGAAAGGCCTTCTCACATTCATCATTCCACTCGAAAGTTTTTCGAAGTATTTTAAAGAATGGGAGGCATCTATCAGTTGCTCGGGATACAAATCTGTTGAGTGTTGCAACTCGTCCTATAAGACTCTGCACTTCTTTCTTCGTTGTTGGAGATCACAACCCTAAAAGAGCTTTGATCTTTTCTGGATTTGATTCAATGCCTCGCTGGTTGACGATGTACCCAAGGAACATTCCTTCTCGTACTCCAAATATGCACTTCGTCGGGTTCAGCTTCATTTGGTATTTATCCAGTTGATCAAAGGTCTGACTTAAGTCAACTAGATGATCGGCAGCTTTCTTGCTTTTTGTCAGCATGTCATCGACATAGACTTCCATGTTGCAACTGATTTGTTCGGCAAAGACCTTGTTCATCAATCGCTGGTATGTCGTACCTACATTTTTCAAACCAAAAGGCATAACATTATAACAATAAGTTCCCCTAGGGGTAATAAAAGAAATACTTTCCCTGTCTTCAGGTTTCATTTTGATCTGGTTGTAACCAGAGTAAGCATCCATGAAGCTGAGTAGCTCATGCCCCGAGGTAGCATCCACCAGTTAGTCAATTATGGGCAATAGAAAGTGATCCTTTGGGCATGCCTTGTTGAGATCGGTGAAATCAACACACATTCTCCATTTATTGTTTTTCTTCTTTACCATCACCACATTTGCTAACCAGTCTGGGTATTTCACATCTTCAATGAATCGATCTTTTTGGATCTTCTCGACCTCTTCTTGTATAGCTTGATTCTTCTCGGGGCTAAATACTCTTCTTCTCTGCTTTACAGGCTTGATCTCCTTATTCACGTTGAGCTCATGACATAAGAAGTTTGGATCTATTCCTGGCATATCTTCATGACTCCATGCAAAAGTTTTCTTTCTGCTTCTCAGGAAAGTTCTCAACTCTTGTTTTATTGAGGCATCCAACGAAGAACCTATTTGAGTTGTTCGTTCAGGGTGCTCGTCGTCCAGAATGACATTCTCTGTAGCTTCCACCACCTGTCCTTTTACAAGTTGAGATTCATCTCTAGGATCCAGTGTTTCAATTTCTGTACCTTCATCCACTTGATAGGTAGTAGTCTTTTTCCTTGATTCCTCAAGCTCCTCTTGCTCAGCAGATGAATAATAGCATTCCCGAGCTACTTTTTGATCACCTTTCACAACTCTTACTCCAAAGTTCGTTGGGAATTTTAAGCACTGATGTACTGTAGATGGAACTGCTTCGAACTTTTTCAAACCAACTCTTCCCATGATGATATTATAAGCTGACTGAACATTTTTATCCATCACAAAGAAGCGTATTCTTTCTGTCGGACAAACAGGCCATGTACCAATGAATATGTCCAACTTGATCGTCCCAAGTGGAAAAACTTTCTCGCCAGCAAAACCAAGGAGAGGTCTATGATAAGGATCCAGTTGAGATAACTTTAGATTTAAGCTATCGAAACATGGGTAGAACATGATGTCTGCCAAGCTGACATTGTCTACCAGAACTCTTGAAATCATTATTTCTTTCATCCTCATTTTAATCACCAAAGGGTCATCGTGAGGGTATAGGACACCTGCGAGGTCATTTTTTGAAAAACCAATAACCAGCTTCTCTTTGTTTACCTTTCTCGAACGATCTTCCTCAGCCAAATTTATCCATTGAATATATGAGCAAGCTTGAGCCTCATAGAGGTAAGCTTTTCTTTCTGCGGTAAGATCTCCCCCACCTGCATCTCCACCTGTAATAACATTACAATCAAATGACCCAAAACGTATTAAAAATACCTCACGCTCTGGTTGCCTTGGCTTTTTGGGAAGATCGGGGTCATCTTCGGTATCCTCTTCATGATCTCTTTTCCTGTTCTCTTCTGCCTGACGAGGAGATCTGGATCTCTCTCTTGCTCGGTCGTCGTTTCCTCTCTCATTTCTACGATCAACATATTTTAACAATTTTCCTCATCTAATGAGAGTTTCAATCTCATTTTGGAGGGCTATGCAGTTTTTTGTCATATGGCCATGATCTTTGTGAAATTCACAATATTTATCTCTATTCCTTTTATCAGGGTCAGCCTTCATTTTCTTTGGCCATTTTATCTCTTCGTTATTCTTGATTTCCTCTAAGACGTGATTGATACCCATTTTCAAAGGAGTATAATTATCAAACTTCTTCAGGACTTCCCATGACGACTTATTCTTAAATTGTTTGTCACCACCATTGCCCTTATGCTCTTTCTTCTTAGCTTTGTCGACTTCCACCTTAGTTTATTTATCCATATTCTTCTTCGCAGCCATAGCCTCCTCGGCATTCATGATTTTGGCCGCTTTTGCCATTAACTCTGACATAGTCGAAGGCGGATCTTTAGCCAAAGTGTAATACAACTTGTTGGGCAACAGCCCACTCATCAAGGCGGTGATTGTTGTCTTCTCTTCATAATCTATGACTTCCAGCTTCTCGTTATTGAAACGAGTTATGTAATCTCTAGTACTCTCACCAGATTTTTGTCTAACGCTTAACAAATGTGCTACTCGCTTTACTGGCTTTGCCCCAAAACAGAAATTGCCAATGAACAACTCGGCCAATTGAAAGAAAGTTAAAATCTTACCCCGAGGAAGATTGTTGTACCATATCTGAGCAGATCCAGTAAGAGTTCCCGAGAATGCTCTGCATCTCATCTCGTTAGGGACAGCATAGATGTCAGCGACAGCTTGATATTGTTCTATATGAAGAGCAGGATCTGTCTTTCCATCATATTTGGGGGTCACCCCAGGTGCTTTGAACTTTGACGGTGTGGGAAAATCCACAATGGCCTGGACAAAAGGTGTCCCTTGAACAAAAGTTTGCTGTAAAGGATTTT
The DNA here is from genome assembly GCA_949130495.1 of Sambucus nigra. Classification (NCBI taxonomy): domain Eukaryota; kingdom Viridiplantae; phylum Streptophyta; class Magnoliopsida; order Dipsacales; family Adoxaceae; genus Sambucus; species Sambucus nigra. Next base: position 119,569,580 of record OX422208.1, read on the forward strand.
TCGCCTTAGCCATTTCTCCCAATCTATCCTCCAGTCACTGACTGGAGTCCTTCCACGCGTCGTTTCCTTCTTCGGGCCTATTGGTTCAAGCAATTGACCGAGCTGATGTGGCCTCCTGAGATCTATCTTAACGAGCAGCTGGTCGTGATTGTGCTGATCCTTCTCTTAGATCTGATGGTTATCGACAACTCCTCGACATGGCCTTGGGTGGACTTTTATTCCTCCTGGGGCCTAATCGACTGAAAGGAGATACCCTGCTCAATATTTCCAAGGCGCTGGTCCTCTCTGGAGAGAGAGTGATACGTTGCTCAGTATCTGTGGCCCTTATTGACGAAGTTCGCCCAGGTTGATAAGAGAAATCATCAGATTCCTCATAATGATATGAATCAGTACGCCTGGATCGTGAAGAACGTAAATGGGTTTGCCTCTGACCACTTCTCTGTCCTGAATGAGCAGGTGCACCGCCATGAAGGGTTTGGATGAGTTGCCGCATGGTTTCTTGCATGGCGGTCTGACCTTGGGCCAGATTTGTCATTATTCCAGCCAGATCTGGAACAATTGATGGTGTAGAGGGATTTGGAGGATTTCCAGTGTTTTCAGCATTTCGATTGCTGGATTCTGGATTGTCAGCCACTGATGATGAATGATTTTTGATGAAAAAAGATAATAACAGTCGTTTCCCACAGACGGCGCCAATCTGTTGATGTAAAAAATTAGATTGCTTCTAATTATTTAATCACAGATAAATATAAATGAGACAAAGAATTTTAAAGTGGTTCAGCCTTATAAGAATGGCCTACGTCCACTGTTTCTGTTATTGCCAAATGTTTTGGAATTCTCGATATGTGGTTCTATCAAGAAATTCCCCTCCCTTTGAATGAGGGTGATACAATGTATTTATAGCCCTTAGGCTGTACATGTGAAATGGTAAACAATTAATGCCCTTTAGGCGTATACGTCTATATGATGAGCATTCAATGAATAGTTAAATTGTTAATTATCTGGCAATTAATGCTATGATCGAGATGTAGCTCGGACCGCCTGAGTTGCTCGTCGTTCAGGAGTTCCTCGGAGTACACCTGATGCTCGGAGTATCTGACTCGTTGCTAAAGTAATTGTAAAAATGTGCCATGTAGATTGACACGTGTCTTCTTGTGATTCATCCACGTCAGCATATTAATTTTTGTATCAACAAGGAGTATCGGCTCAAAAGTCTCCCCCGAACCATATACACAAAACACACATAATGGCGGCGAACATAGTTCACATACACATGGATCACGCACATACCTACGCTCCCATAGTCAGTTGACTTATCAACTCATAAACAAGTCTTCACAGTCCTATGTTCTGAGATACAAGTCAAATATCCCCCGAAGGACACCCACGATAAGACCGTCTCTACACAACCCCCCGCGATAGCACGCAGCTATGTATGCCATGCACATATTATTAAGCATGTAATAGGTATCCACACATCCGATTAATATTTATAGGTATTATCCTAGCCATTTTGAATACTTACCATACATATTTCATTCTCATTATTACGTATTTTATAGTATTACTAAATCACCATAACATTTTAGTAACTTTCGAATTAACTCTCATTTATGGATTAATTAAAGTATAAAACTCACATACTTCCTCATACACCTGTCTAGTTTCGAATCTATTAACTGGCAATGTCTCACTCGAATAGACTAAAAAATTGCAAAACTGCCCCTAAGAAGATTCCCAAAAATTCACTCTATCGCTCGAACAAGATGGCAATGTCGTTTGAATGACTGCCACGTGTCGCTTGAGCGACTTCGCGCGAGATACCAATCTCGTTTGAACAACATCGCACGACTTCGCGCGAGACCTACTGTTTCGTCTTCTACACAGAATTTTAGCGTTTTCCACCATTTTTAACCCTAAAACCTCTAAATTAACATCCCAAACTCCAACCAATCAATCCCAAAAAGAATCCTAACAATAATACATGGATTCTAACATCCTAGAATCATTAAATCATTACGAATGATAAAAAAATAAATATGAAATCCCCCAAATTAATTATTAAAACCCTAGTTCTTCAAATTCTTTTTCAAAAACACATGATTTACAGATTCGTTCTTCACATAAGCTCATCAAAACGTAATTTCTATCTTACATACATGAAGGGCTCAATCTAATTAATCTAATATTCGAATTATACATCCTAAATCTCCAATTTTTCATCACTTTTTATGAACAATACATATTTAAAATATCCCTATACTAACATGAATATGGTTATTACTAAAGAAAATCAAGAATAAACACTTGCCTCGAATTAGTCGTCTGATTTCTTGATGTTGTTGGTATGAGTGCGTTCCTCTCGTTCCGATCTACACGATGGTGGTGATGGTTGTGCAAGGTAGTGTTAATTTGGCCTTCCCTCTTGGAAATTGGTTCTCCCTCACACACTCTATGGCCGTTCTTTACTTTCTGTCTCTTTCAACCCTAATGGACTTCTCTTGGATGATAAAATAACTCCTAATTTTCGTCCATTAATTAAACCCAAAAATACAATTTTCCATAATGCCCTATCGGGGAGCCTGTTAGGCCTAAAATTGCTCCGGGACCCAAACTAAACACCCGGGTATACGATTCGGACTATTTCGACCCTTACGGACTCAACGACACACTCGGAATGATTATACGAGTTACCAACAATAATTAATATTTTATTCCATTAAATTAGTCCCGACATGACTCACACGCGCGTCTGACTTAATTTACTAAACTGTCGTATTTCTTATTCTTGAATATTTATCGAAGTGTATAGTTTCATATTACGTATCACACAGTAATATTCAATCAATAAGTATTAACCCTTGGCACGTTAGTTAATATTTATTTTAAATCCAAACTAATTAACAATTAAATTCTCACATTTTAATTCAATTAATTCCATAATTCTTTAAATCATAAAAATATGGGGTATTATGTTATGGATGTCCCATATGTAGGTAGAAAACTGAAGCCAATTTCTAACTCATAGTGGTAAAATGAGTTATACGATTCATCGTATACTTCTGTTGACTAGTCACCCTTTATCAATAACAAGTTTAACTTCTTACATGTCGGTCATAAGCGTAGGACTGAACATGCTCAGCTTTCTGGTCATCAGATTGAGGAAAAGGTGAAGTTTGCGACTGCGAGGAATATATATATGTGGTAAAACACCCTCTATCTATAAACCTGAAGCGTAAAGATAGGGGGATCAGAATAACCCTAGCAAAATGAAGTCATGGTCCAGACGAACAATATTTTTTTACTTAGCATATTAGAAAGACCATCGTGTAATGAATGTAATTAGTGTGATGCACACAAAGAAGAATGTTATGAAACATCTGATAGGAGCATGTCTGGGTGGATCTCATTTAAAAAATGGCGAGCGGGCACTCCGCTATCTAAAAGATATGAAAATAGAGAAGAAATTATGGATAAAAAATTATCCTACAATAAGAAGAATTTCTATTCCCCCAGTTGTTTTCACTTTGGATACTAGTGAGAAAAAGTTCCTCTTAGACACATTGTTCAACTTAAATACTCTAACTGGTTATTTCGATGATAAGATACCAAACAAATGACCTGAGATAATGCAAGTCTCATGACTGGAACATCATCATTCAACTAATCCCTCTGCTATTTAGGCATTACTTATGTGAACAAAAAGATCTCTGTAGGCAATTATGCAAATTAGTTTGTGCTTTACCCTATGTTATGCAAAATTGGTAAAAAAAACATAAGTCATGAAATCAACTTTAACCGAGGCAGTTTGTGTATTAGAGAAATATATTCCTTCATCATTCATCGATATCAATACCCACCTACTTGTGCTCTGTTGTGTGGTCCCATTAGTTATCCCTAGATGTATCCTTACGAGCGCTTAATAAAAACCTTCAAAGATTACATAAAGAATACACGTTATGTTATAGGGAAATTTCTAAAGAATACATAACTGTGGAATTATCCCTATACGCTGGGGAACATAGTCAGAATAAGAGCTGAGGATATTCAATCCTTATGGAGAATGAGTGATTAAGGCACCTGATGAGTTTGAGGATGAATTTTATTTTGGAAATTCAAAAGAGGTGACACTCACTAATCTACAATACGAGCAAACAACTCGTTATGTTTTCGAATCACAAGAGTTGAAGATTGGAGAGAGTTAGTAGATACATAATTAACTGAATTACTCTTGTTGATTTTATTATTTTATATATTATGATTTAAACTCTACAACTTACCCGTAGGAAGTACGAGAACAAAATTTTTCAAACTCAAAGGATTAGTTACACGAATGATTTTAGGGCATGCCTATCAAAAGAGGTAATTTTCACCTCTTATATGAGCGGTTATTAATCATGTGTGGTAAAACATGCCGAATATAAATTTATTAATAAATGCAGAGGTGATGTCTCATCAAGTCTTACACATCTAGCAAAAGGTCCCAAATTTCGTGCAAAATAGTTTAAAAAATTCCACACCGATGGTTTTTATTTCGTTAAATATCCATTTGAGGAAAACTTTTTGATGTAAAATAGAAGATTTTTCAATTTTTGGCTTGAGTATCTCTGTCGCTAACAAAAGCGATAAAATTCCAAAAGATACGATGCTAACATATTATGAGATTGTTTAACAAATCCTTGATTGTTTAGATTTCACAGAATTCGTATTTTACTATGACTGGGTGAAGGTGGTGGACACTACGAATGCCTATAAAGTAGATACTGACTCCAAACTTGTCATGGTAGATTTATCAAAGATGGAGAGTAAAGATCGCATAGTCGACGAGCCTTTTATTTGCGCCTTTCAGAATATAAAGAAGGTATTTACTTGAAATGCATAAATGATGGCAATTGGTCACATGCAGCGAAGGGTGTGACTACAAAAGTAGATGCATTAGAGGTTCCTAAAGTGTTCTAGTCTGCTCTTGATAATAACCCTAATTTAAAGAATCTTTTTATTAATTCACATGAAGATTGAGTATCAAAATATTATTTTACCCTCGGCAATCGTATTTGCATCCTACTATTATATTAGCCCTTGACAGTTAGATTTGTATCCAAATTGTATCCCATTAGTTTGATTTACAAATGTTTAGTTTAATTTAAGAATGTTTATATTGAAGTATGAATGTTTAGGATCACGAACACCTCGCACGGGATTAACGTAACATATAGAAACTGAATGTGTTGTCACGGGACTTTTGGCTCGAGAATAAGACCAAAATTTGCAAGTAGTTAAACTTAGGTAAAAAATATGGTGTTGAAGGGTGAAAATGCAAAACATCCCCCAAACAGCCCCACAAAAGAAACAAACACTTCACAAGGGCCCAACGTAACACGTAGCAATCGACCGCTTAGTCACGAGACTGTCGGTTTAAAAATATGACCAAAACTTGAAAATGGTTAGACTTAAGCTTAAAAAAATGCCGTTGAAGGGAGAAAATGCAAAATAACCCTCAATCAACCCTGTAAGAGGCACGGACACCTCACACTGGATCAACGTAACACGTAGCAACTAATCGCGTACTCACAGGACTCCCGATTCGAGAATATGACCAAAATTGGTAAATAGTAAAACTTGAGCTTGAAAACATGTCGTTGATGAGTGAATGCAAAACAACCCCCAAACAGCCCTGAAAGAGGCATAAACACCTCGTACGAGACCAATGTAACACCTAGCAACTATACATGTAGTCACGAGACTCCCAGTTCAAGAATATGACCAAAACTTGCAAATAGTTAGACTTAGGCTATAAAACATGTCGTTGAAGGGAGAAAATGGAAAATAACCCTCAAACAGCCCCACCAGATGCACGAACACCTCGCACAGGACCAACGTAACACGTAACAATTGACCGTGCAGTCACAAAACTCTCGGTTTGAGAATATGACCTAAACTTGAAAATAGTTAGACTTAGGCTAGAAAACATGTCGTTGAAGGGTGAAAATACAAAAAAAAACGAACATGCAAAAGGCATAAACACCTCACACGGGAGCAGCGTAACATGTAGCAACTGATTGCATAGTCACAGGACTCCTAATTCGATAATATGACCAAAACTTGCAAATAGTTAAGAAAATAAGCCGTTGAAGGGCGAAAGTACAAAATAACCACCAAACGGCCCCTCAAGAGGCACAAACACCTCACATAAGAATAATATAACACATAGCAACTAATCATGTAGTCACATGACTCTCGGATCGAGAATATGGCCAAAATTTATAAATAGTTAGACTTAGGCTAGAAAACATGCCATTGAAGGGCAAAAATATAAAATAACTTTCAAACGGCCCCGCAAGAGGTACGAACACCTTGCACAAGACTAACGTAACATCTGGCAATCGACCTCGTAGTCACGGGACTCTCGGTTCGAGAATATGACCAAAACTTGCAAATAGTTAGAATTAGGATTAAAAATATGTTGTTGAATGGCGAACAAGCAAAATAACCTCCAAACGGTCCCACAAGAGGTAGGAGCAGCTCGAACAGGGCCAATGTAACACGTATCAATTGATCGCGTAGTGACGAGACTATCGGATTAAGAATATGACAAAAACTCAAAAATGGTTAGACTTAGGCGTGAAAATATGACCCCGTTGTCACAGGACTCCACACCTTTTATTATCATATATGCATTCCCATATATTTTCGTAAATAAAAAAAACGAAAAAAGAAGGTCTATCCCACAATTTCCAATTTAAAGTGTTCTCACAATATTCTAAACTTTCAACACATTTGGCATATATTTTCATAAATCAAAAGAGACACCCTAGATTCGAATTATGGGTTGGACCCCAACCTTGTTCATCTTATGAACTACGCGGACTTTGATGCCATTTTTTGCTACAGTGGCATTTTAAAGTTATTTTGGGACTCAAGTCCTACGTTACCGTTGATACCAAAATTAATATGCTGATGTGGACGAATAATACGAAGACACGTGTCAATTTACGTGGCACGATAGCAGCGAGGAAGTTCATTTCCCGACCAACCATGCTTCTCTCCGAGCAACGAGGATACACCGAGGAACTATAGCACACCGAGGAACTCCAATGCACCGAGGTACTCTAATGCACCGAGGTACTTTAGTTCTCCGAGGAACTCCTGATCAGCGAGCAGCTATGGCGGTCCGAGCTGCACCTCAATCGCACCATTAATTGCCAGATAATCAACAGTTCAGATATTCATTGAATGCTTATATTCTTGACGCACACGCTGCATTAAATGTATTACCCTTTCACATGTATATCATTTAATGTATCGAACCTTTCATGTACAGCCTCAAGGCTATAAATACCTTGTATCAAACCCATTGAGGGGGACCGGAATTTCTTGAGAGAATTTGTAATCAAGAATTCCACAAACACTCAGCAATAACATAACAGTGGACGTAGGCTTTATTCCTAGCCGAACCACTTTAAAAATCTTTGTCTTATTTATTTATCTGTGATTGAAAAATTAGAGCGATCTAGTTTTTTACATCAACAGATTGGCGCCGTCTGTGGGAAACGACTGTTACTATCGTTTTTCGCAAAAATCATTTGTTATCAATGGCAGATAATCCAGAATCCAGTAATCGAAATGCTGGAAATGCTGGAAATCTTCCAAATCCATCTGCAACTCCAGATCTGGCAAGAATTATGACAAATCTGGCTCAAGGATAAACCGCCATGCAAGAATCTGTGAGGCAACTCATTCAAACTCTTCAAGGCGGTGCACCTACCTATTCAGGACAGAGGAGTGATCGTGGGCAATCACGATCCAGACGTACTGTGTCATATCGCAATGGGGATTCTACTGATTCTACGTATCAACCTGGGCGAACCTCATCGATACGGGCTACAGATACAGATCAATGTATTACTCTCTCTCCGGAGAGAACCAGCGCTTTGGAAAGATTAAGAAGGGCATCTCCTTTCAGTCGATTAGGACCAAGGAGGAATATGAGTCCACCTAGAGCTCCATCGAGAAGTTTTCGGCCACCATCAGGTTTGAGAGAAGGATCAGCACAATCACGACCAGCTACTCGTCGAGATAAGTCCCAGGAAGCTACGTCAGAACAATCAGTTGCTCGGACTAAGTGGCCTGAGGAAGGAAATAAAGCATGGAAAGGTTCCATTCAGCGGTTGGAGGATAGACTTGGTGAAATGGCTAAGGCAAGAAACCCCTTACAGAGAACTTTTTTTCAAGGGACACCTTTTGTGCAAGCCATTGTGGATTTTCCTACACCATCGAAATTCAAAGCACCTGTGGTGACCCCCAAGTATGATGGAAAGACAGATCCTGTTCTTCATATAGAACAATACCAAGCTGCTGCCGACATCTATGCTGTCCCTGACGAGATGAGGTGTAGAGCATTCTCGGGAACTCTTACCGGATCTGCACAGATATGGTATAATAATCTTCCTCGGGGTAAGATTTCAACTTTTATACAATTAGCCGAGTTGTTCATTGGCAATTTTTGTTTTGGGGCGAAGCCAGTAAAGCGAGTAGCACACTTGCTAAGTGTTAGGCAAAAATCAGGTGAAAGTACTAGAGATTACATAACTCGTTTTAATAACGAGAAGTTGGAAGTCATAGACTATGAAGAAAAGACAGCGATCACTGCTTTGATGAGTGGTTTGCTGCCTAATAAGCTGTACTATACTTTGGCCAAAGATCCACCTAAAACTATGTCGGAGTTAATGGCTAAAGCGGCCAAAATCATGAATGCCGAGGAGGCTATGGCTGCGAAGAAGAATATGGATAAAGAAATCAAGGTGGAGGTCGACAAGTCTAAGAAAAAAGATCAGAAAGGTAATGGTGGTGACAAGCATTCCAGGAATAACAGGATGGCTTTGGAAGTCCTAAAGAAGTATGATAATTATACTCCATTGAAAATGGGTATTAATCATGTTTTGGAAGAAATCAGGAATAGCAAGGAAATCAAGTGGTCAGAGAAACTGAAGACAAATCCCGATCTGAGGAATAAGGCCAAATATTGCGAGTTTCACAAAGATCATGGCCATATGACAAAAAATTGCATAGCCCTTCAGAACGAGATTGAAACACTCATCCGAAGAGGAAAGTTGTCAAAGTATGTAGATCGTCGAGGTGAAAGGAAGAATGACGACAGAACTAGAGAGAGGTCTAGATCTCCTCGTCGTGCAGAGGAGAAAAAGAAGAGGGACCATGAAGATGATCTAGATGATTACCCTGATCTTCCCAAGAAGCCAAGGAAGCCTGAACGAGAGGTATTTTCCATACGTTTTGGGTCATTTGATTGTAATGTTATTACAGGAGGAGATGTAGGAGGAGGAGATCTTACTGCAGAAAGAAAAGCTTACCTCGGAAAGGCTCAAGCTTGTTCATACATTCAGTGAATAAACCTGGTCGAGGATGATCGTCCAAGGAAGGTAAATAAAGAGAAGCTAGTGATTGGTTTTTCAAAAAATGACCTGGCAGGTGTTCTTTACCCTCATGATGATCCTTTGGTGATCAAAATGAGGATGAAGGATGTGGTCATTTCAAGGGTGTTAGTAGACAATGGTAGTTCGGCAGACATCATGTACTATTCATGCTTTGATAGCTTGAATTTAAAATTATCTCAATTGGAACCTTATCACAGACCCCTTCTGGGTTTTGCTGGCGAGAAAGTTTTTCCACTTGGGACGATCAAGTTGGATATACTCATTGGAACTTGGCCTGCTTGTCGAACCGAAAGAATACGCTTCTTTGTGATGGATAAGAATGTGCAGTCAGCCTACAACATCATCATGGGAAGAGTTGGATTGAAGAAGTTCGAGGCAGTTCCATCTACAGTACATCAGTGTTTGAAATTCCCAACGAATTTTGGAGTTGGAATTATGAAAGGTGATCAAAAAGTAGCTCGGGAATGCTATTATTCGTCTGCCGAGCAAGAGGAACTTGAAGAGTCAAGGAATAAGACTACTACTTACCAAGTGGAGGAAGGTACAGAAATTGAAACTCTTGACCCTAGGGATGAATCTCAACTCGTAAAAGGGCAGGTGGTGGAATCTACAGAAATTGTTATCCTGGACGATGAGCATCCTGAGCGAGTAACTCAGATAGGATCGTCGTTGGATGTTTCAATAAAACAGGATTTGATAACTTTCTTGAGAAACAGGAAGAATACTTTTGCTTGGAGTCATGAAGACATGCCAGGTATAGATCCAAACTTCTTATGTCATGAGCTCAATGTGAATAAGGAGATCAAACCTGTGAAGCAGAGAAGAAGAGTGTTTAGTCCCGAGAAGAACCAGGCCATACAAGAGGAGGTCGAGAAACTCCAGAAAGCCCAATTCATTGAAGATGTGAAATATCCAGATTGGTTGGCAAATGTGGTGATGGTAAAGAAGAAGAAGAACAACAAATGGAGAACGTGTGTTGATTTCACTGATCTCAACAAGGCGTGCCCAAAAGATCATTTTCCATTGCCCAGAATTGATCAATTAGTGGATGCTACCTCGGGACATGAGCTACTCAGCTTTATGGACGCTTATTCTGGCTACAATCAGATCAAAATGAAGCCAGAAGACAGAGAAAGTACTTCTTTTATTACCCCAAGGGGAACTTATTGTTATAATGTTATGCCTTTTGGTTTAAAAAATGCAGGTGCAACATATCAGCGGCTGATGAACAAGGTTTTTGCCGAACAAATCAGTTGCAATATGGAAGTCTATGTCGACGACATGCTCACCAAAAGCAAGAGAGCTACTGATCATCTAGTTGACTTAGGCCAAACCTTTGATCAACTGGACAAATACCAAATGAAGCTCAACCCGACAAAGTGTACCTTTGGAGTACGAGAAGGAATGTTCCTCGGATACATCGTCAATCAACGAGGTATTGAGGCAAATCCAGAAAAGATCAAAGCTCTTTTAGGGCTGCGATCCCCAACGACGAGGAAATAAGTACAGATTCTTACCGGACGAGTCGCAGCTCTTAACAAATTTGTATCCCGAGCAACTGATAAATGCCTCCCGTTCTTCAAAACACTGCGAAAAAGTTTTGAGTGGACTGATGAATGTGAGAAGGCCTTTCAAGATTTGAAGACGTATTTGGGAACCCCACCATTGTTGTCTAGGCCAATAACTGGAGAGAAGCTGTACTTGTATTTGGCAGTATCAGAGAATGTCGTTAACTCGGCGTTGATCAGATTGTAGAATGGAGTCCAGAAGCCAATTTATTACACAAGTAAGGCCTTCCGAGGTGCAGAAATCAGGTACCCAAAGCTGGAAAAATTGGCACTGGCATTAATTGAAGCAAGTAGAAGAATGAGGCCATACTTCCAGGCCCATACCATCATTGTGTATACCAACATGCCGCTAAGACAAGCCCTTCACAAGCCAGAAAAGTCAGGAAGATTGATGTATTGGGCAATAGAACTCGGTGAATATGATATTGTGTACGAACCCAGATCATCATTAAAGGGGCAAGCTGTAGCAGATTTTATAGCGGAATTCACATACCCTGATACCCCCGAGGAACAAAAGGTACTTACTGACCTACCTGTGGATGATACAGGATCAACAGGCACAGATCCATACCAACCAAGGTTGGTAAAAGGACTTGTGGATGTAGAAAAATCATCATATTCAAACCCAGACCAACTCCGGTTGGTAAAAGGGCGCGAACAAATGACCGACGAGGAACGAAGGATACCCGGGGATGATGAAAGAAAACAGATGATATTTTACCGAGGAACTCTAACAGATAAGAAATTTGAAGACGAGTTACCTACATGGAGATTATATGTAGATGGATCATCTTGCACAGCTGGTTGTGGAGCAGGGATTGTTTTAAACACCCCAGATGATATTGACATGGAGTATGCCTTGAGATTCCAATTCAAAGCTTCCAATAATGAGGCTGAATATGAGGCTATGATAGCAGGTTTTCATTTGGTGAAAGTTATGGAAGCACGGCAAGTAATTGTTTACAGTGATTCTCAATTAATTGTGAATCAAATGATGGGAATATATGCACTTAAAGGGGAATTAATGATGAAGTACCATGCAAAGGTGATGGAATTATTGGCAGACTTTGAGGCCATTCAATTGGTGAGAATACCAAGGATGGAGAATGCTAGAGCAGATGCATTGGCCCGATTAGCATCAGCTACGCGCACCGAGATGCGAAGGACAATACCAATTGAAGTACTGGAAAGTCGGAGCATAGAAGAAGACCTGATGGTGAAAATTATTACCCTTGATTTAGGACCATCTTGGATGGATTCTATCAGGGCATACATTGAAGAAGGAGTGCTACCGGAGGATAAGCTCACTGCCAAAAAGCTTAAGTATAAAGCAGCTCGGTATGTACTAACTAATGGTGTTTTGTATAGACGAGGAATTATGGCAGGTTTGCAGAGATGTGTGCATCCATCAGAAGTCAAAAATTTGATTGAAGAAATCCATGAAGGATCATGTGGAGCTCATGTAGCAGGTCGGACTCTTCTGCAAAGGGTGATGACACAAGGATATTACTGGCCGACGATGAGGGCTGATTGTATAGCATATGTTAAGAAGTGCGACAAGTGCCAACGTTTTTCCTCCATCCGACGAACGCCACAAGCATTGCTAACACCAATAATTTCCCCTTGGCCATTTGCCATGTGGGGAATTGATTTGGTTGGACCACTGCCGACCACCCGAGGAAGATTCAAATACCTCGTCGTTGCAGTGGATTATTTTACTAAGTGGGTAGAGGCTGAACCACTAATTGATATGACGTACGAGAAGGTATATCAGTTCATTTGGAAGAATATCATTTGTCGATATGGTCTCCCACATGCTTTTATCACAGACCATGGAACACAATTCGATAATGAAGAATTTGCTGCCTACTGTCATCAGTCGAACATTTTGAAGTTTCACTCAGCACCAGGCCATCCCCAAAGCAATGGACAGACTGAGGTGACGAACAAAACATTATTAAATGGATTGAAGAAGAGGCTAAGTGAGGCCAAAGCAAATTGGATTAATGAGCTACGGTCAGTTTTGTGGGCTTACCGAACAACTCCCCGAGCAGCAACTGGAGAATCACCATACATGCTGGCATTTGGAAGTGAGGCTGTAATACCTGCCGAGTTGGGCCTACCGACACACAGGGTGTTGAATTTCAACTCTCCGATCAGTGATTTGATGAGAAGATTGGATTTAAATATGCTCGAGGAGGTTAGAGAAGAGGCAGCTATTAGGAATGCCGCTTATCAACAACGAACAGCTTTGTTTTACAACAAAAGGGTGAAGAAATGCGATCTAAAAGAAGGAGATTATGTACTGAAGAAAGTCATTCAGAAGCACAATAAATTAGAAGCAAACTGTCATGGACCATACCGGGTTACAGAAGTTGTTCGTCCAGGAACTTACAGAATAGCAACTCTAGAGGGAGAAGAATTTAAGAATGCGTGGAATGCTGAACACCTACGCAAGTATTATCAGTAATGTCAAATGTAAAGCATTTCTTTCATTATGAATAAAGCAAGGATGTTTCGCCATTTTCTTTCTGGTTGAAAGTTTTTCGGGAATACTAGTGTAATACACTACACAAAAAAGTGCTCTAAGGAGCCAAAAAGTGCTATAAGTAGCCAAAAGTGCTCTAAGGAGCCAACCTCCTTTGGTTAGGAGGACAGCTCTAAGGAGCCAAAAAGTGCTCTAAGGAGCCAAAAAGTGCTATAAGTAGCCAAAAGTGCTCTAAGGAGCCAAAAAGTGCTCTAAGGAGCCAAAAAGTGCTTTAAGGAGCCAAAAGTGCTCTAAGGAGCCAACCTCCTTTGGTTAGGAGGACAGCTCTAAGGAGCCAAAAAGTGCTCTAAGGAGCCAACCTCCTTTGGTTAGGAGGACAGCTATAAGTAGCCAAAAGCTCTAAGGAGCCAAAAAATATTCCTTTGGTTAAAAGGTGTACACTAGCATGATCAATTACGGTTGGTAAGATAAAAATATACTCTCATATTACAACTTATGATTGGTCGGGAGGTAATATTATTACAAAAAGTTCTTTGAAGAACAAAATATTCAAAAATACACCAAGTATAGTTGGTCGGGGATAAAGACCCAATAACTGTAGTTGGTCGACGAGGAAAAATTATTGATCTTAGTTGGTCGGACGCATTTTTATATTCGAAATTGAACCAAGTATAGCTGGTCGGGGATAAAAACCCATCAACTGTAGTTGGTCGACAAACATTATTTATCCACCTTGGTTGGTTGGAAACAGTTTGAACAATTTATATTCATTACTTTATTATTATTAAGTGATTGATCAACCTTGATACTTGTAAATTTTTATTATTAAGTTGGTTGATGAACAGCGCAATATTGTTATCTTTTTAACAAATACATAGATACATATGCACAAATATAAAGGTGTTTGATAAACACAAGACAATAGCAAAATTGGCAAACAGAAAATGAAAGTCTTTTCATTAAAAATCTAGAATAAATTACAAGTTACATAAATGTACTAACTGTTACATTGAAAACCTATCCTATTGGTTTCTTTCCTTTAATTTTTGAAACAGGCTCCTCGCCAGCAGGAGGATCCTCTAGGCAAAGAGGAGAATTAATGAAATTAACATCCCTGAGCATTCTAACGTTCATCACAGAAGGTGTATCCAAGAGATGCTCAGGACGAGACAATTCAACCTGAGAATGAAGGCTGTAATCACCAAGGTACTTTGAAATCAAGCTACGAGGAATGGAACGAGCAGGGATCCATGCCATGTCCAATTTGAAAGGTGGTATAGGCAAGTCTAACAATGATGGAGCATGATAATCCCATAAATAATGCCCTTGCTCCAATTTTAACACACCCAGTGCATTCAACCATCCTTGCTTGTAACCCTCATTGTTGGCATGTTCAATACGAGCATCCAGGTGAACAAGGGCTTCATTGTATCCTGCCATCCAGAATTCCCTTGGCTGTTTATGGAATTGGAAGGTTAATCGATCCAATTGTTCATGAAGGCTTTTGGCAAAAAGATCCTTATTATGCAGAGCAGATTTCGTCGCTGTAAGTTGATCTTCCAAGGATAGATTCTTCTTGGACATTTCTGATAGGGCCCGATCTTTGACGTTTAACTGGAATGCTTGAGTTTCCAAAGTAGATTGAGTACGAGTCTCTTCAATATTGCGACTGAGAACTCTTGATCGCCACCGAGAACCTCTTCCTCGTCCCCGAGCAGTTCCAGAAGCAGCAGATCTTCTTAAGTCATCCAGTTCTTGCCTTAACTTGGCGTTTCGACTTCTAAGAACGAGAAACCTTCATCAGTAACTGGTACTAATGCAGTGGAAGATGAGGCAGCAGATTCATATTGAGCCAACTTTTTCTTCAGATTATTATTTTCTTGTTCCAGGATCTCGGCAATCTGCCTACAAGCTTCAACTTCACCTTTTAGGGTTCTCTCCCTAATGTCGTACCCAGCAATGATCTTCTTATGGCCTGTTTCTGAAGAGAGCTGCTGGTATCTATTTTCATAATCCTTATGCAACGAAGCCATTGATTCGTTGTGTTGATTTTGAAGATCCTCTATGGAACCATGAAGCTCTTCAATCAAGTCATAGTAAGCGACATTGTTGGCCACTGCTCGGTCGAGTAAAGCTTTCAAGTACTGATAAGCTTCAATTGATTTCTCTGAGGCACCATGGCCAAGAATATCAGCAATTTCTGATGTACTAAGGAATGTATGACCAGCCTTATAGTATTGGTGACATTGCTGCATCAGCTCGGTATCATGTGAAGAGATCAATTCCATTCTAGCAACAAACTAAGGACGAGAAAAAGACAACAATCAATAAATATAAATCATCAACAACAGAGATGAGCAAAGATGTATTTTATTAGATCATCAAAAGGTTACATTGTTCGATTACAAGAATTGAAAAAAGAAATGATACCGAACATTTTCACACCTTTTCCTTGTCCCCCAAGACTTTCTCGGGAGGCTGGGACAAGGAGCTCGGTTGCTCGGTGGTGTCAACGGGTTGATCGGCAGGAATCTTCTCGGCAGGAGGCATAGAGGAAACGCCATCGATTACAGAGGGTTGAGAAGCAGAGACTGGGTCACCCATAGCCATAGAAGACTCATCTGAGGCAGGCTCATCTTCTTCTTCTTCCACAATTGGTGGAGGAGGACCAGGGAGATGTTGTTGGAATAGCTCAGAATCGTCTTGGACCTTTAGCTCTTGCAGAGCAGCTACCCAGCCATCGTGGAAGTATTTCAACTTCCCGTATTGGACTTGGGATGTCATTGCAGATATCCCTCTCTCCCATCCTTTCTCCCAACCAGCACTGAAATGTTTCTTGATTGCGACCTTTCTCTTCAACTTCTCCGAGGAGAGTTTCACCTCCAATTCCTCTTTTTTGACCTTGATATCTCGCAGGGTAGATAACTCTTCATTTGCCTTTTTCATCTAGCCATCATATTCCTGATGTTTAACCTCTAAACCCTTTACTTTCTCCTCCAAATTCTTGGAGGTTTCAGCCATTTTCACCTTCTCAGCTTCAGCCACAGCTAATTTCTTCTCCCAAACAGTTTTTTCGTCAACATACTGTTGACGAGATTCCTTTAAAGACTGGGTCAAACCCAACAGAGCATCCTCTACGCCTGACGAGGAGCTTGAAGCTTTAATAGCTTCATCCTTCTTCACAATATTATTAAAACAGTTCACCAACTGAAAGATGAGAAAAATAGCAAAGTCAATACAAAATGCAAACTTTCAGAGAAAGAAAGAAAAATCAGAAGTATAAGAAATTTACTGAAGCAAGGTGACGAGCAGCTAAGGATGTCAGCATATCCCTAGGAATTCTTTCATCAATTCCATGGACCTCGGGTACGACCGAGCTCATTGCAGAACATGGAAGAGTGATGTTTGGAACATCAGTACCACCAGCAGGTAGGGAGGAGGCAGTTTCAGCCGGAGTAACTGAGGATGATTTCCTCAATCTCTTCAACGGGCGATCAGAGCCTTCAACCAAAGAGGTCTTGGTCGGAGAGATTGTAATTACATCTACAGGAGCAGTTTTCTTGCTCGAAACCACTGGGGGCTTCTCAGCAGCTTTAGAAGACCCAGCATCCACTTTTTTAGTCCCATCTGGGGCATCAGTTTTACTTTTCTTGGCCCCAGCAACAGAAGTAACATCATCAAAGAGAGCGGGAGGAGCTCTTTTCTTACCCATCTTTTGACTTAAAAGAAGATGAGAATCTGAAGATGAACCTTCCGGAGTTGAAGCTGGTTCAACAGGGCGAGCAGTATAAGAGGTTGTGTAACTCTTATACTGTAACAGATATGAGGCAGACCTGATGTGTTCGTCTGCAATATTCTTGTGCAAACCCCAGATAAGTTTCAGATGCTTGATATTAACCTCTGATTCTTTTGGAGTTCTTCTTTTACTATCAACTGCAAATAAATACATATTGAGATATCAGTCATACATTTTGTCAAGCATGATGAAAGCATAATTTCATAAGTAAAATAAAATGAAAAATAAACCTATCCCATTGCCATATGGGGGACATCTGAGACCGTTGTATACTTCATTTCCAGCTAAAGGGGCATATTGCCAATTTTTTATAACCAACCCATGTTCAAAATAATCTCTATTTGAGTCAGGGAGGTTAACTACAAGAGCCCTATTCAGAAACCTAGTTTTTAAATAATAAATATTATCTAGAGTGGCCCACTTATAGCAATACATAATCTCAGGGATCCCAATACGAGTCCCATGAGTTAGATTTAATTTGTGTACCCCATTAGTTATTCTCCATGAATTGGGGGCTATTTTTGCAGGAACAAGATCAAAATATTGACAAAACTCAAGACATAATGGGTTTGGTGGAAAGGAAAAACCACATTCAGCAACAAAAAGACTGGGGAACCAATGTCCCTCAGCCAATCGAAAGTAATCTAAAGGCTCAGAAAGAACCTCTAGAGTTACCCACGAAGGAATGGAAAAATCAGAACGGAATTTCTCAACAGACTCCACAATATAAACCATATTGAATAAAAGAGATACAGAAGAAAGGAAGAAGATCTTACAGAAAGAAAGGAGGTATGTTGACAACGAACGGAAACAAGGATGAACGCACAAGAGAGAAGAAGATAATAGAAAGCTTGAATGCAGAAAATGGAAAACGTAGACGACGGTATGGTTACCAAAGAGGTTTAAATACTTTGCATTGGGAAGCGGCGAAAGAAATGATTACCAAAAAGAAACTACTGAACTTCCGGCGGCTAAAAGGACAAAAATTGCACGGAGACCGAAGCGCTTATAAAAAATTCAAAAGAAAGGCGGAAGCCGCGAAATGAGAAGGAGATTTGAACACAACGTTCCTGAAACCCAGGAAAGTCATTTAATATTGCCATATACCGAGAAAGAATGTTCCATACTCCTCAAAGTTCGAAATATGAAACATTGGGGGCTTCTGTTGATACCAAAATTAATATGCTGATGTGGACGAATAATACGAAGACACGTGTCAATTTACGTGGCACGATAGCAGCGAGGAAGTTCATTTCCCGACCAACCATGCTTCTCTCCGAGCAACGAGGATACACCGAGGAACTATAGCACACCGAGGAACTCCAATGCACCGAGGTACTCTAATGCACCGAGGTACTTTAGTTCTCCGAGGAACTCCTGATCAGCGAGCAGCTATGGCGGTCCGAGCTGCACCTCAATCGCACCATTAATTGCCAGATAATCAACAGTTCAGATATTCATTGAATGCTTATATTCTTGACGCACACGCTGCATTAAATGTATTACCCTTTCACATGTATATCATTTAATGTATCGAACCTTTCATGTACAGCCTCAAGGCTATAAATACCTTGTATCAAACCCATTGAGGGGGACCGGAATTTCTTGAGAGAATTTGTAATCAAGAATTCCACAAACACTCAGCAATAACATAACAGTGGACGTAGGCTTTATTCCTAGCCGAACCACTTTAAAAATCTTTGTCTTATTTATTTATCTGTGATTGAAAAATTAGAGCGATCTAGTTTTTTACATCAACGGTTACTTTCCACTTGGGACATTTTGAAGTTTGGTTTGCAAGTCTCATTGGAGAAATAACATTTGGAACATATTCACTCAAGCATTCGTTGTATTTTTATTTGTGTTGTACATATTCACGCAAACTTACGTTGTATTTTTTGTGTTATACATATTCACGTAAGTAGGCGTTGTATTTTAATATAAATTCACGCAAACATGCATTAGTTAACTTATAATCTATTATTACATATTCACGCAAGCATGCTTTAGTTAACTTTTATTACATAATAAATTTTATTATTTTCAAATTTTTTACTTGGTCATGGTGAAAGACTGTGACCAAATATATTGTGTCACGATTTTGGACCGTGACCCACTGTGGTATTGTGTTCACAACTTTGGACCGTGACCCACATTTTCCCCTATGGGTCAAGATTTCAGACCCTGGCCATCTGTGATATGGTGGTCACGACTTCAGAGAGTTACCCACATTCCCCCATATGGGTCACAGGTTTGGACCCTGACCTCCCTTGGTATGGTGGTCTCGACTTTGGACCGTGACCCACATTCTAACCTATAGGTTACGTGTGACAACCCTGATATAATTATGATAAATTATAATTAAATCATGCTTCTCTTATGTGATATGAATAATGTGTTATTAGTATATCTAATGTTAAGTGATTATGTTTAGTCTACTCCTACTTTAATAAATCATGAAATGTCGAATTATTTAAAAACACAAAATTTTGTTATTTTCGGAAGAAATGTTCCTGTTAGAGACAAGTTTGGACCCTTATAATGTAAAAATTGACTCCAGGTAAAAACTAGATAGTTGTATATATATGAGTTAGTTTGGGACACAACAAACGGATCATCAAACGGATGTCCGAGTAAGGAGTTATACCGAATTTACGAACAGAGGGAAAATCTGTTCATTCCCTTTAAGTGGTAAATTGTCTTTTAGTAATCCAAATGTTTTAATTTTATTGGATGGCTTAGGAGGCAGCCTTGGACGACTTAAAACTCTTCTTCAAACCTATTTATTCAACCAAATTAAGCCTAGGTTCAGTTTTAAGGGTTTTTAGCTTGAGGAAAGAGAAAGTAGAAGTTAAGGAAGAAGGGGTTACATTAAAAGCTAGGAAAAGAATTCCAAAAAAATTTTAAGGTGTTTCCAAGGTAAAATTATGTGTTAATATTATTTTAATCATGTATTATACTTATTTCAAAGTATATAAATCGTGAATTATTGATTAAAATTCCATTATACTTTGTGATAATATCTATTGGATCATATGTGAGATAAGTAGTGTATATAGGCCATATTGCTTGGTATTGAAACCCCTTGTATTCAAACTTGAATATGTTTTTGTGTGCTTACGGTAATTGAGAAATTCCAATTGGATAAAAAATCAGACTCATATATTCATATCATATCCGAAAATTAGAATTTATCTCATTGTGGTTAGGCTTTAATGATGATTTCAAGTTGGTACATAGTTGTTGTTTGTATATTTCATTTCGGTATGCCCTGAGTTTAGTCAAGCTTTTGACATAGCAACTAAAGTCAAAAAATTATGAAACTTTAATTACGTACTATTCAGTATGTGTACTAAAAATAGGTTGAAATTATGGAAAGTTATGCTGGATAAAAATTATGAAAATTCTTGGAAGTTGAAAGAACAATAGAGGAGCTTATAGGGAAGATTTCTTGTGTTGTAAAGAAATGGTCATGACTTGCTCTTGGAAGCTTGAAAAATTACACCGTCACTTGTACTGGAAAGTATATTCATATATGGTTTCATATTAATAAGGCTGGACACCTGTATTTATACAATTTAGGAATATAGGATGGTTGAGTATAGAGGACAATAAATTGAGGCCATACTAGATAACCCATAAAAGAATATTGTTATCTCCTCTTTCCAAAGAGCGTTTCGAGTACATGTTTCATGTGTGTATACATTGAGAAGTATGCTTTCATATTTACTTGGGTTTAGTTATAAATTCCTAATGAGGTATTTCCTACGGTTTAATGTTCATAACTTTATCAACATGTGTGCCGTTGTTTTGTCTTTACTCATGTTTCATGGAATGTGACTTAAGTGGAATTGTATTGTCACTGTATAGTCATGGAAGATTACATAATTATATTAGGATGATACTTATGATTGAGATTCAGTACTTAATTAGTTGGATTGACAGGTGTAAGGTCTAATCAAACCATTTCAACTCCACCCGAAGGAAACGTGAATACATAGTTGTCAACCAAGGTGAGTGTACTCACTGGAATGATGTATTTGTATATTATTACGAATATGATCATAATGTTATGAATATAAAATTGTTCATTTAGGTTTACCAAAATTGGAGGTTATTCCTCGACCCGGAATGGGGGAGATTTGTCTATTAATGACAAGGGTTACTCCTCGACTAGGAATGGGGGAGAATTGCCTATTTAGACAGGATATGTGAATCATGATTCGGAAAAGTTGGTCAT
Organism: Sambucus nigra; assembly: GCA_949130495.1. Lineage (NCBI taxonomy): Eukaryota > Viridiplantae > Streptophyta > Magnoliopsida > Dipsacales > Adoxaceae > Sambucus > Sambucus nigra. The sequence goes on from OX422208.1 coordinate 119,591,124, forward strand.
TCATTATGAATGAGTCGGATAAGTTAATACATAATTATATGGAAATGATTTATTGCATTTTAATTCATGCAGTAGTATAGTAGTGATGCATTCACTGGGCTATTTTTCTCATGGTTCCTATGTTCACATTTTTTTCAGGTAACACGATGTCACTGCCAAATCTAGGAGGTCGGGTTGGGTTAGCCAGGAACGGGAGAAACAAAGATTGTTTTAATGTAAATGATGTAATTAAGTTAACTTATTCTTCAAGCAAGTTTTTATGGGCATGACTACTCTGATGTTGTAAAAAGGGTTTTAGTTATATGGATTCACAATGATGACTCTGAAATTAAAACTCGTGTTTATGGTTTGGTTAAATTAATCATGGTATGACTCACTTTGACTTTCAAACTTAATTATATGTAACTGGGTTGGGGTGTGTCAACTTTTACTATCAGAGCCTAAGTTTTAGAGGTTCTGGAGTGAGAAGAGTCTAGATTTGGCAGTGAATGTTAAAAATATGTTTTGTTTGATACTAACGATTATGGTAGGAAAGATATGTATATATGTATGTTGTTATATCTTTGATTCATTTCAGATATAAAAGAATGGAATGAGGTAATGTGAATGTGGGAATAGAAGATGAGGCTTCAAATATGGCAACAGAAGCGGAGGTTGAGCAACCTGTTCATAGAAATGTAGAACCTAAGCCAGAACAATTGACAAACATGTAAAAAATGGCACGTGTTATGACTCTAATGGCAGAGAAGCGAGCTAGATTTATGGATCAGATGGAAGAACAACAGACCAGGCAACTGGAGGCACAAGCATTGGCTATGGCTGAGGAGGTGATACACCGGGCAGAAAGGAGTACTTCACATGAGAAATTTATTAAGATGAACCCTCCATCGTTGGAAGGAGAAGTTGATCCAGTAGAGGCAGAAGTCTGGGTTAAAGAGATTGAACTTATCTTTGGGGTAATGAGGATGCCTTAAAATCAACAGGTGACCTTGGCGGCGTATATGCTGAAAGAATAAGCTAAGTACTGGTGGGATGCCACAAAACATTTGTTGATTACTCCGGGAGGTGGGAATTTGATATCATGGGATGCTTTTGTTAAAGCCTTGCATGACAAGTATTTCCCCCCAATGTACCGAAAACAAAAGGAAAAAGAATATTTCATGTTGAATCAGGGAAACATGAATGTTAGAGAATACGAAGTTAAGCTTAAGGCCTTATCTCAATTTGTACATTGATGAGATTATTTGTTTACATGGGGCACTAGTGTCAATTGTATCAGATAGAGATCCAACGTTCACTTCTAAGTTTTGGCCTCGTCTTCATAATTCCATAGGCACAAGTTTGAAGTTCATCACTGCATTTTATCCACAAACTGATGGGCAATCAGAAAGGACGATTCAAATATTAGAAGACATATTATGAGCTTGTGTATTTGACTTCAAAGGTAGTTGAGATGATCATTTGACATTAATGGAATTTTTGTATAATAATAGTTATCATTCGACTATTGGTATGGCTCCTTATGAAGCTTTATATGGGAGGAGATGTAGAACGCTTTTGTGTTGGGATGAAGTGGGTGAAAGGAAAATATTGGATCCTGAATTAAGAGATGTGACGACTAAAAGATCAAAATGATTCGGGAACCGGTAAAGATAGCGCAAGGCAGGAAGAAATTTTATGCAGGTAAGAGAAAGTATCCATTGGAATTTCATAAGGGAGATTTTGTATTCCTACGTATTTCACCATGGAAAGGCGTCATGAGATTTGGGGAAAAGGGGAAACTAAGTCCAAGATATATTGGACCATATGAAGTGCTGGAAAGAATTGGGACCCTAGCATATGGATTAGATTTACCTCCAGATTTATCCCGTTTACATGATGTGTTTCACGTATCTATTCTTCGTAAGTATTTGGTGGATCCATCTCATCAGTTGAAAACTCAACCAATTGAACTAAAGGAAGACTTGTCGTACATCGAGGAACCAATGGAAATTATTGATCGTAAGGAGCAAGTGTTAAGAAATAAAGTTATTCCCTTGTTTAAAATTATGTGGATGAGCCATGGGATTAAAGAAGCAACTTGGGAAAAGGAGGATAGCATGAAGAAACTGTATCCCCATTTGTTTGGAAAGTGAACTTCATATTAAATTTCGGGGACAAAATTTTCTAGGGGGAAGTTGAGACAACCCGGATATAATTATGATAAATTATAATTAAATCATGCTTATCTTATGTGATATGAAGAATGTGTTATTAGTATATCCAATGTTAAGTGATTATGTTTAGTTTACTCCTACTTTCATAAATCATGAAATGTCGAATTATATGAAAACACAAAATTTTGTTATTTTCAGTAGAAATGTTCCTGTTAGAGACTAGTTTTGACCCTTATAATGTAACAATTGACTCCAGGTAAAAACTAGATAGTTGTAGATATATGAGTTAGATTTGTGACACAACAAATGGATCATCAAACGGATGTCTGAGTAAGGAGTTAAACCGAATTTACGAACAAAAGGCAAATATGTTCATTCCCTTTAAGTGGTAAATTGTCTTTTAGTAAACCAAATGTTTTAATTTGATTGGATGGATTGGGAGGCAGCCTTGGCAGACTTAAAACTCTTCTTATAACCTATTTCTTCAACCAAATTAAGCCTAGGTTTAGTTTTTAGGGTTTTTAGCTTGAGGAAAGAGAAAGTAGAAGTTAAGGAAGAAAGGGTTACATTAAAAGCTAGGAAAAGAATTCCAAGAAAATTCTTAAGGTGTTTCCAAGGTAAAATTATGTGTTAATATTATTTTAATCGTGTATTACACTTATTTCAAATTATATAAATCGTGAATTATTGATTAAAATTCCATTATACTTTGTGATAATATGTATTGGGTCATATGTGAGATAAGTAGTGTTTATAGGCCATATTGCATTGTATTAAAAACCCCTGTATTCAAACTTGCCTATGTTTTTGTGTGCTTACTGTAATTAATTAATTCCAATTGGATATGAAAGTAGACTAATATATTCATATCATATCCGAAAATTAGAATTTATGTCCTTCTGGTTAGGCTTTAATGATGATTTCAAGTTGGTACATAGTTGCTATTTGTATATTTCATTTTGGTATGCCCTAAGTTTCGTCAAGCTTTTGACATAACAAATAAAGTCAAAAAATTATGAAACTTTAATTATGTACTATTCAGTATTCTTAATGAAAAGAGGTTGAAAATCATGGAAAGTTATGCTGGAGAAAAATTATGAAAATTCTTGGAAATTGAAGGAACAATAGAGGAGCTTGTAGGGAAGATTTCTTGTGTTGTAAAGAACTGGTCATAACTTGCTCTTGGAAGCTTGAAAAATTACACCGTCACTTGTACTGGAAAGTGTATTCATATATGTTTTCATATTGATAAGGTTGGACACCTGTATTTATACAATTTCAGAATATAGGATGGTTGAGTATAGAGGACAATAAATTGAGTCCATACTGGATAACCCATAAAAGAATATTGTTATCTCCTCTTTCCAAAGAGTATTATAAGTACATGTTTCATGTGTGTATACATTGAGAAGTATGCTTTCATATTTACTTGGGTTTAGTTATATATTCCTAATGAGGTATTTCCTACGGTTGAATGCTGATAACTTTATCAACATGTGTACCATTGTTTTGTCTTTACTCATGTTTCATGGAATGTGACTTAAGTGGAATTATACTATCGTTGTATAGTCATGGAAAGTTACATAATTATATTAGGATGATACTTATGATTGAGATTCAGTACTGAATTAGTTGGATTGACAGGTGTAAGGTCTTATCAACCTAGTTCATCTCCACCAGAAGGAAACGTCAATACATAGTTGTCAACCAAGGTGAGTGTACTCACTAGAATGATGTATTTGTATACTATTACAAATATGATAATAATGTTATGAATATAAAAAATTTCATTTCGATTTACCAAAATGGGAGGTTACTCCTCGACCCGGAATGGGGGAGATTTGTCTATTAATGACAAGGGGTTACTCCTCGACCAGGAATGGGGGAGAATTGTCTATTTAGACAGGATTTCTGAATCATGATTCAAAAACGTTGGTCATTCATTATGAATGAGCCGGATAAGTTAATACATAATTATATGGACATGATTTATTGCATTTAAATTCATGTAGTAGTATAGTAGTGATGCATTCACTGGGCTATTTTGCTCATGGTTCCTATGTTGACATTTTTTTCAAGTAACACGATGTCACTGCCAAATCTAGGAGGTCGGGTTGGGTTAGCTAGGAATGGTAGAAACAAAGATTGATTTAATGTAAATGATGTAATTAAGTTAACTTCTCCTTCAAACAAGTTTCTATGGGCATGACTACTCTGATGTTGTAAAAAGGTTTTTAGTTATATGGATTCACAATGACGACTGTGAAATTAAAACTCGTGTTTATGGTTTGGTTAAATTAATCATGGTATGACTCACTTTGACTTTCAAACTTAATTATAAGTAACTGGGTTGGGGTGTGTTATTACGAATTTGGACCGTGACCCCTAGATTTGTCACGCTTAATGTTGTCATGATTTTGGACCATAACCCATAGGGTTGGTCACGGGCCAAAACAGTGACCATCGACCTGTTATGTGTTGTGTATATACATTTTAATCTAGGTTCTAATGGCTACTACTACCATAACACAACTATAATTAAATTCTTAATCAATATAAACTTACCTATAGACTACTTGACGAATCAAAGTCGCAAAACCTCACAATTCTTCTTCCAACCATTGGTGCCTCTTCCTTCAAGCTTTCTAGGGTTCATCCATATGTCTAACATGTGTTTAGGTTATGTCTAATGACTACTTAACTTTTCTTCCCACGGTATTAACCTTAAGCCCCATATGGGCCACAACCCAATGAGCCCAAATACCACTTAAAATGGCCCAAAACCCTACCCAAGTCATATACTAACTCAATAGACTTAAAACCCACTATTTTAAGTTAAATATGAACTTTCTAAGCGTTCTAAACGTCAACAGAAAATATGACAAATTATAATAAATTAATTAACTCATTCAATTAAGTTATAAGATGGTACAAGTCCAATTAATTAAAATTTAATTATTAATTAATTTCATGCGACTCGACATTATAAGAAACTACTTCACAGTCGATGGGACCCGATTCTCAGTGGATTTACCAAAGAAGGAAACTCCTGACACCTAGTTCCTGACCATTCCATAGTCTCCCATAACACTAAGTCACTTCCCAATATTTAATTAATGTATTACCGTATTTAGATCCGATTTCAAATATGAATTATACAACACATATAAGATATAAATAGTGACATTACATGTCACAATAGGTAAATATAACGAATATCACAATTTAAATTATGCATAGAAAATACAGGGGATTACATCAGGTCTCAAGAGGCCAACAGGAAAGAGAGCATCAATAGAAGTCCCTATAGTTGTTGACTAAGAGGGAGTCCTCCTCCATTAAATAGAGGCAAAAATATAAGGGGTTGATTAGTTATGAACTATGGAAAAAAGAAGGCTCACGAGATAACCAAGGGAGCCGACAAGCCCTTAAGGGTCTCCATACAAAGTCCAACAGAGAAGTTGTGAAACTTGATGAAAAGAAAAAATCCTTAACAAATAGGATACGTAAAGGGATCTTCCTTTGCTCCAACGATTTTGAATTATCCCACTCCACCCAAATTCAAGCAACCAATCATTTTTCCAAAGTATGATGGAAAGGTGTATCTTATAAACCAAATTGAATAATACCAGGTTGCAGCAAACATTTACACCATTACTGACGAAAGCGATGTCGGCATTCTCTAGCACCCTAATCAGATCAGCCCATGTGTGGTATATGGGGATTTTAGGGACTAAATAAAGACATTAGAGCAATTAGCGGACCTAGTCATAATTAACTTCTGCTTCGGTATAAGAGTAACCCACCTACTGAGTGTTAGACAAAGGTGAGATGAGACGACCAAAGAATATATCATATGGTCTAATAAATGAAAATATAGAAGTTGTAGATTATGACAAGAATATAACTATGACCTCTATTATGAGCGGTTTGTAGGAAGGTAAATCATATTGAGAATTGAAAAAAGAGTCGCCGACCACTATGGGCAAACACTTGGATAAATCTGGGAAGATTATGAACACCCAAGTAGCCATAGCAGTCAAATAGCCAAGACAAGCCAATGTTGAGATACGAATTTAGCAGAAAAAGAAGGAAAAACATAAAAAAGCATACCCGGAATAAATATGACAAGTATCTTGATGAATATACCCAACTCACCATGGTGGTTTTGAGCCAATAAATTGTACTAAGCATTGGAAAAATAGCTACTAACCACTATGGTCTAACACTTGGATACACTCAGGAAGATTATGAATGCCGAAAAATCTATGTCGCCTAAATAGATAATCCAAACCAAGGCTGAGAGAAGAACCAACTCTAATAAGATAGAAAAACCCAAAAAGAATACCCATGAGAAATATAATAAGAAGTTTGACGAATATACCCTACCACAATGGGAGTACACTACATTCTAGATGATATCCATGATAAAGAGGACTTGAGGTGAGCCATAAAATTTAAAACACCCATAGGCAGGAGAAATACTAAGAAATGGTGCGAATTTTGTAAAGATCAAGACCATACCAACAACAAGTGTATGCCACTAAAAGATGAAATAGAAACCTTAATATGAAACTGTCAACTGAAGAAGTATATGGACATATCCGGTCGATCTCTTGAGTCGAGAATGGAAGAAAAAGAAAATGTAGATCCGTATATCCTCGCACAAGAAATGATGACAAAGTGTCAAAACATGGATGGGACGATGACGAATTCAATGATGATGAGGAATGTGAGATTCTAAAGCAACCCAAAGAATCTAAATAAATAATTGACATGATTTCATTTGGAGTAAACTTTGTCATTGGCAATGTAGCTGTGGGGGTAATGCTCTGGAAAAAATAAAGTGTATATGAACGGGGCCAAGGCTTCTGTTGGACAAAGTCGAGCCGAAGTGAATTTGGTGAAAGTTGTAGATAACACACCTTGAAAGGCTAATATAGATAGGTTCATAGTCGCCTTTTTAAAAATCGATCTTAGTGGTCTCCCACGCCCTCACGTAATAACAATATCCTTAAAAAATTCTCAACATGACCAAAATGATTAACCCGGATTGATTCATCCTGGGCTTGGATCGATCCGACTCTAGGACCTCTCAATTCTAATTTTGATACTTATAAAAATTTTCCTCCAAATTTCACCAATTGATCCCAATCACATTTTTATGATTTACTAACAGTTTAATTATAAATTCCTAATAAAAAATCTTATATATATGAAATTTCAATCAATTTACAACAATTATAAGAAAACCTTTCTATATAATTTAGATTTAAATTTCATCAATTTTTGTTTAAGTATCAACATAATGATTCAATTACCAACATAGCTATAAAGATGATAATTCCAACATTATAAAAGTCTAAAATTTATGATTGCCTCCATCAATTACAAATTTACTTACCAACTTTAATAGTTTCATAAGGATCACTAATTTTCATCAACAAAGATCTTGTTCTCTAAGCATAATGAATTCGTATAATAACCTCATGCCAATAATATAAACCATGATTCTAATAAGTTTAGATATTCAACTATTGATGACAATCATCAAAACCAATTTCATTTCACCTAATTACATAAAGTATGGAAGAACATAAATTCTAGCATTTTCCCCCAATTACAATCCCTAACAATTTAACACATATAACTTTAACTCCATGTTTTAGGCTTATTAACTTAATGTTATCTCTTCTATTTACATGAATTATAATATAAGCCATTTATACCCCAGGGGAGAAGAAGAAAGAATTCTTGCTTTATTTATTAGAGATGAAATGCCCAATAATATGTAGAGATTGTCACTTTGATTTTATCACAATTAACTTCTCCTTAATAATGTTCCTTAATATTCCAAGCCTTCTTCTCTAACTTGCCTCCAAAGTTGCCTCTCTCTAAAACCTCCCAATTTAGTTTTAGGGTTTAGATTAAGTTTATGATAAGAAACCTATAATAAGTTTAAACTATTTATTTATATTGCAAATCTCGTTACTCTCTTAAAATATACTCTAAATCAACATTACGATCTTTAAAATCATATCCAAAATTCTTCCAAACTCGTCGTAATGGGTTACCCAATCCAGAGACCCAATTCTTCGTCTCTTTGACACTATTTGGGCTTCAAAATGGCACTAAAAGTCTAATAAAAAAATAAAAACCCAATAACATAATCTACTTTATAACATAAATTTAATTCCATAATTTAGCGCACAATATCCAATTTAATCAATTATTTAAATTTTCCAATTAAATGACTAAATTAAATTTTTTTCTCCAAATTATATAAATTATTTAAAATCACTAGGTATTACAATCAACCTATGAAAAGTCTTATAAACATGCATTGTGCATTCTTAACATAATTTTTTTTATAAGAAACGTATATTGCACACCGTGTTTTGAATTTCAAAAGACACAATGTTAATTTTGAAAATATTTTTTATTTAAGAAAGAATTTTAACCTGGGGTGAATCTATGTTCACTAGTGAATTATACTTCATCCTAAGTGGTACGCTCAAGGCAATTACATAAATGATCTTGTCATGTTGATGAAGTTTTTTTGGTGACGTTGGGGACATGATTCAAAAGGTGATTTGGTTAAGAAATTCTATACAATGCTAACTATGGGGCACAATGAGTGTTGATACCAAAATTATTATGCTTACGTGGATGAATCAGACCAAGACACGTGTCAATATCCCCGACCAAATCAGGATTACTCCGAGCAACTAGTGTACACCGAGGAACTTTACCTCTCCGAGGAACTCCCGACCGACGAACAACTCTGGCGGTCCGAGCTGCATCTCGATCCCAACATTAATTGCCAGGCAACCAACAGTTGAAATATTCATTGAATGTTCATCATACAGACGTATATTCCTAAAGGGCATTTAATGTTTACCCTTTCACATGTACAGCCTAAAGGCTATAAATACGATGTATCACCCTCATTCAAAGGGGACCGGAATTTCTTGATAGATCCTGATATCGAGAATTCCTAAACAGTTGGCAATAACAAAAACAGTGGACGTAGGCTATTCTTTTTAAGCCGAACCATTTTAAAATTCTTTGTCTCATTTATATTTATCTGTGATTAATTAATTAGGATCAATCTAATTTTTTACATCAACAGATTGGCGCCGTCTGTGGGAACGATTGTTATTATCGATTTTCACTAAAATTCATTTATCATCAATGGCTGACAATCCAGAATCTAGCAATCGGAATGCTGGAAACGCTGGAAACCCTCCAAATCCCTCTGCATCATCAACTGTTCCAAATCTGGATGGAATTATGACAAATCTGGCCCAAGGTCAGAACGCCATGTAGGAATCCATGCGTCAACTCATACGAACCCTCCATGGCAGTGCACCTGCACATTCAGGACAGAGAAGTGGCCATAGGCAAGCCTATCCACTTTCTTCACGATCCAGGCGTACTGATTCACATCGTAATGAGGGATCTGATGATTTCTCTTATCAACCTGGACGAACTTCATCGATCAGAGTTACCGATACTGAACAACGTGTTACTCTCTCTCCTGAGAGGCCCAGCGCTTTGGAAAGATTGAGCAGGGCATCCCCATTTAGTCGATTAGGTCCTAGGAGGAATAAAAGTCCATCCAGGGCTACATCGAGGAATTTTCGACAACCATCAGATCTGAGGGAAGGATCAGCACAGTCACGACCAACTCGTCGTCAAGATAGATCTCAGGAGGCCACCTCAGCTCGATCAATTGCTCGAACCAATAGGCTCGAGGAAGGAAACGAAGCATGGAAGGGTTCCATCCAACGATTGGAAGATATATTGGGAGAAATGGCTAAGGCAAAGAATCCCCTACAACGAACTTTTGTTCAAGGGACACCTTTTGTCCAGGCTATTGTGGAATTCCCAACACCGTCAAAGTTCAAGGCACCTGTAGTGACTCCCAAATATGATGGAAAGACAGATCCTGTCCTACATATAGAGCAGTATCAAGCTGCGGCTGATATTTATGCAGTCCCAGACGAGATGAGATGTAGAGCCTTCTCGGGAACTCTTACTGGATCCGCTCAGATATGGTACAATAATCTTCCTCGGGGTAAGATTTCAACTTTCTTTCAATTAGCCGAGTTGTTGATTGGCAATTTCTATTTCGGAGCAAAGCCAGTAAAACGTGTAGCGCATTTGTTGAGCGTTAGACAAAAACCTGGTGAAAGTACTAGATATTACATCACTCGTTTCAATAATGAGAAGCTGGAAGTCATAGACTATGAAGAAAAGACAGCGATCACCGCTTTGATGAGTGGGTTGTTACCGAACAAGTTGTATTACACTTTGGCCAAAGATCCACCTACAACCATGTCGGAGTTAATGGCAAAAGCAGCCAAAATCATGAATGCCGAGGAGGCTATGGCTGCAAAGAAGAATGTGGATAAAGAATCCAAGGTGGAAGTCGACAAGTCTAAGAAGAAAGAGCATAAGTCCAATGGTGGTGACAAGCATCCCAAGAATGAGAAATCGAGATGGGAAATCATGAAGAAATTTGATAACTACACTCCTTTAAAGATGGATATCAACCATGTCTTAGAAGAAATCAAGAACAAAGAGGAGTTACAGTGGCCAAAGAAGATGAAAGCAGAACCTGATAGAAGGAATAGAGATAAATACTGCGAGTTTCATAAAGATCATGGCCATATGACTAAAAATTGCATAGCCCTCCAGAATGAGATTGAAACACTCATTAGACGAGGAAAATTGTCAAAATATGTTGATCGGAGGAACGACAGAGGAAATGAAGACCGAGTAAGAGAGAGATATAGATCTCCTCGTCGGGCAGAAGACAACAGGAAGAGAAATCATGAAGATGATCTAGATGATGATCCCGATCTACCCAAAAAGCCAAAGCAACCAGAACACGAGGTATTTTCCATACGATTTGGAACGTTTAATTGTAATGTAATTACAGGTGGAGATGCAGGAGGGGGAGATCTTACTGCAGAAAGAAAAGCTTACCTTTGCGAGGCTCAAGCTTGCTCATATATTCAACGGATAAATTTGGCTGAGGAAGATCGTCCGAGGAAGGTAAACAAAGAGAAACTAGTTATTGGTTTTTCAAAAAACGACCTCGCAGGAGTTTTATATCCCCATGATGACCCTTTGGTGATCAAAATGAGAATGAAGGAAGTGATGATATCAAGAGTTCTAGTAGATAATGGTAGCTCGGCAGATATCATGTATTATTCGTGTTTTGATAGCTTAAATATGAAGTTATCTCAACTGGAGCCTTATCACAGACCTCTTCTAGGTTTTGCTGGTGAGAAAGTTTTTCCACTTGGGACGATCAAGTTGGACATACTAATTGGTACGTGGCCTGCTTGTTGGGCAGAAAAGATACGATTTTTCGTGATGGATAAAAATGTTCAGTCAGCTTACAATATCATCATGGGAAGAGTTGGTTTGAAGAAGTTCGAAGCAATTCCATCTAAAGTACATCAGTGTTTAAAATTTCCAACAAATTTTGGGGTAGGGGTTGTGAAAGGTGATCAAAAAGTAGCTCGGGAATGTTATTATTCGTCTGCCGAGCAGGAAGAGCTTAAAGACTCAAAGAGAAAAACTACTACTTATCAAGTGGATGAATGTACAGAAATTGAAATGCTGGATCCCAGAGATGAATCTCAACTTGTGAAAGGACAGGTGGTGGAAGCTACAGAGAATGTTATTCTCGACGACGAACACCCTGAGCGAACAACTCAAATAGGTTCATCATTAGACGCCTCAATGAAACAGGAATTGATAAATTTCCTGAGAAGTAGAAAGACAACTTTTGCATGGAGTCATGAAGATATGCCTGGAATATATCCAAATTTCCTATGCCACGAGCTCAACGTGAATAAGGAGATCAAGCCTATAAAGCAGAAAAGAAGAGTATTTAGTCCTGAGAAGAATCAAGCTATACAAGAGGAGGTCGAGAAGCTCCAGAAAGCTCGATTCATTGAGGATGTGAAATATCCAGATTGGTTAGCAAATGTGGTGATGGTAAAGAAGAAAAACAATAAATGGAGAATGTGTGTTGATTTCACTGATCTCAACAAGGCGTACCCGAAGGATCATTTTCCCTTGCCCAGAATTGACCAACTGGTGGATGCTACCTCAGGGCATGAGCTACTCAGCTTCATGGATGCTTATTCCGGATACAATCAGATCAAAATGAAACCTGAAGACAGGGAAAGTACTTCTTTTATTACCCCTCTGGGAACTTATTGTTATAATGTTATGCCTTTTGGTTTGAAAAATGCAAGTGCAACATACCAGCGACTGATGAACAAGGTTTTTACCGAAACAAATCAGTGGCAACATGGAAGTCTATGTCGACGACATGCTGACAAAAAGCAAGAAAGCTGCCGATCATCTAGTTGATTTAGGTCAAACCTTTGATCAACTGGATAAATATCAAATGAAGTTGAATCCGACGAAGTGCACATTTGGAGTACAAGAAGGAATGTTTCTCGGATACATCGTCAACCAGCGAGGCATTGAAGCAAATCCAGAAAAGATCAAAGCTCTTTTAGGACTGCGATCTCCAACAACGAAGAAAAAGGTGCAGAGTCTTACAGGGCGAGTTGCAGCGCTCAACCGGTTCGTGTCTCGAGCAACTGATAGATGTCTCCCATTCTTCAAAACACTTCGAAAAACTTTCGAGTGGAATGATGAATGTGAGAAAGCCTTTCAAGACTTGAAGAAGTATTTGGGAGCACCTCCATTGTTATCCAGGCCGATTACAGGAGAAACATTGTACTTATACTTGGCAGTATCAGAGAATGCAGTCAGTTCGGCACTGATTAGAATGGAGAATGGAGTTCAAAAGCCAATTTATTACACGAGTAAGGCCTTCCGAGGTGCAGAGATCAGGTATCCAAAGTTAGAAAAATTGGCATTGGCGTTAATTGAAGCAAGCATGAGAATGAGGCCATACTTCCGGGCCCACACCATAATCGTGTACACCGACATGCCATTGAGACAAGCCCTTCATAAGCCAGAAAAATCAGGGAGATTGATGTACTGGGCCATAGAGCTGGGCGAATACGATATCATCTATGAACCCAGGACATCACTAAAAGGGCAAGCAGTAGCAGATTTCATAGCAGAATTCACCTATCCTGATACCCCCGAGGAACAACAACAGCTCAACAATCAGCCTGTGGATGTTACAGGAACAGCAGACACAGGCTCAGACCAACCTAGGTTGGTAAAAGGGCAAGTGGATGCAACAAGATCATCAGATTCTAGCTCATACCAACTCCGGTTGGTAAAAGGGCGAGAAACGATGGTCAGCAAAGAGCAAGAAAACTCAAGGGATGGTGAAGAAAAGGAGCAAATATTCCACCGAGGAACTCTGTCAGATCAGAAATTTGAAGAAGATTTGCCTGTATGGAAATTGTATGTAGATGGCTCATCTTGCACTGCAGGTTGTGGAGCAGGCATCATTTTGAGCAGCCCAGACGAATTTGACATGGAGTATGCATTGAGATTTCAGTTCAAAGCTTCCAACAATGAGGTTGAGTATGAAGCCATGATAGCAGGACTTAATTTGGTAAAAACTATGGAGGCGCAACAAGTGATAGTTTATAGTGACTCTCAATTGATTGTGAATCAGATGATGGGAACATATGCAGTTAAGGGAGAATTGATGGTCAGGTATCATGCAAAAGTGATGAGATTAATAGCAGAATTTGTTGCAATTTTGTTGATCAGGATACCAAGAATGGAGAATGCGCGAGCAGATGCACTGGCCCGACTAGCATCAGCTACTCGTACCGAGATGCGACGAACGATACCAATTGAGGTGCTGGAAAATCGGAGCATAGAGGAAGACCTGGCGATGAATGTTATCACCATGGATATTGGACCATCTTGGATGGGCCCTATCAGGGCATACATTGAAAAAGGAGAATTACCGGAGGATAAGCTAGATGCCAAGAAATTGAAGTTCAAAGTTGCTCGGTATGTTCTAATTAATGGAGTTTTGTATAGACGAGGACTAATGGCAGGATTGCAGAGATGCGTACATCCCTCCGAGGTGAAAGATTTGATTCAAGAGATCCATGAAGGTTCCTGTGGAGCTCATGTAGCAGGTCGTACTCTTTTACAAAGAGTAATGACACAGGGATATTACTGGCCGACGATGAGAGCAGATTGCATAGCCTATGCTAAGAGATGTGACAAGTGCCAACGTTTTTCCTCAATCCGACGAACTCCACAAGCATTGTTGACTCCCATAACTTCCCCTTGGACATTTTCCATGTGGGGGGTAGATTTGGTGGGACCATTGCCAACGACCAGGGGAAGGTTTAAGTACCTCATCGTCGTAGTGGATTATTTTACTAAGTGGGTAGAAGCTGAGCCTCTAATAGACATGACCTACGAGAAGGTATATCAATTTATTTGGAAAAATATTATTTGCAGGTATGGCCTTCCTCATGCATTCATTACCGACCATGGAACCCAATTTGATAATGAGGAATTTGCTGCCTACTGTCATCAATCCAACATTTTGAAGATCCATTCAGCACCAGGACATCCCCAAAGTAATGGACAAACTGAAGTTACAAACAAGACATTGCTTAATGGGTTAAAGAAACGGCTCGATGAGGCTAAAGCGAATTGGATTAACGAGCTACAGTCAGTGTTATGGTCTTATCGAACAACTCCCCGAGCAGCAACTGGCGAATCACCATACATGCTAGCCTTTGGAACTGAAGCAGTAATACCAGCCGAGTTGGGTCTCCTTTCACATAGAGTACTGAACTTCAATTCCCCGGTCAGTGACTTGATGAGAAAATTGGATTTGGACATGCTCAAGGAAGTTCGAGAAGATGCAGCCCTTAGAAATGCTGCTTATCAACAGCGCACAGCTCTATACTATAATAAGAGGGTGAAGAAATACGAATTAAAAAAAGGAGATTATGTGTTAAAGAAGGTCATTCAGAAGCACAATAAGTTAGAAGCAAACTGGCATGGACCATATCGAGTTACAGAAGTTGTTCGACCAGGAACTTACCGAATAGCAACTCTAGAAGGAGAGGAGTTTAAAAATGCATGGAATGCTGAACACCTGCGCAAATACTATCAATGATGTAAAATGTAAAACAGTTTCATGAGTATGAATAAAACGACGATCTGTTGTCATCATCTCTCCTTTTATTGCCAGTTTTTCGAGGAATACTAGTGTTACACACTATACTACTTTACATTCCTGCCAACTCCGGTTGGTTAGGAAACCCTACTCCTTTGGTTAGGAGGCATATTCGATCTCAGATCAACTCCGGTTGGTAAAAGGGCGAGAATGACAATGACATTCCTAAAAATGCCAACTCCGGTTGGTTAGGAAACCCTACTCCTTTGGTTAGGAGGCATATTCGAGCTCAGATCAACTCCGTTTGGTAAAAGGGAGAGAATGACAATGACATTCCTAAAAATGCCAACTCCGGTTGGTTAGGAAACCCTACTCCTTTGGTTAGGAGGCATATTCGAGCTCAGATCAACTCCGGTTAGTAAAAGGGCGAGAATGACATTCCTAAAAATGCCAACTTCGGTTGGTTAGGAAACCACACTCCTTTGGTTAGGAGGCTAACACTAGCTCAGACCAATTTACTTTGGTAAAAGGGCTAGTGGAGATAACAGAATGGCTAGTGGATATAACAGAATCATCACCAACATTGGTCGACAAAGTGTAAGTTCAAGCATCGATCAACTCTGGAAGAAAAATATATTTTCTAAAAATTCCAAAGTTGGTCGAGAAGGAAAACACATCAAGTTATATTGGTAGAAAAGTAAAAGATACCAAGCCTTATTGGTCGAGTATATTTTACAAAATCTTACCAAGTTAAAATTTTTGAAATCAGTCGAGAATCCGATATCTTATTTTTGGGACAACCAAATGATTATTACAAATATAAAGTTTGTCGACAACAAGTTTTAATCACTTATAGTTGGTCGGCAGATTACATAACATTATTATCTTTTTGACAGATATGCAATCAAGTTAGTCGACAATCAGTTGGTCGATAAGTTAATTACATGTTATTATATGCAATCAAGTTAGTCGACAATGAGTATTACTCTCTTTTTAACAGATATATAAATGAAAAATACTTTGCAGCAGTAAGATAAAAGCATTCAACATTTTACAAACAAAGTCTTATGTATTTCATTAAATTCAGAAATGAAGTACAAAGATGATTACATTATGTATAAATGAATTATTACATTGAAAAGTCCTATTTTACTGGCCTTTTTCCCTCTGCTTTTGAAACAGGTTCCTCACCAGCTGGAGGATCTTCTAAACAAAGGGGAGAGTTGATAAAATTAATATCTCTGAGCATCCTAACATTCATTATAGAAGGCGTATCCTGTAAATGCTCAGGTCGAGAAATATCTACTTGTGAGTGAAGGTTGTAGTCACCGAGGTACTTTGATATCAGACAACGAGGAATGGCTCTAGCAGGGATCCAACTCATATCAAGTTTAAAGGGTGGGTTTGGTAGCTCGAGAAGCCCTGGATTATGATAGTCCCATTGATAATGACCTTGTTCCACCTTTAATATACCCAGAGCATTTATCCATCCCTGTTTATACCCTTCATTATTGGCATTTTCAAGACGAGCATCCAAGTGACAAAGAGCTTCATTATAGCCTGCCATCCAGAATTCGCGAGGTTGTTTGTGGAACTGGAAAACTAATCTATCCAATTGCTCGTGGAGACTTCGAGCAAAAATATCTTTCTGATTCAATGCTGACTTCGTAGCAGCAAGCTGTTCTTCCAGATTTTGAACTTTTTTGGACATTGCAGATAAGGCTTCAGTTTTGGCCATTAGTTGAAATGCTTGATTTTCTAAGGTTGCTTTAGTACGAGCCTCTTCTACAGCATGACTAAAAGATCTTGTTCGTCCCCGAGTAGTTTCAGTACCTTGCACCTCGGTATTTCCTCTTCCTCTTCCCCGAGAACCTCTTCCTCGTCCCCGACCACCAGCAGCTCCTCTCAGAGTCTCCAGTTCTTCTCTTAATTTGGCATTCTCAACTTCCAAGAAGGAGAATCCTTCATCCGTAACTGGTACTAAGGCAGTTGAAGAAGAGGCAGCAGATCTTAATTGAGCTATATCCTCTTGCAATTTATTGTTCTCTTGTTCTAGTAGCTCGGCGATTTGTCTATGTTCTTCAGCATCTGCCCTCAATGTTCTTTCTCTCACTTCATATCCAACTAACATTTTATCATACCCTTTGTCAGCATAGATTTGTTGAAGTTTTTTCTCATACCTCTCATGCAAAAGGGTTGAAGACTCTTTGTATTGTTGATGAAGTTCAGTGATATTATCTTGAAGGTCTTCTATCAATTCGTAGTAGGCCACATTATTGGCTACAGCTCGATCAAGAAGACATTTTAGGTATTGATATGCTTCAATGGCTTGGTCTGAAGCATCTCGACCAATGATGTCGACAATCTCAGACCTGTCCAACTCAGCATGGCCAGCTTTAAAGTATTCATTACAATGTTTAAGCAGATTGGTGTCATGAGACGATAGCAATTCCATCCTGGCCATAAACTAATAAAGAGGAGACAACAGTCAACAAAAATAGATCATCAACAACAGAGAAGAACAAAGATGTATTTCATTAGATCATAAAAAGATTACATTATTTGATTACAAATGATAATGAAAGATAGACAAGATACCGAACAACTTCACACGTTTTCCTTGTCTCCCAAGACTTTATCGAGAGGTTGGGACGAGGAACTTGGTTGCTCGGTGATAACAACAGCTGGGTCAGCAGGAGTTGAAATTTTCTCAGGAGGAGGAGGCATAGAGGAAATGTCCTCGTTGGCAGAAGGTTGAGAGGCAGGGACTTGATCACCCATGGCCATCGAAGATTCTTCAGAGATAGCCTCATCTTCTTCTTCTTCTTTAATTTGTGGGGGAGGACCAGGAAGGTGTAGCTGGAATAGCCTAGAGTCCTCTCTGATCTTCAGCTCCTACAGGGCAGCCACCCATCCATCTCGGAAGTATTTCAACTTCCCGTACTGTATCTGGGACGTCATCGCAGCAATCCCTTTGTCCCATCCTTTATCCCAGCCAGCGCAGAAGGATTTTTTAACTGTGAGTTTTCTTTTCAGTTTCTCCGAGGATAGCTTCTCGGAGAAAAGATCCTCGGCAGTCTTCAACTTCGCATCCAACTCTTCTTTTTGGCGCTGGACATTTCGCAACTCCTCCGCTGACTTCTTCAGCTTATCTTCAAGCTCTCCAAAGTTTTTGAGCTTATCGTCACATTTTTTGTGCTCTTCCTCTAAACTTTTCACCTTATTCTCCCAACTTTTGAAGATCTCAACCAGCTTCACCTTCTCAGTTTCAACTACAGACAACTTCTTCTCCCAGTCAGCTTTGTCCTCATCATACTTTCGACGAGAATCATTTAAAGACTGGGATAAACCTATCAGAGCATCCTCTACCCCCGACGAGGAGCTGGAAGCTTTAATTGCTTCATCTTTCTTCACGATGTTGTTAAAACAATTCACCAGCTGTACAATGGAAAAAAGGACAGGTCAGTACAAAAATACAAGTATTCAAAGAAAGAAAGGAAATTCAGAGTATGAGAGACTTACTGAAGCGATGTGACGAGTAGCTAAGGACGTCAGCATATCCCTAGAAATCTTTTCATCGATTCCTTGGACCTCGGGGATGATCCAAGTTTTAACCGAGCTCATAGCAGAGCTCGGAGGAATGATGGTTGGTACACCAACACCACCAGCTGGCAGAGAGGAGATGGTTTCAGCCAGATTGACAGTTTCAGCCAAATTGACTGAAGACGTCTTCCTCAATCTCCTCAAAGGGACATCAACAGTTTCAACCAAGGAAGAGCTCTTGGTCGGAGAAATAGTGATCACCTCCACAGGAGCAACCTTCTTGCTCGGAGCCACTGGGGGCTTCTCGGCAGCTTTGGAAGGTGCAACATCCACCTTCTTGGTCCCCTTTGGGACATCAATTTTACTTTTCTTGGCCTCAGCAGCAGAAGTAACGTCATCAAATAGAGCAGGAGGAGCTCTTTTCTTTCCCATTCTCTGACTCAAAGGGATGTGAGAGTCTGAAGAAGAATCCTCTGGAGTTGATGCTGGTTCAACAGAGCTAATCACAGGACAAGCAGTATAAGAAGTCGTATAGCTCCTATACTGCAACAAGTATGATGCAGACCTAATGTGCTCGTCTGCAACATTCTTATGCAAACCCCAGATAAGTTTCAGATGTTTAATATTAACCTCTGATTCTTTTGGAGTTTTTCTTTTACTGTCAACTGCAAATAAACACATAATGAAATATCAGTCATACATTTTGTCAAACATGATAAAGGCATAATTTCATAAGTAAAAGAAAAATGAAAATAAACCTATCCCATTGCCATATGGGGGGCATCTAGGACCCTGGTATACCGCATCTCCAACCAGGGGGGCATATTGCCAGTTCTTAATAACCACCCCATGTTCAAAATAATCCCTATTTGCATCAAGAAGATTAACTACAAGAGCCCTATTCAAAAACCTAGTTTTTAAGTAATAAACATTGTCTAAAACGGCCCATCTATAGCAATACATAATTTCAGGAATCCCTATGCGAGTTCCATGAGTTAGATTTAATTTATACACCCCATTAATTATTCTCCATGTATTGGGGGCTATTTTTGCAGGAACAACGTCGAAATACTGGCAGAATTCTAAGCATAAAGGGTTTGGTGGAAAAGAAAATCCACATTCAGCAATGAAGAGACTGGGAAACCAATGTCCCTCAGCCAAACGAAAATAATCTGAAGGCTCAGAAAGAACCTCCAGAGTTACCAAGGAAGGAATGGAAAAATCGGAACGAAATTTATCAACAGACTCCACAAGATAAACCATAGTGAATAAAAGAAATATAGAAGGAAAGAAGAGGATCTTACAGGAAAAAGGAAGATTAGCTGATAACTAGCGAAGGAAAAGACGAACGCACGAGAGAGAAAGAGAGAACAGAAAGCTTGAATGCAGAAATTGGAGAAAGTAGAAGACGATATGATTATCTTTGAAGTTTAAATACTTTGCCTTGGGAAACGGCGAAGGAAATGATTACAAAAAGAAACTATCACGCTACCGGCGGCTAAAAAGGACAAAAATAGCGCGAAGATCGAAGCGTTCACGAAAATTCAAAAAGGCGGATTCAGAGAATTTGAAAAGAAAACCAAATACGGAGAAATTATTCCTAAAAACCAGGAAAACCATTTAATAGTGCCATATAGCAGTGAAAGAATGTTCCATATTCTAAAATTTCGAAAATATGAAACATTGGGGGCTTCTGTTGATACCAAAATTATTATGCTTACGTGGACGAATCAGACCAAGACACGTGTCAATATCCCCGACCAAATCAGGATTACTCCAAGCAACTAGTGTACACCGAGGAACTTTACCTCTCCGAGGAACTCCCGACCGACGAACAACTCTGGCGGTCCGAGCTGCATCTCGATCCCAGCATTAATTGCCAGGCAACCAACAGTTCAAATATTCATTGAATGTTCATCATACAGACGTATATTCCTAAAGGGCATTTAATGTTTACCCTTTCACATGTACAGCCTAAAGGCTATAAATACGATGTATCACCCTCATTCAAAGGGGACCGGAATTTCTTGATAGATCCTGATATCGAGAATTCCAAAACAGTTGGCAATAACAAAAACAGTGGACGTAGGCTATTCTTTTTAAGCCGAACCACTTTAAAATTCTTTGTCTCATTTATATTTATCTGTGATTAATTAATTAGGATCAATCTAATTTTTTACATCAACAATGAGTATACTATTAATCTAAAATAATTCACACATCACATTTAACTATTCTATAAAGACATTATCACATAAGATAACAATATGAAACCATTGTAGATGCCTTAAGTCGCAAATTTTAACGCTTAAAATATTGGTGATCTTACACTATGATTGAAAAAATTATTATGTTGTTTGTGAGAAAAATTCATGTATCTCTAAGAGCACGTTTAATGTCAAAACTAGTAATATGCTATGTTGACTTGTGTTCATATCGATTTTTATCGTGTTTGGGTCTTATTCGACCGTGTCGTGTGCAACATCATTATCCAACACATTAATAAATCATTTTCAAGCATATACAACTTGACACATTATCCCATTAACAAACATAATTAGACACATTATCTCATTAACATTTTTAAATCTCTCATTTATACTATCATTGAATTAATATTAAATTACATAAACTCTTTGGAAGCCTAAGAATAATTATTATTTACGTAAATATATGGACCTTAACGAATCTTAACAATGTCAACACCATATTAACTATCATGTTTATCGATATGATCCATTGTTTTTAAAAATTCAATTGTTAACTAACAACTTTGTATATCCCCTCATACAATCATTTCATATCTCGTTTTTCGATGACTACTTAGTATGTAATAATAATTTTAGGAAAAAAATACAAATTTAGCCCTGAGGCTTAAGTTCATTTAGTTAAATTTTTCGATTTTAATTTTTATGATTATGTTTTTAACTTTTTACTTTAATAAAAATTTAATCATATGTAGTTTATTTGTTGGTCAAAATAACAGAGTTGGACAGCCAAGATGTCAGTCACCAATATGTCAAAACTCCTAATGGTGAAGTGATGGAGAGTTGACAATTAAAGAAATTAAAAGCATGCCATTTAATATTGCAATAATTAACAATTAAGGTTAATTACACTTCTCCCCGAACTTTACCTCATTTTTTACTTGCCACCCAAACTTTTTATTTTATATATTTTGTAACACCCCGCGCATTCTGGCAAGCGAGGTGGCCAACCGCATCCGCCAAACTACATCGGGCATCACTATATAAGTTATCATTCTTAGCATGTGATAGAAATATAAGACATTAATTTTTTTTCCACAAGATAATATTTAAATTTATCCAACAATTATTATAAAATCCATCACCATGCTATCTCCAAAATAAATTCAACTCCAAATTATTATAAAACTCAAATGAAATAATCCAACTGTAAATATCTGACTGAAATCGTAAACAACTGTGGAACCGATTGACCAACTAAATTCCTAAATAAAAGTCTCATAATAAAAGCGACTAAAAGAAAAGTAAATTTAAACTACTAAAGCGGATAAATAAATCATCAGTTGCACACCCAAAAATATCTTCAATCACTCCTATGCAGCTACTCCAGCACTATATCTGAAATGTTAGTCAACGCAATGGGTTAGAGCCCATCGAATTAATACTAGACACTCCTCCTAATTAGGGTCCGTGAAACCAAACAATAGCATTATACATGATAAACATCACAATTGTATTTTAAATTAAACAAGATATATATTATCATGTGAGTAAAAAAAATAAACTACTACCATCTACCTGCAACTAACACATCCTAATTGTTTAATTCCAATTATTCCATTCCATCATCTAATTTGTTAAAGCTATTTAGTTCATTTCCACAATTTAATTAAATTAATTCTGGTAGAGTTTATTTATGAGACACCAGTATAGCTAGTTCACTCCATTATGAGTCTTGTACATATTGTTGGCACGCCTAAATCTTTACACCACACACAATCCCCTCACTATAGCCAGTTCGCCCAATTTCGTTACCCCTGCACATATTGGTGACGTTTCATTCACGACATGTCACTATAGCCAGTTCACCCTTATTTTGTTAGCCTTGTACATATTGGTGATTCCAACACACACACACACACGTCATTATAGTCAGTTCACCCCTTATTATTAGCCCTACACATATTGGTGACACAAATCCATTTACATACCCAATTATTATCTTAGGTATTAATTCTCCATTATATCAGGTTCATTATTTTCTATTAACCCCCACCTTTTATTCGAGTATCATTACCTAAATCTATCCCTAGTCCCATATCTAGAGATTCCAAAATACATGTATATCATAACCTATCACTTAGGAGGAATAGCTACCTTTAACTATGTAGAGGGGGCCTGAAGGTAATCCTGGGATTAGGGATAATCCACCAATTAGCAACAGTGTTCTGAGGATAAGATCAGCGTGGCAACTCAAGCGTGGCAGCTTGGGGAGGCAACTCAAGCGTGGCAGCTTGGGGAGGCAGATCAGCGTGGCAACTCAAGCATGGCATCTTGGTGAGGCAGATCAGCGTGGAAACTCAAGTGTGGCAGCTTGGGGAGGCAGATCAGCGTGGCAACTCAAGCGTGGCATCTTGGTGAGGCAGCTCAGCGTGGCAACTCAAGTGTGGCATCTTGGTGAGGTAACTCAAGCGTGGCATCTTGGGGAGGCAGATCAGCGTGGCAACTCAAGCCTGGCATCTTGGTGAGGCAGATCAGCATGGCAACTCAAGCGTGGCAGCTTGGGGAGGCAGATCAGCGTGGCAACTCAAGCGTGGCATCTTGGTGAGGCAGATCAGCGTGGCAACTCAAGTATGGCAGCTTGGGGAGGCAGATCAGCATGGCAACTCAAGCGTCGCATCTTGGTGAGGCAGCTCAGCGTGGCAACTCAAGTGTGGCATCTTGGTGAGGCAACTCAAGCGTGGCAGCTTGGGGAGGCAGATCAGCGTGGCAACTCAAGCGTGGCATCTTAGTGAGGCAGATCAGCGTGGCAACTCAAGTGTGGCAGCTTGGGGAGGTAGATCAGCGTGGCAACTCAAGCGTGGCATCTTGGTGAGGCAGCTCAGCGTGGCAACTCAAGTGTGGCATCTTGGTGAGGCAACTCAAGCGTGGCAGCTTGGGGAGGCAGCTTGGCGTGGCCACTCGTACTTTAGCTTATTGTTACTTTTCCATATTATAGCTTTGTTTATATTGACTACAAGTTGTAATGATTATAATGTTGTAACGAGAATAATGAATGGGTGTGAGGTCGAACGGTACTCGCGAGAGACCAGGCTTGGCAGGGCCTGGGAGAGCTTTCATGCTCTATCGAACAACCTCACCATGGGAACTTTAGAGGGACTTGGTTTGGAGGATTGAGAAGTGGGGCACCGTTGGGGCTTGTCCTGACCATCTTAGATACACCTGGTAAAACACCGAAGTACCCTGACCGTGGAACCTCAAGCGGAGCAGCTTGGAGTTCCATCGGGCATTGAGTTATGGACCAAACAACCCTCTACTTAAATGTCACATCTACTGTGGGTGATGTCACTAGCCTTCTAAACAATGTCAGACATGCACTTGAGTAAACCACCGTGGTATTTGGGGCTGTCAGATAGTTGGTGAGACACCTCTGCGACAACAACCCCCTGACACACAGTGGTTAGGCAAAAGGCATGTCTTGGCATTTAATGTTTATGACGTAGGAGACAACTAGTGCATCAGGCATTTAATATTGTGACATAAAGTATGAGGGATGTCTTTCATAGTCTTTAATGACTGAGTTGCCTCGGGGGTGGTGTGGGGGGCTATTTAAGGACCCCAACCACCTCTGAGGAAAGGATGATCTTTTGAGAGTTCAAAAGTTATTACTAGAGAAATTTATTTACTAGAGAGAATTATTAAGTTCTGCCACCTACCATTTGTCATTTATTACGAAGCTTTTAATACATAACAGAGATCCTTGAGAGTTTTAGTATGTTTTGCCTGCCTACCAAGGTGTATCTAGGGTGCTTACTTCTCTCTCCCTCTAGCTAAGTTATTTCTGAAGTTCTTTATTATATTGTGAGTTATACACGAGAGATTTTTGAGTATAAGATGGGTTCCATACATTCCAAACTGCTCTTCATGTCTTGTGGCTAAATCACTAGTGCTTTTCTAACTAACCTTGTCATCACCATACTTAAAAGGGGTTACGCCTCCATCTTATCTAAACTACCCTCTTACATTTGGCGACTCTGCTGGGGAGGCATTCTTCTAAGGAAGGAGTATGGCGCAAGATAACGTTAATCTAAGGCTCAACTTTGATGATATCCAACACAGTGAAGAGCAAGCAGCGGTAGAATTGGAGGCTTTAAGGAGCGGAGCTCCTCGAATAGAAGTGCCCCCAGTTCAGACAACAACGGGCGCTCAAGGAGTGACGCAGGCTTCCACGAGCGCTGGGCTGGGACCTGCCCAGATGACCCTCCTCATGAGCAAGTTCTATGAGTTTTTGCAAACTCCTGCAGCTTCAACGGTGCTGGGAGGACTTGAGGCCAATTCTTTCGTAACACCAGAGGCAGCTCCAACGGTTCCACCGGGCGCAGGTACAACAGGAGCAGCCCCGGCAAGCATACCCTCAGTCGTGAATCCGGTAATGGGAATCTCCGGAGTATCAACGGCGCCAGCTGTAACGATGGCTCCAACTGTAACGGTCATTTAGCCAACACTCCCATTGGTCGTTGCCCCATCGCCCATGGAGGAAATGAGGAGAGAAATACAAAAGGAGATTTTAAAGTTTGTGCAGGCTTCCTCACAGTCTATAGGCGAGGTAGCTTCAGTCTATGATGACTTTAGGACACCTTATCCTCAGGAATACAACGATGAGCCTTACCCGAGGGATTATATTCCCCCCATCTTTGAAAAATACACAGGGAAGGGTGGGAATCTGAAAGAGCACATTAAACATTTTATTGAGCACCTAGGGGCGCATTGCAACAACAAGAAACTCAGGTTGAGGGAGTTTTCCAAATCCCTAACCGATAAAGCATACACGTGGTATTCTCATTTGGCCCCTAAAAGTGTTTCCACATGGGAAGAGATGCATGTGCTGTTTGTCCAAAAGTTCTTTCTAGCAGAGGATGAATTCACTCTGACCCAACTAATGAGAGAGAAGCAACAACCAGGAGAAGACGTGGTGGCGTACGTTCAGAGGTTCAGGGAAAGGTCTCTGGACGTGAGAGAGGAGGCCAAGGAATCCAAACTATTACAAATCTGTGCCGAAGGACTACTCCCGGAGTACATCTGCCATCTTATCAATGAGACCCGCGAGGGAACTTTTTCGGCGTTCTTAAAATCTGCAAGGAACATCTCATTGGTCGTACGACCAAACCCGGTGGCAGTGCCTATGATATTCAGACAGCCGATACAACCTGGGGGAGGAAGGCCTTAACCCCCACGGGTGGGATACACCGAAGGAACAGATGGGGGTAATGCGGCGAAGAAGGACAACAAAAGGAAGTTCGGAAGGGATAGAGAAGACCCACCACGGTTACCATGCACGATAGAAGAGGCGGTGAGTTGTTATAATGCCATGGTCCAAGGTGGAACGGTCTACCTGCCAAAAGGCGTTCCTTCGGAGGAACCCGATGACGCAACGAAGGCGGATCCTAGGTATTGTCAGGTTCATCGAAAGATCCAGCACCCGACAGAGAGCTGCTTCACACTAAGAAGAATTATTGACAAGTACATGAAGGCAGGGACGCTCCAGATCCCCCCACAAAATGTTAACAACAACCCGCTTCCAGCACATGGGGCCAACTTGGTGACGGCCTACGACGATGAGGCGGAAAGAGGAGAAGGAAGGTCAACAATGAGGCAAAGGGAATTCGAAGAAACTCTGGAATGTTGCACCACAGGAATGGCTAACATAGTTTTAGCCTACGATGAAGCAAGCGCTAAAGACGTGGAAGACGTATACAGCGTTGAGGGCGAGGAAATAGAGGCAGTCGTTGAGTACAGCGCAGTTTTAAAATCCCTAAAATTCGCTTGGTTCTTCGATCAAGTGGTGATACCAAAGGAGAGCAGACTGGAAATAACTCAGGCGATCCTAGACATCGCGAGGAAGGACGCGGTTCCCTCGTTGAAATGGAGGGGACCCATGGCGAGGCTGGTGAAAAAGTTCCTATCAGAGGTGACCTTCAGCGATGCAGATAGAGCTGTAAGGTTCCCTCATAACAGGCCCTTGTATGTGACGGCCAGTATCAATGGGGTTAGTTTTGCAAGAACGCTTATGGATGGGGGCGCTTCCATCAACATTATGTCGATCAACTCCTTCCACGCAGTTGATATCCCAGAAGAAAGGTTGGTCCCCATGCCTCTGGTAATTTCAGGGTATGACAACCAATCTTCCAAATCCATTGGGTATGTGAATGTGGGAATTGTAATGGGAAATCTGAATTCCCACATCAAGTTCCATGTAATAGAAAGTGCAACTTCCTATCATTTACTAATAGGAAGAGTGTGGATGCACAATCAAGGTTTAGTTCCTTCAACATATCATCAATACGCCAAGGCGAATGTCAAAGGAACAGAAGTGACCATTAGGGCTACAAAAAGGCCTTTTGCTATCGAGGAAGCTCACTTTGTAGATGCGGCCTTTTATACGGAGTTGGAAGAGGATGCTCGAGTCCTAACGAGAAGAATGGAGGGGGCATGGGTTCCCTCGATCAAAGATAGAATGGGGCCTCTAAACGAGCAAAGTAAAGAAGCCACGAGTAACGAAGGGGTAAGGACCGAAGAAACCCATCTGGTGATCCCTCGACCTCAAAGTACCACAAGGCATCTCAAAAACAAAGTAAGGCTTGGAGTGGATCCTATGGAGCATGAGGCTCAACGGCAAAGCGTGCTGAGTCGCTTTTCAGGGGGAAGGATCGCTGAGGCTTCGAGAGAAACGAAGAGGAAGGCCGTGGCAACAGCTACCAACAGGCAATGCAAGAAGGTGGTCACTGAAGAGGGGAAGGTGGTATACCATTTATAACGATGTGAGCGGGCGGCCGAAGAGATCGAGGAGGGGGCTGACCCGTTATATGAGTGTTTCTTGGTGGATCAGCAGGGACAGTGTATGCTGATAAACAACTCCAACATACAGGAGTTCGTGGAGGAGGTCGCCGAAGAACCAAACTACATGGCAAATCAACTAGGCACCCAGGCACAAGAGTTGGAGCAGTTGAACTTAGCAGGAGAACGGGAAGACCCAAGGCCCATATTCATCGCGAAGGATCTCGCTAAGGAGAAGCGAAAAGCCCTGGTTGGGCTAATCCGGGAGTTCATAGATGTCTTTGCATGGAAGTATATCGAAATGGAAGGGCTGGATGAGGAAGTGAGCTGCCACAAGCTAAACGTGATACCTTCAGCCATCCCGGTGAAACAGGCAACAAGGACTTATAAACCTGAGTTGGACTTGAAGATTAAGGAAGAAGTTCAGCGTTTGTTGGCAGCAGGATTCATCAAACCAATACAACATCCCCTATGGCTATCTAGAATTGTGCCAGTAGGGAAGAAGGACAAGAGCCAAATAAGGATCTGTGTGGATTTTAGAGATCTGAATAGGGCTTGCCCCAAAGATGAGTTCCCTCTACCCTCCATTGATAGCCTGATAGATGCCACGGCTGGTCATGAGATGTATAGCTTCATGGATGGGTACGTAGGGTACAACCAAATCAAAATGGACCCCGCGGACGCAGAGAAAACGACATTCAGAACCCCGTTGGTCAATTTCATGTACAAAGTAATGCCGTTTGGACTTAAGAACGCGGGAGCTACTTATCAAAGAACAATGATGGCCATTTTTCATGATTTCTTCCACAAATTTATAGAATTCTATGTGGACGATTTGGTCATCAAATCGAAGAAGGAGGAGTCCCACCTAAACGACTTAAAGAAGGTGTTTACTCGATGTAGGAAGTATAAATTAAGGATGAACCCATTGAAGTGCGTCTTTGGAGTAACATGCGGGAAGTTTCTAGGCTTTGTGGTTGATCGACAAGGGGTGAAGATGGACCAGGATAAACAAAGCGCGATCTTAGAAATGCCGTGCCCAAGAACGGCGAAGGAGCTAAAAAGTTTCCTCGGTAAAGTCTCCTACCTCAGAAGATTCGTACCAGGATTGGCCGAGGTAACACACCCGTTGATGCAGCTGCTACGAAAAAACACAAAGTTCAGATGGGAAAAGGACCACCAGAAGTCTCTCGATGAGTTGAAGAAGCTGCTCGTTTCACCGCAAATCATGGTTCCTCCACAAGCAGGAGTACCGTTGCAGCTGTACCTCACCTCAACTACAAGGTCCGTTGGAGATTTACTGGCACAAGAGATTGACGGGCAAGAACGGCCAGTGTATTACCTCAGCAGGATCATACATGGGCCATAGATTAGATATAGCAGCCTAGAAAGGCATTGTTTGGCCTTAGTCTTTGTAGAACAAAAACTTAGACATTATATGCTGTCTTTTACAATTCATATTGTAACTAGATGTGATCCTATTAAGTATTTGTTAGCTAGAACTATCTTGATTGGCAGGGCAGCTAGGTGGTTCCTTATTCTCTCCGAATATGATTTAAAATGTGTGGTTCCTCGTGCCATTAAGAGCCAGGCGTATGCTGATCTGTTGGTAATCTTTCCATCAGGAACGTTTGAACCACCTAAAGAAGACATTCCGGGAGACGACTTACAAGCCAACTATCTGGATGCAACCGATGAGGAATGGACGATGCAGTTTGATGGGTCTTCGGCAGAGAAAAAAGGAGGGGCAGGGGTCATCCTTTCAAAAGGAACGGAGGAGATTTGCCTTTCCTACAAACTAGATTTCCCTTGCTCCAATAACGAAGCAGAATACGAAGCATTGGTGCTAGGGTTGCTGGAGGCTTTTCGAAGGGGAATTCGTTCTCTCTGCATCAAGGGTGACTCGAACTTAGTAATTCAGCAAGTTAACGGAGAATATGCGTTGAAGCACATGAGTTTGGCACCGTACAGAACGATCATTCAAAGGCTCCTCAGCCAGTTCCACCGGACCAAAATCAGAAGACATCCCAGAACGATGAACCGTCATCCAGACGCTTATGCCACTATTGCTTTAAAGATGGTCATGAGGAGCGATACGACTATCGTTACGATCCAACGAAGAACAGCTCCTTCAGTGGTGCAGTCAATACTACCGATGGAGGGAGACGCGGATTGGAGAGGAGAAATCAGGAAGCAACTGGAATCTGGAGAAGGAGCTATGGGACTAAGAGAGTTAGCCCAATACTTTACAAACCAGGGAAATCTTTACAACAGAAATGCAGGGGGATGGTTATCGAGATGCATTGGGACAGAGGAAGCAGAGCGGAGGTTGAAGAAAACACATGAGGAGCATTGCGAAACAACTGAGATACCTCTCTATAGAAGAATTCAAAGAGGGGGATATTTTTGGCCTAGAATGAAACAGGATGCGGCAGAACTACAACGGAATTGTGATAAGTGTCAGCTATTTTTCGAAGCAGCTGAGTGCCATTTCATAAAAGCCCAAACAGACTGGAGGCAGCCCTATATCGACTTTATTCAAGATAGAACTGTCCCAACGGAGAAAGTGGATGTGATGGGACTGAAGCGAAGGGCCCCAAGGTTCTATATCCAAGAGGGGCAGCTTTATCGAAGGAGGTACTTCAACAAGCCATTGTGTTGCATCACGAAAGAAGAGGCAACTGAGGTCCTCAAACAAGCCCATGACCCAGCTCACATAGGAGGGGCCAAGTTATATGATCAGCTGATGACGTTGGGATATTATTGGCCA
Organism: Sambucus nigra; assembly: GCA_949130495.1. Lineage (NCBI taxonomy): Eukaryota > Viridiplantae > Streptophyta > Magnoliopsida > Dipsacales > Adoxaceae > Sambucus > Sambucus nigra. The sequence goes on from OX422208.1 coordinate 119,621,748, forward strand.
ACGATGGAGAAAGACTCTGCGAATTTGTTCGAAAATGCAAAGCTTGCCAACTTCATGGAAATATGATCCATGCCCCATCGATGGACTTATATTCTCTGGCAACGCCTTATCCTTTCCACACTTGGGCATTCGACCTCGTGGGGGCGATACACCCTTCGTCGAGGGGCAAGATATGGATACTGGTAGCAACGGAGTGCTTTACAAAATGGGCTGAAGCAATACCACTCAGAAGGGCAATGGCTGGGGTAGTGAGTAACTTCATCAGAGAGTATATCATTTGCTGTTTTGGGATCCCAAAGGTTATTCTCTCAGATAATGGGACTCCCTTTGTCAACTCATAAGTAACGATGCTTACAGACAAGTACTCCATCGTTCATCACACTTCAACGGTGGCATACCCGAAGGGGAACGGTCAGGCCGAGGCAACTAACAAAACTCTGGTTAATATCCTAGCTAAAACAATGGAGGACTTTCCAGGATCGTGGGATGACAAGATACCAGCAGCGTTGTGGGCCTATCAAACGACGAAGAGGAAGCCCAGAGGGTACACTCCGTTCTCCCTTGTCTACGGGGCTGAGGCAATCCTTCCAGTGGAGTTGGAGGTTCCCTCTGCTCGATACGCCTTGCGAAATAGCATGCTCCCTCAGAACAGGCATGTGCAGTTGGAGGCATTGGATGAACACAGAGACAACGCAATGCAACATTTTCAAATGTATACAAGGCAGCTCTCTAGGGCATATGACAACCTGGTAAGACCAAGGAGGTTTGTAGAGGGAGATCTCGTTTTGAAAGCAGCGGTGAAACACATTAGGGGACTTCCTCTGCCAAAATTCGCAGTCAATTGGGAGGGACCTTTCGTCGTGAAGGAAGCTCATGATTCAGGTTATTGCTTAATTTCTAAGTTGGAGGAAGATAAGCCATTAAAAATTAATAATAAATGGTTGAAAGTCTATCATGTGTAAACAATTAAGTTTGTACCATCGATGTATCTAGTCTTTGATTATGAATATACAAGTTTTATTGATGACGTAAAGTATAGACATTGATATGAAAGCAGTCATAACTCAAAGATAAAACTGGAAAATATACATTCTTTCATTCAATAAACAAGAGAGCATTACAAAAAAATTGGGAACTATTGCCCAAGAATTACATAAATGGACGAAGAAGGAAAATATATACAAGAGTTTGCTACCCTAAGAGGAACCATAGGTCCGGGGAAGAGAAAAAATCCCCAGGAAGGCCCGAAGAAGCCGACACGAAGGAGCTTTGAGCGTTGACAGCAACCTCTAGCCTGGTTTGCACCTGTGCGCGTTCAATAAGAAGTCTCTCCCGTTTTAGCTTGGCCAAACGCAGAGCCTCTTCGGCATTCTTTATTTCTTCATCCGCTGATTCCAAAAGAGGTGCCAGCTCAGTTAACTTAACTTCCTCAGCCCGTTGGTCCTCCTGGTGCTTCCTCAACAGTTCCCTCTGGCCGATCAGCTACTGACTCTTCAAAGTTTTCAAATGCGCTATAAGCCAGTCGAAACGGAAACCGTCACGACCCAATTCCTTCAGAAAACCCAGAAACTGATTAATGAGGGTTCGGGTAACACTGGAAGTGGGAGTATTGGCAATCTCAGCAACAACGATCGCCATGCCTTGCAGTCGATGACTCGTCACGGGAATATTGGACCGTATGCAGTCCACGATGAAGGTCTCGGGGTGATGGTTCACCAACTGCTCAATCACCAAGCGATGGCTCACAGGCATTTGGGGGGAATTGTGAAGCACCATTAGGCAATAGGCAGGAGGAGTTAAGTCAGGGAGAGGCAGTTCGCACCCAGATTCACTTTCTGCCTCAACACCAGTCGTGGAACCTTGGTCAGCACGGTCAGATTCTTCTGAAATAGCAGGTTCCTGACGTAGTGTACCCATAAGTGAAAGAGCTGGTGAGGAATTCTCCCGAGCAACCTGAGAAGAGATATAAGAAACAGTGAGATTATAGTGTTTTCATTGTTAAGTCACCGTTATAAGGTGGAGATTATATAAAAATCTTAACAAGTGTTTTCGTTGTTAAGTCACCGTTATAAGGTGTAGATTATATAAAAATCTTAACAAGTGTTTTCGTTGTTAAGTCACCGTTATAAGGTGGAGATTATATATAAAAATCTTAACAAGTGTTTTCATTGTTGAGTCACCGTTATAAGGTGGAGGTTATATAAAAATCTTAACAAGTGTTTTCATTGTTAAGTCACCGTTATAAGGTGGAGATTATATAAAAATCTTAACAAGTGTTTTCATTGTTAAGTCACCGTTATAAGGTGGAGATTATATAAAAATCTTAACAAGTGTTTTCATTGTTAAGTCATCGTTATAAGGTGGAGATTATATAAAAATCTTAACAAGTGTTTTCATTGTTAAGTCACCGTTATAAGGTGGAGATTATATAAAAAATCTTAACAAATGTTTTCGTTGTTAAGTCACCGTTATAAGAAGGAGTTTATGCAGAGAATTAAGAAAGTACCTGAATCACAACAGGGGCAGGAATGGGAGTCATCACGGAGGTTAAAGTGGCAGGAACCGTTGGGAGGGGACTTGTTACCTCATCAGCCTCAACGGGGTCTCTGGCCGCAGAAACCTCAACCATCGGCATAATTCCCTCGCCCACATAAGGTACCAAGGCAAGAGCAAGGGGTTCATTGGGAATAGATGAGGGTGGTGAAAGATCAGGAGAAAGCTGCAATATAAAAGCCAATGTTAGTAAAGAGGAACAAATATAGAAAAAGGGCGAAATGTATCCAAGAATAACATACCTCAGTCAGAACGTTGAAAAGGGGCACTATGGTCAGAGGTCTCGCCAGCACCGTTGGACGAAGAATGTTTGCTACCAGCGAGGATACTTCGACCTAGGGCAACCAACATCCTAAATTCAGCACACAAAACGGGGTGAAAGAGAAGGAATGCCAGATTAGACAAATTAAATATGAAATAATTACCTCAGGATCACCTGTAGTAACCAGAACAATGGGGAGAACAGCCTCAGAGGAAGCCAGTGAGCCAGAGGGGACTGGAGTAGACATCTAAGATTGTGTTGTCTTTGGTGGCGAAGAGACATCCATGGGCTCTATAACCTCACCCTCCACAACTGCCTCCCTCGCCCGTCGTAAGATTGAACGACGGGCGTAAGTAAGCCCGGTCATTGGCGAACGGGGTGGGGTAGTATCGGATGAGATGGCCCCACAGCGACCGCCCACGAAACGGCTAATGGGGGGACTTGGGGGGCTAGGAGAACGAGGCCCCGTTTCTTTAAGTCCCTGCACCAAAGTAGTTAAGAACAATATATATAAGCAAATCCGGCTTGCTCTAACCAAAGAGGAAAAGAGAACAAGATAAGTGTACATACCTCAGATTGGGAAGAAGAATGAGAAGCTTGCACCGTGGGAGCTTGCTTCCGCTGGGACTTGGTGCCTAAAGTCTTCCTCCTTAGCCTTGTCACATCACTGCCAGTGGCTTGAGGAACCTTCGAACTTTTCCTCCTCCTTGCAGCTGGCTCAGTGGGATCGACGACGATCGTGGGGAAGGCAACCGAGGGAGGAACGACGATAGCGCGCCGTTGAAACTCTGCATTCACCCGATCTACCTCAGCCTGCGCCTCCCTCCTTAACCTCTCGGCCCTTTCAGGAGACATGGGAGGAGGAACGGAGGCTATGGGAAGGGCTGCCACAGGAGTCTGGGATTTGGACTTTGTTTTTTTCGTGGAGGCCACCCCACTCTTGGCCTTCTTGGTCGATGGCTGCGAAGACCCTTCATCAGAAGTAGCTCCAGTCGAAGGAGCAGTCTTCCTGGATACCCCAGCACTTTTCGCTTTGGGTATGGCAGTAGGAGTCATGGGGCATAACGGAGGAAGCTCTTCGGAAGGCCTCTTAGGGGTTTTGCTTAGAGGGAACTCAATCCCCAGAACGGAGTTGCCTTTGAGTCCCAGCTCCAACGCAGAAAACGAAAGAACTGGAGGGTACACAGGCTCGCCATCTATAAATTCGGCAATGTTAGCCAGTTGTTTCGGCCAGAACTTCGTGGCAAATAGACTGGTCACATTCCCTTGCCTCTTGTTGGAGGGAATGGTGACTCGCCCAGCCATTGATTCACTTACCCCCCACGCAGCAGTGGAGGAAAATAAGGAACATGCCTCGCTAAAGCTAACCTTTGGGTTTGAGGATTGGAAAACTGAGCGAGGAGCCCCCTGATCAAACCCAAATTGACGACTACACCGATTGGGGTTATAATGTTCGCTGGAATATCCCCACTAGGTGTAGGAAGGCAGATACCCCGGAGAAAGGAGAAGCACCACGGCTAACTGAGGATCTTCAATGTCTACCCCCACCTGAACCACCCTGGATTCGTGCTGAAAGAAATCACAAGTATGAACAAAGGTGTCCTCTCCGTAAGGCCTCATAACAAAGTCCTCAAAACGATCAATTGAGGCGATCAGCTCTTTTCGGCTCTGCCTCTTGTGATAAATATAAGAGCGTGGGGGCAGAATGGTTTCCCCAGAAGGAGGACGGTTGGCCTTGGCCGCTACAACAGGAAAGCGCACGTAAAGAAAGCTGGTTAGAAGGACGCTGTTAGTAAAATTGGCCAGGTTATAACGGCCAAGTGATCGTTCCATGTCGAACAATGTTCTGTCAAGCCAGGTGTAGAGGGGCCCTAGGGCAATTGCAGCCAAAGGAAGTTTGATGCCCCGGGCCAAACGAAGGGATATGTTGATAAGGTCCCTTCGGGGCTGATCGTTTGGTTTTCCCGTCAAAAGAAAACGGGAAAGAATCACAAGGATGTAAGCAGGGAGCTCTAACGAAGTACCTTGGCCAGGGGCATCCGTTGAAGTTGAAGAACTACCTTCACTAGAACCCTTGAAGAAATAGTTAATCAGCGGAGTGAAGGTAGCTTTGTTTGAAGAACCGATGCAACTTCGGCATATTCGGTTCAACGCCAAACGGTCAGCAGTCTCTTGGGCGTCGAGAGGCTCATCGGTATAAGGCTCATGACCTGTTGCTTCGAGCCCCAGAAGCTCGCAGACATCTTCTAGGGTTATCGTGAACTCGCCCCACGCAGCAATGAACGTGTGAGTCGTCACGTTCCAACAAGAAACAAGAATGGGGAGAGCAGCATTATTTTTGGAGAGAGTAAACTCACCAAACCATTTGGCCCGTTGAAGGCCAATCTTACTCAAAATATCACCATGGGAACTCACCATGTGAGAGTTCCAAGAAGAAAAATGGGCAGGAGAACCCCCTGGTGCTTCGAAGTCAATTTGGGACCATTGGAAGTCCCCTCGCTCCAGATGAAACCGGAGAGTCCCCTCTGGAGGAAGAAAGCCCCACTTCGAGGGTTCTTCGTCCTCATCACCCATCACTAAGGTCTCAAACTTGCATTCAAAGTTGACAGTCTTGCAAGCAGCAGCAAAGCTATCATCTTCGCCAAAAATGGGAGAGCGACGATAAAACCTTAACTGTTCACGACGGACAGCGTCCAAAGCAGAAGCACCAGTAGTGGTGGCAACAGCAGTAGCAGGCGGCGTACTGGTTGAAGAGATGGTGGGGTAACTTTGAGATGCCATGACAGAGTGTTAGAGCAAACAAAAACAACCTTGAGTCAGAGGAGCCTGAGCACGACAATGGCGGAGAGCAACCACAGGAGGTGGCGTAGAAGATGAGAGCAAGAACAGGACGGCACAAGCTCGAACAGCAATAGAGGTTTCAGACGCTCAACAATGGAAGCTCTCTCTCTCTCTCTCTCTAAAAGCGAAGGAAATTTGAAGAAGGTAGTGGCAAAGTAAGAAAAAGAAAGGTTTTAAGTGTTTGGGAGATTTGGCCGTTTAATTTTTAAAGTTTGTCGTTTAAGTTTTCCACCATTGCACGTGTGTGGCCGCCTGCAATCATTTCAAATGTACACGTGGCACTTCGAGAAGTGTTCTGACATGGAAAAGACAACGCTGCGTCATTTAATGAAGTGACACCTAGGGAACAGCCACCGTTACCTTCCTAAGCAAGATTGAGTTTTGGGCGCCAAGATTTTCTCTGACATATCCAATAAACCCCCCAACAAAGAAGGTGTCCCAACGGTTCAAAAAAGCCACGATGTCCCCTCGGCAGAAGCTCAAACGTTGTTTAGTTATAACTCAGTTACATCGGGGAGAATTTTTTGCTTTTTCGAACATTACGGGGAGAATATTAGCAGGTCCTTCGAGAGAATTTCAGATATTCAAGCTGGAACGGTTGAGGCTCAGCATTAGGAAAAAATAGTAGGCCAGACAGAGAAGGGTCATCGGATTAAGAAGTTTTTGTGGAGGCACTTCTTGTTCCCACAACAAATCCCTCCACGAAGGGGCAAATGTAGAGGGGGCCTGAAGGTACTCCTGGGATTAGGGATAATCCACCAATTAGCAACAGTGTTCTGAGGATAAGATCAGCGTGGCAACTCAAGCGTGGCAGCTTGGGGAGGCAACTCAAGCGTGGCAGCTTGGGGAGGCAGATCAGCGTGGCAACTCAAGCGTGGCATCTTGGTGAGGCAGATCAGCGTGGAAATTCAAGTGTGGCAGCTTGGGGAGGCAGATAAGCGTGGCAACTCAAGCGTGGCATCTTGGTGAGGCAGCTCAGCGTGGCAACTCAAGTGTGGCATCTTGGTGAGGCAACTCAAGCGTGGCAGCTTGGGGAGGCAGATCAGCGTGGCAACTCAAGCGTGGCATCTTGGTGAGGCAGATCAGCGTGGCAACTCAAGCGTGGCAGCTTGGGGAGGCAGATCAGCGTGGCAACTCAAGCGTGGCATCTTGGTGAGGCAGATCAGTGTGGCAACTCAAGTGTGGCAGCTTGGGGAGGCAGATCAGTGTGGTAACTCAAGCGTGGCATCTTGGTGAGGCAGCTCAGCGTGGCAACTCAAGTGTGGCATCTTGGTGAGGCAACTCAAGCGTAGAAGCTTGGGGAGGCAGATCAGCGTGGCAACTCAAGCATGGCATCTTGGTGAGGCAGATCAGCGTGGCAACTCAAGTGTGGCAGCTTGGGGAGGCAGATCAGCGTGGCAACTCAAGCGTGGCATCTTGGTGAGGCATCTCAGCGTGGCAACTCAAGTGTGGCATCTTGGTGAGGCAACTCAAGCGTGGCAGCTTGGGGAGGCAGCTTGGCGTGGCAACTCGTACTTTAGCTTATTGTTACTTTGCCATATTATAGCTTTGTTTATATTGACTACAAGTTGTAATGACTGTAATGTTGTAACGAGAATAATGAATGGGTGTGAGGTCGCACGGTACTCGCGAGAGACCAGGCTTGGCAGGGCCTGGGAGAGCTTGCATGCTCTATCGAACAACCTCACTGTGGGAACTTTAGAGGGACTTGGTTTGGAGGATTGAGAAGTGGGGCACCGTTGGGGCTTGTCCTGACCATCTTAGATACACCTGGTAAAACACCAAAGGACCCTGACCGTGGAACCTCAAGCGGAGCAGCTTGGAGTTCCATCGGGCATTGAGTTATGGACCAAACAACCCTCTACTTAAATGTCACATCTACTGTGGGTGATGTCACTAGCCTTCTAAACAATGTCAGACATGCACTTGAGTAAACCACCGTGGTATTTGGGGTTGTCAGATAGTTGGTGAGACACCTCTGCGACAACAACCCCCTGACACACAGTGGTTAGGCAAAAGGCATGTCTTGGCATTTAATGTTTATGACGTAGGAGACAACTAGTGCATCAGGCATTTAATGTTGTGACATAAAGTATGAGGGATGTCTTTCATAGTCTTTAATGACTGAGTTGCCTCGGGGGTGGTGTGGGGGGCTATTTAAGGACCCCAACCACCTCTGAGGAAAGGATGATCTTTTGAGAGTTCAAAAGTTATTACTAGAGAAATTTATTTACTAGAGAGAATTATTAAGTTCTGCCACCCACCATTTGTCATTTATTACGAAGCTTTTAATACATAACAGAGATCCTTGAGAGTTTTAGTATGTTTTGCCTGCCTACCAAGGTGTATCTAGGGTGCTTACTTCTCTCTCCCTCTAGCTAAGTTATTTGTGAGTATAAGATGGGTTCCATACATTCCAAACTGCTCTTCGTGTCTTGTGGCTAAATCACTAGTGCTTTTCTAACTAACCTTGTCATCACCGTACTTAAAAGGGGTTACGCCTCCATCTTATCTAAACTACCCTCTTACAAACTACTACTTAGCCTCGCACCTAGGCTACCGAACCAACGGAATGACGTAAAAATCAGCCTCACCCCGAAAATATTTATTCATCAAAACTCACACCATCTAGTACCATACCTAAACAGTGCTACCAACAACTAAGGTGTACCTACTAGTCCCATCCCTAGTAATCAGCCTATAAATAAGGTGAGAGCAATAACTACCCGAAAACCCCGTCGTCCCCATGGTGTCAAAAATAATTAAATCAATAAGTCGCCTAAGACACTTTATCAACAATTCTACCAATTTCTCATTAGATCAAAAATTTATCTATTTTCATCTGTTAAATCAATCTTCATAATTAAACAACTTATTTTATGCAGCTAGTATAATTACATCATCATGCAAGTTTATGGTGCACACAACAATAACTTCTCTTTTATCACACCTACATAATTTATATGATTTCACGAGTCACTTTCAATTAATGAGGCTACTATGATTTTCTAACACACAAATCTATATCCATATTAACAAAAACCCATCCCCTACCCTAAGTATACAAGGGCTATAAGTCTTAATTCATATTAATATTATTCATAAAAACAGTCCTAACATAGATTTAACTTTCCCTTGTTAAGGTTTCTAGTTTATTTTAAGAAAGTCATGTTAATTAATATTTAGGCAACACTTAAAACGCATAATACTAAAGAGAAAGAATATAAGTATCCATGTCTTAGAAAAATCGTTTGAAGAAATCTGATTTGATGTTTGCGTTCCTCGCGAGAGGACAATAAAAACACGTTGTTGGACAATCTTGAGAAAATTCGATTTGAACCTCTAAATCTTGGGTTGAATCTTTCTTTTAAATGGGGCTAAGGTTTTGGAGGTTGGAGAAGATAAAAATATAGAGAACTACTGCTCTTAGGTTTTGTAAAAAAAAATTTATAAAGTCCTAACCCCGAATTATAATTATATAAAGGGAAGGAAGAGTTTTAATTAACTTGAACTCTAAAAAAAACTAGTGTCCCTGCCGGCACTATCTTGACCGAATCGATTCGCCCCTAAGGCTGAATAGATTCGTACTTAACAGATCTCTAGGTCTCCCCAAAAATAAAAATAAGTGTATCAAAACCAAATTTCTCCCCCGATTTCTAGTCCGATTAAAACTCAATTTTTCTAATAATAAACACAACATTTATAAATGCCAAAACAGTTCAATTTTAAAATAAAAATATTTTCCAACTTTTATTACGATGGTTTAAAATAAACGGTCTAAAACTACGGGGCATTACTGTAATACCCCGTACTTTTGGCTATATTTATTTTGAGGATTAATTAATTAAATGCGTATTAATTGGAAATTAATCCGGGTTATAAATACTAATGTGATGCGAGTTGGTATTTGATTATGTTCATATATGATTATATATGAACTTGGTATTATAAAATTTGTCGTGGGATTTATATACGGCATTTTAGAAATCTTGTTGAGACGCGTGGGACCGCCGCGTCACGGTATATTATTTTGATGATAAAAAGTGAATTTAAAATCTATAATCCGTATGGTCATTTTGAGTGCGCCAACGCGTCCGGAAGGGTCGAGATAGTCAGAAAACACTAGCCGGGGGTATAGTTTGGGTCCCAGGGTATTTTTAGGCCATGCCGGCAACTCAAAGGGTATTTTGGTAATTTTACATTTTTAGGAATTAAAAGTGACGAAAATTGGGTAATTAAATCTGATGTGGATATTGACCCACTAAGCCCATAACCAACCCATATTAACCCTTTAAGCTACGGAGGCTAACATTAGGTTTACAATCTTTCCCAAATCAAAACCCTAGCCACCTTAAGCCACCATTGGAGAAGGAGCTTGGAGAAGGAGAGAAAGAGAGGAAATTCTGCAGAAAAACATCATCAACCTACACCAAAGTCAGAAATCAAACCAAGGCAAGTGACTTTATTCCATTTAACTTCTGAGAATGTCTTTTCCATGTTAGAAAATTCAGATTTATGGCTTGTTCTTGATAAAACATGAAAACCCATGTAGTTTAGATCATAAAATTGAGGAATTTGAGAAGGATTGCATGTAGAATAGTTTGGAGACGATTAATCTGATGTTAATACATGTTTAGGTGAAAGAAAAACGAATTATATTCTGGGATTTGATGATGATATGTAGTTAGGGTTCATGTTCTTGAGATATTTGGGAAAAGTGTAGAGATTTGTAAATTTAGTTGATGTTATGATGATTCAATCCTTGAAAACATGTTAGGAGATGATGTAAATATGTTTAGGATGAATTAGAGACCCTAAAACGTTATTGGGATGAACCTTGGAAGAGATTAGAAGTGATAAAAATGGTGAAAAACGAATTGGGGAAAATCTGGGCCGAATCTGGTAGCTCGTTAGAAGCAGTTCCCAGGTCGTTCGAACGAACTCGTTCGAACGAGCTTCTAACGAGTTGACCAGTCGTTGCTAACGAGTAGGAATTTCGTTCGATATCTCGTTCGAACGAGATATCGTTAGAAGGGATAGTTCGTTCGAACGAACTGGATCTCGTTCGAACAGTCTCGTTCGAACGAGACTTCTAACGACCTGACAGTCCAAACTCGTTCGAACAGTCTCGTTCGAACGAGACTTCTAACGAGTTGACAGTTTGGTCCTTTTTGGACTGTTTTGACTTTTGGAGTTCCGTAAACTTGTTCGAGGATATAGTTAACCTTCGTAGTGATAGAATTGGGACATTTGGGTATTTATGAGAAGGAATTTACATACGAGAGTGTATTACATGGATGGTTTGGGTTGAGACGTGAGTGTCTACTACGACGTGAGATAATTATGGCGCGTATAATTACAAACCGGAATAGTATGAATTGGGTTAATTATAGTTAGTATGAGAATATATACTACGATTAAAATACGGTATTACTAAGATGTGTGTTTACTTAGTAGTGGTATATGGATTGTGTGTATGACATACCTACCATACTTGCTATCACGGGAGGTTGCGTTCGCTTAGGACCCTCTATTCCTTGTGTGCCTACGGGGGGGATATAGACTGGTACCTCGATGAACATAGGTCATAGAAAAACTTATTGAGATATTAATAAGTCCGCTGACCGTGGGAGCGTAGGTATGTGCGTGACCCACGTGATGGTGACTGTGTTCGCCTCCACTATTTGTGATTTGTGTTATCTGGACTATTCCTGAGAGATTCGGAATATGTGATCCTTATGTACGTGATGTACCGGGATGGATAGCAGAGTATGTGTGCACCGTAGCTTAGTTCTCGGGGTGCTTGTATTGTATATATATGATGAGATTAATATACATTTAATTAATGAGAATCCTCATGTTAATGTTGTAATTATATTACGGTATTGTTTCAAGAAAAATAACGAGTTAACTGATAGTTATATATATTGCATATTGAGTATCTGAGTTGACGTTAAACCCCTATTTTAATTACGAGCGTTATTATGTAAATGGAACGGAGTATTATGGGCAGGACCTTTGGCAGTCTAGCTAGATATGTTGTCACTTAGCTAGTAGTATGGGTAGTTATAGATGGGTACTTGCGTTAGGAGTGCACAGTTAGACGAGAGGTGAGAATATAATGTGAGTGCACGTCCTAACATGTACTTTGCATTTAATGTTTTAAATGTTTTTAAAGCACTTGCAGGTTTTTAAAATATAACTCCACATTCGGGCTCTGACCCGTTTGCTTTTCAAATCTTTTTCTTGTAAAACCCTTTTTAGGTGCCCAGCCACAAGGACACCAAGCATAGATTATCCATTCAGGTGACGAGCTGTAGCGATTTGTGGAAGCTACAGGGATTTGAATGTAGACGCTTCTATCTTTTAGATTCCAGAGTCACTATCTATCAGTTGTGGGGCATGTTGCCCATTTCTATTTAGAGCATCGTTTACATTTCAGTTTTCAGACTTTAGCATTTATTGTTTCAGCATTCGGTTATTTATTTCAGTATGGGATTGTAGTGAGGAGTTTTTTCCTCCAGAATTTATTTACTGTTATGTGATGGTTATTCATTTTACTTCAGTATGGGGAATGGTGTTGTTTATTTCTTCATTACATTTGTTGCATGTTAATCAGACTTAAATTAAAATTTGGCAACTTGCTTTTTAAATACTAGGTGGTTAGTAATATTAAAATGTTTTCGACAGTGATGCTATTAACTGAGCCAACTTGGCATTTTGAATTAATTTAATAAAGGAGTAGCTACCCGGTATTTAATTAGTCGGGGTGTCACAGGTGGTATCAGAGCATCGGGTTCTAGTGTCCTTTAGGATCTGTACGGCTATTATGTTTTCGCTACGTTTCTTTGATATAGAGCCCTATATTTTAGGACTGTTGTACTCTTATTGTGTATGCTTCGTTCTTCAGCTTTATTAAGTTTATAACCGTGAACTTATAAACTTTGTTCTTATTTCAGATGCCTCCACGACGTGCACGACGAGTTCCCAGGAATGTAATGCCCGAACCCCAGCCCGCTCCAGTTCAGGGCATGTTGAACGCCGCTGAGGTTGCAGCTATAGTAGCTCAAGCGGTGAATGCCGCCATTGCCGTTGTTCAGCAGGCACCACCTCAGGCGCCGGTTGCCGCGCCAGCACAGGTTAATGCATTCCCGTCTGCTTGGGAGCGTGTACGAGACGCTTTTCAGAAAGCGCATCCGCCAGAGTTTGCAGGTAGCTCAGATGTGGTAGTCTCGAGCCAATGGAGGAAGGACATACAGAGGCATTTGAGGATGCATGAGTGCACTGATATTCAGAAACAGGTGCTAGCTACTTTTAAGCTAGTGGGATCTGCACTACAGTGGTGGGATTCTATTACCACCGCAGAGGAGAGGGATACTCTCACGATTCAGGAGTTCTGGGTGCGGTTCGACCGCAAGTACTTTCCGTCCGCAGTTCATACAGAGATGAGGAGGAAGTTGATGAGTTTGAAGCAGGAGGGCAAGACAATGGACGAGTATGAGGCCGAGTTCACTAACCTGTTGAATATCGTTCCAGACGTGATTCCAACAGAGAGGAAGAAGATTGAGAAATTCACCGACGGGTTGAATTGGAGGATCCGTCAGCATCTGCTAGGGAACCTATCGTTGGCCACGTATTTTGATGTGGTTAACGCTGCATTGTTACACTGCCAGGACCACCGTTTTCATATGGCCGAGGGCAAGAGGTCGGGGGAGTCTAGCCATCAGGGCAGGACTGGAGGACATAGTGCCAACGGGGCACAATCGGGTCAGGGGCAGAGACAGATTGAGCAGGGCTCCCAGCAGGGGGATAATAAGAGGTTCCGGTCAGGGAACTACAGGCAGGGACAGGGAGGTTTCCGTCAGGGCCATCAGGGTCCAAACGGCCATCAGGGCCAACAGGGATAGAATGGGCAGCAGTTTCATCAGGGCCAGCAGGGCCAAGGGAGGAACGGTAACGGCCACCAGGGCCGGGGACAGCAGGGGCAGAGGGGAGGAAACTTCCCAGGGAAGTGCTTTACTTGTGGCAAGACTGGCCATAAGAAGCAGGATTGTCCTGATAGGGGCAGGGCCCCACAGCAGCAGCAGCAGGGTGCTCGCCAGGAGCCACAGAGACCTATGTTTCCCGCCGCTCTTCCCGCACCGCCACAGATGGCAGCACTGCCACCCATTCCAGCAGTCCCAGTTCAGCAGGGGCAGCTACAGTATGGACGTGTCTACAACGTCCACCAGGCTGCAGTTCCACAGGCACCGCCCGCGATCGAGGGTACGTTTCCTATCCATGGCACTATGGGTCGGGTGTTATTTGATACGGGTGCTACACACTGTTTTATAGCTACACACTTCGCGAAAGCTTTAGGATTGTTATCTACGGCAGAGAGCATAGTGACGTGTGTCGACTCACCATTAGGGAGTGGGTCACTTATTTTCTTTATATGCCGGGGAGTGGGGGTAGAGATTGGTGGTTTGGTATTGCCTGCAGACATGTTAGTGTTAGATATGCATGTTCACGATGTGATCATCGGTATGGATTGGCTCGTAGCATATAGGGCCATGATTGATTGCTTCAGCGGGAGCATTGTTTTTGCCATTCCGGGGCAAGAGATGTTTATAGTGGCGATGCCTCACCCAGAGGGAGGATCGACCGCTCATCTGTATTATATAGAGGAGGATACCTCTAAGGAGGTTGTTATTCCTTTAGATTCGATTCCGGTTGTCAGGGAGTATTCGGATGTGTTTCAGGAGATACCAGGCCTACCACCCAGTCGAGAAATAGACTTCGTTATAGATTTGCTACCGGGTACGAGACCTATAGCACGTGCACCGTACCGTATGGCTCCAGCTGAGATGCGAGAGCTACGGGATCAGATAGAGCAGCTGTTAGGGCAGGGCTTTATTCGCAGGATTACCTCACCTTGGGGCGCTCCAGTTTTGTTTGTGAAGAAGAGGGATGGTTCACTGAGATTGTGCGTGGACTACCGAGAGTTGAATAAGGTCACGATACGGAATAAGTATCCGTTGCCTCGAATCGATGACTTATTCGACCAGTTGAGAGGAGCTTCTTTCTTCTCGAAGATTGACTTGAGGTTAGGATACCATCAGTTGCGTATCAGGGAGGAGGATGTCTCGAAGACCGCATTCTTGTCAAGATATGGTTCTTACGAGTTTCGGGTTATGCCTTTCGGCTTGAACAACGCTCCAGCAGTGTTTATGGACTTGATGAACAGAGTGTTCAGGGATTTCCTAGACCAGTTTTTCATTGTCTTCATTGATGATATTCTGGTTTACTCTCAGACAGAGGAGGAGCACGCCGAGCATTTGAGGCAGGTTTTGTAGACACTTCGTCAGAACGAGCTGTATGCAAAATATGAGAAGTGCGGGTTTTGGCTGAAGGAAGTCCAGTTCTTGGGTCACATTATTTCCGACCAGGGAATATCTGTCGATCCGGGGAAGGTGTCAGCGGTGAGGGAGTGGGGACAGCCCACGACACCAATGGAGATTCGTAGTTTCTTGGGTTTAGCAGGAAACTACAGGAGGTTTATTCGGGGTTTCTCAGAGATAGCAGGTCCTTTGACACATCTTACTCGTAAGGGTGTGCCGTTCATTTGGAGTGATACCTGTCAGTTGGCATTCGATGAATTGAAGGACAAATTGACCTCAGCACCTGTGTTAGCATTGTCGAGACCGGGAGTTGAGTATTTGGTATACACCGATGCGTCTTTGCAAGGACTAGGAGTTGTATTATAGCAGGAGAGACAGGCCATAGCTTATGCTTCCCGTAAGCTTAAGCCTCATGAGAATAATTACCCCACACATGATTTGGAGTTGGCGGCAGTGGTATTTGCCTTACGGATTTGGAGGCACTATCTTTTGGGGGAGAAGTTTCAGCTGTTCACGGACCACAAGTCCCTACAGTATCTGTTCACGCAGAAAGAGTTGAACATGCGGCAGCGTAGGTGGCTTGAGTTTGTGAAAGACTACCAGTTCGACATCCAGTACCACCCGGGTAAGGCTAACGTGGTAGCAGACGCGTTGAGCCGTAGGTCAGTAGATGAGGTGGCAGAGGTATGGAAGGCTAAGTGGAAAGAATTGGGGCACCAGGATGCAGTGGCCCGATCTTTCATGTCTGTGATGACCGTTACACCGCAGATTGTCACGAAAGTAGTACGGGCACAAGCTAATGACTCGTTCTGTCAGGAGCAGATAATTCGATTACTTGCAGAGGGAGCCGAGTCTTATACCGTTAGCTCAGACGGGGGATTACGCTTCAATGGGAGATTGGTAGTTCCGGAAGGGGAAGAATTACGGCACGATGTGATGACAGAGTCGCACGGCTCACGGTTCGCGGTACATCCCGGAGGGGACAAAATGTACCAAGACATGAGACGACAGTATTGGTGGAGCGGTATGAAGAGAGATATCGCTGAGTTTGTCTCGAAATGCGCCACTTGTCAGCTCGTAAAAGTGGATCATCAGAGACCGGCAGGATTTCTACAGCCATTGGAGGTCCCGGTGTGGATGTGGGAGAGCATATCCATGGACTTTATCACGGGGTTGCCTACGTCGCAGAGGGGTCACGACTCCGTTTGGGTAATTGTGGACAGGTTGTCCAAGGTCGCTCACTTCTTACCCGTAAGGACTGACTACACTACGGGACAGTATGCCCAGCTCTTCATTTCAGAGATTGTGAGACTTCACGGTGTGCCCCTAAATATCGTGTCTGACAGAGACAAGATATTTGTTTCGAGGTTTTGGGAGAGTTTCCAGGAGGCCATGGGCACGGAATTGCGGTTGAGTACGGCTTATCATCCGCAGACCGATGGGCAGACAGAACGCACCAATCAGATGTTGGAGGACATGCTACGCATGTGCATTATTGACTTCGGGGGTGGATGGGAGCAGTACCTTCCACTGGTGGAGTTTGCTTACAACAACTCCTATCAGTTCACGATTGGCATGGCTCCGTTTGAGGCATTGTACGGTAGGCCTTGTCGTTCCCCAGCATGTTGGTTAGAGGTGGGAGACAACAAACTACTTGGGCCGGAAGTGATTCAGGATACTTCGGCAAGGATTGAGTTGATTCGGAGTCGCATTCGGGTAGCTCAAGACAGGCAGAAGAGTTATGCTGATACGAAGAGGTTTTTCAGGGAGTTCCAAGTGGGGGACCAGGTTTTGCTCAGGGTTTCTCCGATGAAGGGGATTATGCGATTCGGTAAGAAGGGGAAGTTGGCGCCGAGGTATGTGGGGCCGTTTCCTATTATTGAGCGGATCGGATCGGTTGCGTATAAACTTGGACTACCGGAGCACTTGCATCGGATTCACGACGTGTTCCATATTTCCTCGCTGAGGAAATATCTTAGAGATAATTTGGCTCATTCTCACATTGCTGTGGAGGACATCGATCTCCAGCCGGATAGCTCCTACGAGGAGGGGCCAATAGCTATTTTGGACCAAAGCGAGAGGAAACTACGGTCAAAGATAGTCCCGTTAGTGCGTGTTCAGTGGCAACATCACAATGTCGAGGAGTCCACATGGGAGCGCGAGGATGAGATGCGCGAACGTTATCCAGAGCTATTTTTAGCAGGTACTTTCTAGTTTCGAATTTCGGGACGAAATTCAGTTATTAGGGGGGAAGTATGTAATACCCCGTACTTTTGGCTATATTTATTTTGAGGATTAATTAATTAAATGCGTATTAATTGGAAATTAATCCGGGTTATAAATACTAATGTGATGCGAGTTGGTATTTGATTATGTTCATATATGATTATATATGAACTTGGTATTATAAAATTTGTCGTGGGATTTATATACGGCATTTTAGAAATTTTGTTGAGACGCGTGGGACCGCCGCGTCACGGTATATTATTTTGATGATAAAAAGTGAATTTAAAATCTATAATTCGTATGGTCGTTTTGAGTGCGCCAACGCGTCTGGAAGGGTCGAGATAGTCAGAAAACACTAACCGGGGGTATAGTTTGGGTCCCGGGGTATTTTTAGGCCATGCCGGCAACTCAAAGGGTATTTTGGTAATTTTACATTTTTAGGAATTAAAAGTGACGAAAATTGGGTAATTAAATCTGATGTGGATATTGACCCACTAAGCCCATAACCAACCCATATTAACCCTTTAAGCTACGGAGGCTAACATTAGGTTTACAATCTTTCCCAAATCAAAACCCTAGCCACCTTAAGCCACCATTGGAGAAGGAGCTTGGAGAAGGAGAGAAAGAGAGGAAATTCTGCAGAAAAACATCATCAACCTACACCAAAGTCAGAAATCAAACCAAGGCAAGTGACTTTATTCCATTTAACTTCTGAGAATGTCTTTTCCATGTTATAAAATTCGGATTTATGGCTTGTTCTTGATAAAACATGAAAACCCATGTAGTTTAGATCATAAAACTTGAGGAATTTGAGAAGGATTGCATGTAGAATAGTTTGGAGACGATTAATCTGATGTTAATACATGTTTGGGTGGAAGAAAAATGAATTAAATTCTGGGATTTGATGATGATATGTAGTTAGGGTTCATGTTCTTGAGATATTTGGGAAAAGTGTAGAGATTTGTAAATTTAGTTGATGTTATGATGATTCAATCCTTGAAAACATGTTAGGAGATGATGTAAATATGTTTAGGATGAATTAGAGACCCTAAAACGTTATTGGGATGAACCTTGGAAGAGATTAGAAGTGATAAAAATGGTGAAAAACGAATTGGGGAAAATCTGGGCCGAATCTGGTAGCTCGTTAGAAGCAGTTCCCAGGTCGTTCGAACGAACTCGTTCGAACGAGCTTCTAACGAGTTGACCAGTCGTTGCTAACGAGTAGGAATTTCGTTCGATATCTCGTTCGAACGAGATATCGTTAGAAGGGATAGTTCGTTCGAATGAACTGGATCTCGTTCGAACAGTCTCGTTCGAACGAGACTTCTAACGACCTGACAGTCCAAACTCGTTCGAACAGTCTCGTTCGAACGAGACTTCTAACGAGTTGACAGTTTGGTCCTTTTTGGACTGTTTTGACTTTTGGAGTTCCGTAAACTTGTTCGAGGATATAGTTAACCTTCGTAGTGATAGAATTGGGACATTTGGGTATTTATGAGAAGGTATTTACATACGAGAGTGTATTACATGGATGGTTTGGGTTGAGACGTGAGTGTCTACTACGACGTGAGATAATTATGGCGCGTATAATTACAAACTGGAATAGTATGAATTGGGTTAATTATAGTTAGTATGAGAATATATACTACGATTAAAATACGGTATTACTAAGAAGTGTGTTTACTTAGTAGTGGTATATGGATTGTGTGTATGACATACCTACCATACTTGCTATCACGGGAGGTTGCGTTCGCTTAGGACCCTCTATTCCTTGTGTGCCTACGGGGGGGATATAGACTGGTACCTCGATGAACATAGGTCATAGAAAGACTTATTGAGATATCAATAAGTCCGCTGACCGTAGGAGCGTAGGTATGTGCGTGACCCACGTGATGGTGACTGTGTTCGCCTCCACTATTTGTGATTTGTGTTATCTGGACTATTCCTGAGAGATTCGGAATATGTGATCCTTATGTACGTGATGTACCGGGATGGATAGCAGAGTATGTGTGCACCGTAGCTTAGTTCTCGGGGTGCTTGTATTGTATATATATTATGAGATTAATATACATTTAATTAATGAGAATCCTCATGTTAATGTTGTAATTATATTACGGTATTGTTTCGAGAAAAATAACGAGTTAACTGATAGTTATATATATTGCATATTGAGTATCTGAGTTGACGTTAAACCCCTATTTTAATTACGAGCGTTATTATGTAAATGGAACCGAGTATTATGGGCAGGACCTTTGGCAGTCTAGCTAGATATGTTGTCACTTAGCTAGTAGTATGGGTAGTTATAGATGGGTACTTGCGTTGGGAGTGCACAGTTAGACGAGAGGTGAGAATATAATGTGAGTGCACGTCCTAACATGTACTTTGCATTTAATGTTTTAAATGTTTTTAAAGCACTTGCAGGTTTTTAAAATATAACTCCACATTCGGGCTCTGACCCGTTTGCTTTTCAAATCTTTTTCTTGTAAAACCCTTTTTAGGTGCCCAGCCACAAGGACACCAAGCATAGATTATCCATTCAGGTGACGAGCTGTAGCGGTTTGTGGAAGCTACAGGGATTTGCATGTAGACGCTTCTATCTTTTGGATTCCAGAGTCACTATCTATCAGTTGTGGGGCATGTTGCCCATTTCTATTTAGAGCATCGTTTACATTTCAGTTTTCAGACTTTAGCATTTACTGTTTCAGCATTCGGTTATTTATTTCAGTATGGGATTGTAGTGAGGAGTTTTTTCCTCCAGACTTTATTTACTGTTATGTGATGGTTATTCATTTTACTTCAGTATGGGGAATGGTGTTGTTTATTTCTTCATTACATTTGTTGCATGTTAATCAGACTTAAATTAAAATTTGGCAACTTGCTTTTTAAATACTAGGTGGTTAGTAATATTAAAATGTTTTCGACAGTGATGTTATTAACTGAGCCAACTTGGCATTTTGAATTAATTTAATAAAGGAGTAGCTACCCGGTATTTAATTAGTCGGGGTGTCACAATTACATACTTCCCTGTTGGCATAGAAATTTTGTCCTCGAAATTCGACGAAGTATATATACGTAAAATAAAATAAAGCTCACATATGCCTACTCGTAGAATACCACAATTGGGCTCCCCTACACCCAATCCTACACGCATCTACCCCGCGAACAAAATACAATATATAAACATATCTATGAAAATAGTACGTACCATGCTACCCCATTAGTCACACCTTATCTCCCGCTGCGCCTGCCCTGACTAAGGCTCTCGAGTTAGGAGTAAATAACACCTACTCACTGCGGGTGCTGTTGGCGCTCCCTGCACACCTGGTGATACCAGTGCTGGAGGCGTTTGGCCCTTCTTCTTAGAACACTTGAAATCTAGATGTCCTTCCTCCCCATAATTAAAACATGCACCTCTAAAAGGTTCAAAACACCTAGTTGGCGCTCACTCCCACTGTTGTCCCTGCCCCTATCCCTGAGGGCCCTGTGGGACACGATTGCCCTGATGAACGACCTGTTGCTCCTGTACTATACGCTATCCCTTCCACTGTTGGTCATTGCGACCCTTGTTCTCCCTCGTTGACCATTTGACTCCTGCCTCTTTCCCAACTTCTTTTGGTAGTTCACATTCTCTTGCCACAACAACAGTGCGACGTCCACTACTTGAGTGTAAGGAGTATATGTCGGATTCCCTAACATTATCTGCCAATGTTCTAAAAGGCGCGTCTAGGCTTGAAAGAAACGCCACGCCTTAAACCTTTTATGCCTTATTCCTAGTAAAAGGCTTAAGGCACACTTTTTTATTTTTAAAGAAAATGCTTTAGTGAAACAATATCGCCTTTTAAAGACTTTTTTTAAAAAAATCGAGCCAATATCTCGTTCAAAATAATCAAAAGACAAATGGTATCACAAATCCCTTTGCCTCTCGTCTAAAAAAACTAACATTGCTGACCGACTTCTGACCAATAGTCTATATGTTTCATTTGAATGATGAAATGTGAAACATACATTTCTTACATTAAATCATATTGTATTGATTATTTATTATCAATTATTGAATGATTATTGAATTATGAAAAGTACATTTTGTTTATTGCTTACTAAATATTGAGAAATATATTTTATATATTTATTGTGGAGCATGCATATGAGAAATATGGTTACCAAACATACGAATATATTTTTAAAATTCAAGGTACATATTATTTTATTATATTACTATCCTCAAACTAATTAAAATAATAAAAAAGTGGAAAACACCTTTATACACATAGGCTTCACCTAGGCGTGCCTAGGCTCCTAAGGCTTAAAGCTTGACCTCTACGCCTCGACCACACGTCACGCTTTTAGAACCTTGCTATCTTTTTAATAAACCATGAATGACCCTTAACAAAACATTCCATTTTCTTCGCCTCGGTATTCACCTCCTCCGGTACAAACATCGACAGATTGGTGAATTCCTGCTTATACTCAGCAACTAATTTGTAACCCTGCTCTAAATCAAGAAACTTCCTCTTCTTCGCGCTCCTAATCAAATATGAAAAATATTTGTCATTAAAATTCACCAAAAAGTCTCCATAGTTCAGGAGATCCCTATCTTCAGATATGGTAACACTCTCCCACCATTGCAACGCATCTCCAGTCAGCTTAAACGTAGCCAACATCTTCTTATGCACATCAGTACAATCTACCATCTTCAAGTTCCTCTTCATATCTCTCCTCCATTGGTGATCAACAGTTAGGTCAGATACCCTTGCTAAGGTGGGGGGATTGCTCTTATGAAAACTAGTTCTCACCCTATCACAAACTAAAGAATGTGTACCCTGTTGTTGTGCCTGTTGGTTTACCCACCTCTATCTCTCAATCTCAATACCGGTTTCTGTGGCCTCACGCACAATTGTCGCTAACTCCTCGACACTAAAAACAAACTAGCTCTGCCTTTATTGAACCGCGGGACCAAAGACCGAACCTTCTTTCCTATGTCCATATCTCCTAGTGTTCTCCGTCTCAAATGACATGAATAAAAATAACCTCAAACTCAGAATAACTAATAGTACAAATCATCAAAAAGGGATCAAAGATAAGCAATGTAAAAACTAAAATGGACTCACAACCTACGAGACCTAAGACCATGCTCTGATACCATCTGTAACACCTCACGTATTCTGGAAAGTGACGTGGCCATCCGCCGCTGCCAAACTACTCCGGGAATCACTAAATAGGTTATCATTCTCGGCATGTGACATAAATATGAGACATTATTTTTTTTTTCTACATGATAATATTCAGATTTATCCAACAATTATGAGCATTCAAAAAATTAAAACCCATCACCATGCAATCTTCAAAATAAATCCAATTCCAAATTATTATAAAACCCAAATGAAATAATTCAACTATAAATATCTGGCTGAAACAGTAAACAACTGTGGAATCGATTGACCCACCAAATCCAAAAATAAAACTCTAATAATAAAAGCGACGAAAAGAAAAGTAAATCTAATCTACTAAATTAGATTTATATATCTCCAAATCTACTCCTAAAAATATCTCCAATCATTCATGTGTAACTAATCAAACACTATAAATGAAATATTAGTTAACACAATGGGTCAGTGCCCACCGCATGAATACTAGCTACTCCTCTCAATTAGCGTCCATGAACCCAGACAATATCATTATACATGATAAACATCATAATAGAGTATTTTAAATTAAACGAGATATATATTATCATGCGAGTAAAAAAACAAACTACTACCATCTACTCATAACTAAGCCATCCAAATTGTTTAAGTCCAACTATTATATTCCATCATCTAATTTGTTAAAGCTATTAATTTCATTTCCATAATTTAATTAAATTAATTCTAATCGAGTTTATTTATGCGACACCACTATAACCAATTCACTCATTTACGAGGTCTGCACATATTGTAGGCACACCCAAATTTTTACATCACACACAATTATCTCACTATATCCAATTCGACCAATTTCGTTAGCGCTGCACATATTGGTTAGGTTCCTCGCACGACACGTTACTATAGCCAGTTTGCCCATATTCTGTTAGCCCTGTACATATTGGTGACGCCAACATACACTAACGTCACTATAGCCAGCTCGCCCCTTAATGTTATCCCTATACATATTGGAGACGCAAATCCATTTTCATACCCGATAATTATCTTAGGTATTAATTCTCCATTATATCAAATTCATTATTTTCTATTAGCCCCAACCCTTTATTCGGGTATCATAACCCAAAATCATACCTAGTTCCATACCTAAAGATTCCAAAACATAAGTATATTTTAACCTATCATTTAGGAGGAATACCTACAACTAACTACTACTTAGCCTCACACCTACGCTACCGAACTAACGAAATAAAGTAAAAATCATCCCCACCCCGAAAATACCCTTCCATCAAAACCCACACTATCCAGTCCTATACCTAAATAGCGTTACCAACAACTAAGGTCTACCTAATAGTCTCATACCTAGCAAGCAACCTAAAAATAAGGTGAGAGCAATAACTATTCGAAAATCCTGTTGTCCCCGCGGTGTCAAAAATAATTAAATCAAGAAGTCGTTTAAGACACTTCATCAACAATTCAACCAATTTCTCATAAGATCACAAATTTATCTAATTTCACCCGTTCAATCAATCTTCATAATTAAACCACTTATTTTATGCAACTAACATAATTACATCATCATGAAAGTTTATGGTGCACACAACAATAATTTCTCTTTTATCACACCTACATAAGTTATATGATTTCACGAGTCACTTTCAATTAATGAGGCTACTATGATTTTCTAACATGCGAATCTGCATTGATATTAATGAAAACCCATCACCTACCCTAAGTCTACAAGGGTTATAAGTCTTAATTCATATTAAGATTATTCGTAAAAGAAGTCCCAACATAAATTTCACTTTCCCTACTTAAGGTTTCTAGCTTATTTTATGAAAGTCGTGTTAATTAATATTTAGGCAATATTTAACAGGCATAATACTAAAAAGAAAGAATATAAATATCCATGTCTTAGAAAAATTGTTTGAAGAAATCTAATTTAATGGTTGCGTTCCTCGTGAGAAGACAACAAAAACACGTTCTTGGACAATATTGAGAAAATTCGTTTTGAACCTCTAAATCTTAGGCTGAATCTTTCTTTTAAATAGCGCTAGGGTTTTGGAGGTCGAAGAAGAAGATGAAAATATAGAGAACTACTACTTTTAGGTTTTATAAGAATGTGTTTATAAAGTCCTAACCCCGAATTATAGTTATATAAAGGGAATTAAGAGTTTTAATTAACTAAAACTCTAAGAAACAATAAATAGTGTCCTTGCCGGCACTGTCCTGGTCAAATTGATTCAAATCCAACCAGGTTGCCAGGTCGCCTAAAAAATAAGCACAAATGTATCAAAACCCAATTTCTCCTCCGATTTCAAATCCGTTTAAAACTCCATTTTTTCACTAATAAACACAACATTTTTAACTGCCAAAATAATTCAATTTTAAAATAAAAATATTTTCCAACTTTTATTATGATAGTTTAAAATAAAAGGTCTAAAACTACGTGGTATTACACATTTAACCTCCTCAACTTTCAAAACGACAATAAGTAACCCCTAATGCTAACAACATTATTTTTGGATGGAATATTAGTCATGTGCCTTGCACATGAGGGTATTTTTGTCTTAATATAATTTTTTATAATTTATAGAAAAAACATTAATAAAATAGGACAAATACAAAAAAAAAATTAAAATTCAATAAAGTACTAGATGCTTTAAAAAAGAGGGGGGGGGGAATACAAAAATAAATATTTAAGACATTTGGAATTTACAAAACCTATATTAAAATTCTAATAATTATAGAAAAACTATTTGAAGATTCTTGAACTAAAAAAGAGATTAAAAAACAAAAAACTTTGAAAAAATCTACAAAATATTTTAAAATATAGAAAACGATGAAAAATATTTAGAAAATCTTAAAATTAGAGAATTATTTTTTAAAATATTTTAAATACATAAATTCAATTTGACAAATATTTCAATTAATTTTAAAAAAATTGGAAGTTGTAGAAAAAAATTTAATTACGAAAAAATTGTTTGAAAATTTTGGTAGTACTAAGAAAAAGACAAAAATTAGGAAACTTATAAAAATCTAAAAAAAAATTGAAAATCAGGAAATTGACAAGAAACTTTTAGAAAATCTAAAAATAAGAGAATATTTAAAATCTGTAAAATATAGAAAATCATTTTGAACAATCTTTCCAATAATTAACAAACAAAGAATTGAAAGTTGCAGAAAAAATATTTATTTATAGAAAAAATATTTGAAAATTCTGGAAGTACTAAAAAGATTAAATATAACGTAACTTCAAAAATCTAAAAATATTTTAAAATCTAAAAAATGATGAAATTCTTTTAGAAAATATGAAAATAAGGGACTTTTTAAAAAAATATAAAAATAGAAAATCATTTTAAAAAATCTATCAAATATTTTTTATTAAAAAGAATCAAAAGTTGTGGAAAAACATTTAATTATGAAAAAATATTTTAAAATTCAGGAAAATACTGAAAAACATTATGAAAATCTAAAAATAACAAGACACGATGACAAAAATTTGGCAAATATTAAAAATTACACTCCATCAATTAAAAAACAATTCTCAAATCCCAAAGGTAAAAAAAATTCAAATATATAAATTCACAAAAAATCCTTGAGTGCCCCCCTCCCCCCCCCCCCCCCCCCCAAAAAAAAAAAAAAAATCAGATACGAAAAAAGTATTTCATGGATTGTAGAGACAAAGTATTATATGAATTCCCCCAAAAGTATTATAACAGGAACCTAGCGATATTACTAATCCCACAAAAACCCTAGATATGACCCACCTAATCAAGCAAGAAAAACAATGACAAATCTGTTTCTAAAACAAATCGATTTATTAAAATTGATTTCTACAACAAACGGAGCTTCACTAGGCATGTTAATGGAGTTTCGCTTGAGGAGGATAAGGAAGCGGGTTGTTCTTGACAAGTTCTAGGGCTTGTGATTCGAGGGAGGGGAACTATAAAGTGGTAGTGGTGGAGAGGCAACAGAGATGGAGGCGTCCATGGCTACATCGTGTAGCTCGCGAGAAAATGAGAGGGGTTTGGGGGTGTTTGCACCCTTTTAACCTTATAGTGACATGTATATTTACTAAATTACCCATTTTATATTTATTTGGGATAACAATACTCTCATGTGCAAAGTACATGACCACTTTTCCTTTCAAGCAATTAACAATGTTAGTGTTAGAAGGTTATTTATAGTCGTTTAAGGGGGGTAAATATAGAAAAAAAAAATACGGGTGGTGATAAGCACCCAAAAGTTTTTAAATAAAAATCCTAATAGACAATTTTTAATTGCTAATTCTAGATAAAATCGGACTTATATTGGTATTTGTTTGTTTTGTAGGTCAATAAGCATTTGAGGTATCAAACAAGCTTAATTCGAGAAAAATTGTTATAAATAAGTAGTCAAATAAATCAAATGTGGGAGTGATGCGGTTAAATGAACCTAAACCTAGTACAGAAGCCTAAACCTATCCCGAACTAAGCCTAGTCTACCCTTATCCTGTCTTAAAATTGCCCTATATGTGTGGTGTTATTTTATATTTTTCGAGTCATTTTTACTATTTTATTTTCTTTAATGTTTTAACATTTTATGTAAATATAATAGTGCGTGCGAGCATGTGTGTCATTTTATATAGTACTAAGTCTGTGTTTGTAAATAATATAGCTGTGTATTTTATTTGATTTTTAGTTTTAGTTTTTAATTTTTATTATTAGTTAGTTTTATTAATATATTATTAGGTTAGGTTTACTTGTATTTTATTTTAGTCTTTTATTTTTTAGGTATTTATTTTTCTAATTTTAATAAATTTTATATTTTCTTTGATTTTTAGGTTTTGTTATTAGTATTTTAATATATTTTATATTTCTAGTTTTATTTATAGGCTTATAAATATGTATAGATTAAGTTTTTAATTCTTATAAATTTTTATTTTATTCTTTATGTACAAGCAACACACGCACACACACTAAATTGTCCTATGCTCTCTCACCCATAAAACACTCACTCACACACACCACCCATACTATACACCTCACCTACACCCAAACACTACCCCCATCATCTTCAACCTCTCACCCACTCATTCTCTCTCCCATCTCTTCCCCACCATAACTATAACCAAAACCACCATCACCAATTCAAAACCCCTTGACCCGGAATCTCCGACTAACTACAATCTGAAATCCGGAACCCTTTAACCACAAACCCGTTGACAATCTTATCATCCACCTACGAACCCAAAGCTACACCTACACACCACAATACCCATTGCCTCGAACCCGTAACCCCACGAACGCATCTCCGGCTAAACTCCTTACAAAACCCGACCCCAACAGTCCCTTATCCGGCAACTGTCGATCCAAACTCGAAACCCATGGCAGTAACCCGACTCGTCCCTACCATCGCCAACACCGGGCAGCAGACACTTTTCCAATCTAAACCCATCCACCAACCCGCTGTTCTCCAACCCGACCCCTGCTACCATAAACCCGAATGCAGTCCAGCCTTGACCTATTTCAACCCTTAACCGTATCTGCCAAAATTAAAATAAACCAAAATCAAATGAACCCACGTGTGTGTTAAAAGCCTCTATACCCCCTTTTCCAAAAATGCCCTCAAAGAAACCTGCCTCATTCTAATGCACACCCACATGCACTTGTGTGTGCTTTCCAAATCACCCTCACCCAAATATCTTCCACACCTCATTAAACCTCTTGTACCTATACCTTTTCTATTATGCCCCTAGTGTCAATGCACCTATAAATTGAAGACTTGGTGGTACTTGAAGACAATCTTCATTTTAGTTTTTAAATTTATGTGATAAATCGTCCTTCACCCCTTTATAGAGAGTATTTGCATTTTTAGTAAATATCTCAATATAGAGTACAGTGTTAGAATTTATCTCTTGGATAAATTTCACTCCACTCCTCTATAGTAAATTTTTGCATTTTTAACAACTATCTCAATGTAAAGTGATGAGGTTGAATTCATCTATCTTAGAAGTAACTTCTTCCCCATTCATTTATGGTGAGTTGCATTTTTAGCAAATATCTTAGCATAAAGTGATGATGTAGAATTTATTTCATTGAATGAATTCTAATGTACAATTTTATAATTTGAGGATTTGCATTTTTAGCAAATCTCTCTTACTATTTAAGAGTCCATTGTGAATTCATCCATTGTATATTGTAATTAGTTTTTATTTTTTTTAATTTTTAGTTTTTATTATAGAATAAAATATATTAGTGAGGGATTATAATTGAGAGAATTTTGGTTTATAATTCAAGAGTTTCTCCAATTCAAGAACAAATGGGTTTGATCTATTCCTCTTCAATTCCTCTTGATTTAATCCTTGCATGTTTTTATTTGTTTATTCCATGTATTGGATAGTGGTTAATGAGGGCAAATCTCCCATTATAGGGATGGATTTTGAAGCCTTCATGAGTTTAATTTAGTTAGTTAGATTTTTAGCACAATTTTATTTTCTCTTATTAGATATTACATCTTAATTAGTATATTAAAAATTAGTATCGTTAGTTAATTAATAATCCCTTGATAAAATCATAAAAAAATAATAATATGCAAATGAATTTGCACATGTCTTCGTATATTTTGTGTTTCATTCTTAGAATATGATTTACTCTCTTACTTACCCTGTGCATATTTTGAGTTTATTTGTAGGTGTTCAAGGCAATTTTGATGAAAAATGAGTTGCAACAACAACATACACATATCAGGTGGCAAAGTGAAAAATATGATAAAGTTCAGGGGAAAGTATAATTAACCTTAAAAATAAGTGAGGGATAATTCGACCATACATAAGGAGAGGACACGTGTCCTATAATCCTATCAAATATCACAGGTGAGAAAATAAATATTGGTAACACCGACTAACAAAAATCTCAAAATTTGATACAGTTGATCGGTCTAGATAACTATCTAAAGTTATGGAATCCTGCACGACTTAAGCTTCTTTTCTTTTATCTATAAATGTAACCTTACCCTAGAAAAAAGAGTTATGTAACCATTGATATTAAGACGAGATCAATAAAGAGGAACAAAAATCCCGTTAACATATCGAACCATTACCGAACTAGTGTGGTTTTGATTTAATTACTTTGTCAATATCTGAGAGCTAAATTTATAGTTTTTTTCTAATAATTTTAATGGGCTCTTACATATAGGTTTCATTTGAAAAGATTTTCCATAAATAAATCCCATTGATTTATCAACCATCAAATATGTCATACTTCTATTTTTTGGAAATATTATTTGACAAATTTACCCCTTTTAAACCAATCCTCTGTAACTTTTGGGAAAAATTACTCAAGCGATTAAACTTTATTTATTATTTTTTTTTAATCTTCAAATTGCTACAACTTTTGATTTACAAATCCATTTTTAGCAAAATTACTATTTTTGAAATCTACTCACCGAGATCTATTAAATAAGATCCATGAACACTATAATATTTCGATGACCCACACACATAGAGTACTGCTGTTGTGCAGACCAATTCACTTTTTAAGAGTGCGAACCGGACGTGTGTCACTTGACGGTGAGCCAGAAAAGGGAGAGAGTGTGCCTATAATTTCTTGGCACACCGCCAGGTGACACATGTCCGGTCCGCACTCTTAAAATGCGAACTAGTCCGCACAAGAGCAATCCTGTATATATATATATACTGTGTGTACCAAAAAATAAAACTGTTCCATATTTGGGACATTTTTATAGATAGTAAACATTTACTATGCTAATTTACAAAAATAATAACTATTTACCGTCTACATAAAAATAAAGAAACGCATCAATTTTTTTTACTATTATCTATTGAATATGAATCTTATTTTATAGGGATCGCGTAGTAAATTTCAAAAATATCACTTTTGTAAATTTTGAAGTTGTATATTGAAAATTATCTTTCTTTAAAATCTGAAAGAAAAAAAAAAGTAAAAATCAATTTAAATTTGGAGAAAATATAGGGGTGTACACTAGTAAAAAAAATCATAAATTTAGAAATATAATTTAATTAATGATTGACTAATCAATAAAATTTAAACATAAATTTATATATAATACACCCTAATTTTAAAGCGAAGCAATTTGATAAAGAAAAA
Organism: Sambucus nigra; assembly: GCA_949130495.1. Classification (NCBI taxonomy): domain Eukaryota; kingdom Viridiplantae; phylum Streptophyta; class Magnoliopsida; order Dipsacales; family Adoxaceae; genus Sambucus; species Sambucus nigra. The sequence continues at coordinate 119,652,259 of OX422208.1, forward strand.
TGTTAACATTTATTATAAGGGCACATATTTTGAACCTTAAAATAATAAGTATGAAAGTTGAACATGAGTACCTATGTTGTCCTATTAGTTATATATTGAAATTATATCTTTATTATTTTTAATATCTAAATATGTGTAATTAGAGTTCATGTTATCAAAACTCAAAGCGTTTCAAGTGACATTTTAAAAGGGTTTTATGATGGGATAATTCAATGCTAGTCTCATTTATTAAGTTAAAGATGCATTAAATTCCATTAATTTTTTTTTAGTGTACGAGGTCCTTTTTTTATTATAAACTACATGTATTTAGACAAATATACCTTCCAATATATCCATTTTAAATCTATTTAGTTTCTCTCTAAAAACAAACACATAATCTCATGCTCTTTCTCTCTCTAGCAGCCCCATCTCCACCCCACCCCCACCCACCCAACCTATCAGAGACTCGTCGAAAATAGCCCACCGAGAAAATCTTACCGAACGCCGCCGGAATTCTCGTCGGAGTGTTTCTCTCTCTTTGTTTCTTTCTCTCTTTTCATCTATTTTTTTATTTTTTCAGGTCTGCGCTAGTGACACCATACCCGAATTGGAGAAGAAGAGTTTTCGTCGAAAAAAATGGAGGTTTTACAGAAGGAAAACTATATATGCATCGGACTCTTTTACCGGAGTATTACCTGATCAACCTTTTTCTTTCTTTTTTTCTTTTTTTTAAGTTTCTATTATTTTATCTTTAACAAATGAAATAAAAACAGTTTTTTATATATAAAAAAACGGTTTTCCTATTGATATAAAAAAAGTTTTTTTTTATATTAACTAAACAGTTTTTTATTAAAACTAAATTAAAAAATATTTCTTTCATAAATAAAAAAAATTATGTTTATTGGCATGATATCGCGATTGTTTAGTATTGCTGGCGCGAATCCACATTTGCACACTCACATCATTTGTTGGATGTGGATCCGGGCTACCAACACTAATCAAATTGTGTGTTGAATATGACGCGGTATGTTTTTTTTATATTATTTTTAACTCATTTAGTCCCTCAAACAACTATTTACCCAATATTCTCTTATTTTTAAAAGTCCGCGCCAGCGGCACCCCTAATTTTTTAACTTAATTTTTGTTTAGTGAGGCATGTACCGGATGTTTTTACCGGAATATTACCGGATCTCTCCTTTTTCTTTTTAGTTTCTTATTCTTTTATTTTAACAATTGTTTATATAAAAAATAATTTTTTATATAAAAAAGATTTTTCCTATTAATATAAAAAACAGTTTTTTTATTTTATTTTATTAGACTAGTTTTCTTTTGTTATTTTTAATTAGTATTTTTGTTTTTTTATAATATTTTTAACTCATTTAGTCCCTCAATCACCCATTTACACAATATTCTCTTATTTTTAAAGGTTCGTGCCAGCGGCACCCCTTATTTTTAAACCAATTTTTGTTTAAAAGTTTGACTTAAAAATTAATTTCTTATTAGAATAGATTTTTTAAAAGTTCGACTTAAAAAACTAATATAATAAGAAATTATTTTTTTTATATTATTTTTAACTCATTTAATGTCTCAAACACCCATTTACCTAATATTCTCTTATTTTTAAGGTTCGCGCCAGCGGCACCCTCTATTTTTAAAGTTAATTTTTTTAATTTTACAACATTTGAAACAATTTTTGTATTTTTTAAAACTGTTTAAAGGTCCGCGTTAAAAAACTATTCTAATAAGAAATTATTTTTTTATTTTATTTTTAACTCATTTAGTACCTCAAACACCCATTTACCAAATATTTTCTTATTTTTAAAGGTCCGCGCCAGCGACACCCTTTATTTTTAAACTATTTTTTGTATTTCTTAAAATTGTTTAAAAATGTAAGAAAACATTTTTTATTAATTTATATTAAACTAATTTTTTTTTTTTGAATCAGTTTTTTTGACAAAGCTTTAACAAATACAAAGAAAGGAAGGGAAAAAAAAGCGCATCCGGTAATTATCCGGTAAATTTGTCCGGTATATGTATCACTATTTACAGAAACAACAAATTTCTCTGTTTCGATTTTTTCGTCAAAAAGTATTGAATTTGAGTATTGTTTGATAAATCTTGACGAGTAGAGTTCAAATATATAAATTTTGTGAATTTTGGATTTGTAGATTTGAATTTATGGACTTAAATTTTTTTTTGTTTTTTATATAAATGACACTCATATTTTAAGAGTCTGTTTATCATTTTAATGTATTGAATTGACAAAATAAGACATTTGATACCATTAACTCATTAAAAAAATCTCTTAGCGCACTCATGAAAGGAATAGAGATTTGAAAAACAATTAAAATGCACCTAATGGCACTTCTTGAATTCTCTAACAACTCCAAAAAAATTTAAAAGACAAAATTATCCCTTAACCTAACTTAAAATAAATCCCAACCACTTTCAACAATTTTTTTAATTAAATAATTATAAAAACTGAAGACTTTTTTAATTTATTAGTCTTTTAAAATGAACATATTTTAATAAAACAATTAAATATAATTTATTTAAAAAACATTTTTATTATTTAAAAAAATAATTATTTTTATCGATGGGTGTTATATATTCAATAATTAATCAGATTATAATTTTTTTTCAAATTATATTTTTAAAATCCTTTTAGTATTGCCGTCCTTTATTCTGTCCAATAAAAAAAAATGAGTACAACTTTGGACGTATATCTTTTTAAAAGGAGTTAATGATTTGACGAGACGCATTTTGGAACCTTTCAGGAAAAAACTTTAAAATTATTTGGGTTATCTTTTTCACGACTTGACGAGCGAGGCTGATGATGCAAAAACGGACGTCACATTACCTAACTCAAGCTCAAAGCTAACGCGTGAAATATACGAACCAACCACATCACTCGCGGCGCGTGTTTTGTTTGCCGGGTGAGTTTCCAAGTAACTTCTTCATCGATTTCCATATATTCACATAATGCCACTCCTTCACCCTATATTACTTACTAAATTCTATTCTAATATTCGCCACTCCACTCCACTCTCTCTTCATTTGCAGGAAAAGCTCTTCACAAGCCTTTCAACAAAGTTCTATTTTCCATCAGGTATTTGGCTAATTAATATTTGTTTTATTAAGAAAAGAAACAGAAGGAATAAGCACTCACTGCTACTTTTTAAATGTCTAGTGCTTTAGTTTCAATATATAAGTTTTAGTATTTTATTTTGTATTATGTAAAGTTTAAACCTTTTGAAGTAACATACAGTTAACTGTCCTTTATAAAGGATTTGATGACTTTGATCTCAACTCAAAATCAAGCCCGGATACGGTTATGTTTTCGTTGGGAACTTCGACTTAGAAGAGCGGAAGATTTCTTTCTGGATGATAGGTTTTGATGATGCATGTTTTTTTAACACAACAGTGATTTAAAAATAAAATAAAATAATGGATTACACGACAAACTGGTCTTGAATTTATTGGTTAATCTATTCATGCTTAAATTATTATTGTGGATGCCACTTTTTGCTTACTTGGTTCTTAATTAGTGACGTTTACCAATAATGATCATAATTCCAAAGATATTCCGAATACCGTTGGGATGATGTGTTAGGATGTTTTGAGATGCTTAGGACCCGTTAGATTCTCTATCCAGAAAATTCGATTTAAACGCTGTTTTTAAATACAGTTTTAAAATTCAGATTTTTGTATTTATAATTATTAGTGTGCGTTTAATAAACTTGTTTTTAAATACAATTTTTTAAAAATTTGACAAAATTGACAAACATGTATATTTTATATCATACATATGTGTGTGTCTGTGTGTGTATATGTATATATAAACATACATAAAATTATCATGTACATACATAAAATTTTCATACATATATGATACATAAATGTATACATACATATATCATAAATTATATACATGTATATTTAATATAATGTATTTTTAGGTATATTTAATGAGATATGTTGGGGAGTTTAACTGTATATATATATATATATTTATATATATATATATATATATAATGATATTGCATGTATAATTCACTATAAAATTATATACATACATAAATTGATAATATTTTTTAATATATATGTACTATATATATATTTTATATTATTCCATACATTAATAAGACATGTATAAAACTATATATAAGTATCATGTATCTATTGATAATATTATTTAACTTTATATTATTTCATAGGTAATTTTGTGTACAAGTACATATATATTTTTTATTTATAAGAATTACACATATATTAATGTATCATGTATGTATATTATATATTAAGGTATAAGTGCTTTAAAATATTAAGAATGAATAATTCTGAATAAAAAAATAAAAAACAGAAGTTATAAAACATTCTAAACCTGTTTTCTGAAAAATTTGATTATAACACAGAAATATTATAATTCTGTGTTTAAAAACAGGTTACCAAACAAAGATTTTTATCAGAATTATATTTAAACACAAAAAACAGAATTATAGTTGCAAACCAAACAGGCTCCCAACATTCGTTCCAACGTAAACGTTAAGGGTGTTTTTCGGGTTTAAAGTTTTGGCCTTGCATATTAGTTTGAACTTACCAAATTTCAGCAGGCTATTTTTCTTAAAACACTGTAACAGTACATTTTTCTTTCTAGCTCACCGAATTATATTCCTAAAAAATGGGAAGGGAAAATGGAAAGAAGGAGTCACATGGAAGCATTAATTACCATTATTATAATCTTTTATAACATTTCATAGTGGGCAAACATGAACCACATTGTGACGGCAATTTTTTTTTTTTAGTTTTATTCTTTTGTTTTTAAATGTTTTCTATATTAAAAAAAAGGTTTGCCTATTAATATAAAAAAAACAGCTTTTTTTTTATTAAAATTAAAAACATATATATTTTTATTTAAAAAAATATTTTTTTAATTTTATTTAAGAAAAAAGGGTTTAATTTGATGTCTTAGAATCGCGATTGATTAGTGCCGCTGGCGTGGATCCACATTCATCAAATGATGTGGGTTCAGGAATATGAGTCCGCGCCAGCGGCGTTATTCAATCGCGATTGATTAGTGCCGTTAGTGCGAATCCACATTCAACAAAGGATGTGGGTCCGCGCCAGCAACATTGATCAATCGCGATATTTTATTGACATGATATTTTATTGACAATCAAAGATGTTTAAAAATTATTTGTGTGTGACTTGAGTTTATTTTTTTTTATTTGAATTTGAAATTTGAAATTTAAAATCTTAATCTGTTCAGATTCAGACGAAGAGAATATAGCCATTATTATCTTAATCATTTAAAAAAATAAATACTATTTGGTACCTCTTAAGTCTGAATGATACAGACTTCAAACTTAAGAGCTAAAAACAAACAATACCTTAGTGTTTAAAAATTATTTGTCGGGTAAAACCCCCTTTTTTCTTTTCTACCACAAAGACCCTTAAGTTACTTTAACGATGACTACTTATAGGAGGGGATTTAAAATTTCCAAATCCATTCCTTCTCGTGGATGGAATTTGGAAATTTTTTGGAGATGATTTTTTTTTCGAAAAAATGTTTTAGGGAGGTTCGGTTTTGACATTTTTTATTAGTTAATTACCAATTGATGCTATGCCCAAATTATTGTCATATTTAGACTTCTAAAAATCTTTGTAATTGCGAGGATTCAACCTAATTTCTGTAAATATCATTTTGTGACCTCAACAATTTGGTCATCAAATGTAACACTCAACGAATATCATCACTATTAAGTAACATCAGCGATTAAAATGCATTGCCACCAAAGATTTTACCACTGAAAACTTGCTAAAACCTTATGAACCATTTTGACTTAAACGGAGTTGGAGGCAAGTTTTAAAAAATTAACTATTTGTTCCTTCGGCTAAGTAGTTTTTGGTATATTAAGTTTCGCTATTTGCATTTTGAGGTCATATTTGTTTTTTGCAACATCTTTCCCAAAATAGTTGCCTAAAAATTAAGTAGCATCAGAGTGTAAATAGTGAAAACTGTGAACCTCGATGCTAATTGAGAAGAACTATTGTACCCCCAAAGCCAAAATACATATAAACCCCAATAGCCAAATTACAAAATTATAAAGGCTAGAAGATGACACTTGTTAACTACAAAAGTAAATGATACTCTTATGCCTTTTGTATTCTTTTGAAAATTGAACTCCCAAAAGTTAATCTTTGGGTGTCAACACCCTCCCCCCCCCCCCCCCCCCTTTTCATTCAGGTGGTGTTAAGTGACCAAATGGGTTCCAAACCTCAAAGTGAAGATATTTTTCAACAATTCTTTGATGGAAATGGTGTCTTCACACAGCAGAGAGCACCATTTACAGTTGTTAGTCCTAGTGGCAGTGGAGGATATTCTCAAAATCCTAATGATATATTCTCTCAATTCTATGGTAATGGAACCCATAAACCACCACCCGTGGAGACCAAATTGCCTTGCACCCTTGAGGAGCTCTACTGTGGATCAACTAAAAAAATGAAGATCTCTAGGGAAGTGCTTGATACCGATGGGTAAGGCATTTTTAAAAAATGTTAATTTTTATTGTGTTGGATATTTTTAATGAATACTTGCCTTTTATGAATTTTTAACACGCGGTTGTGGCTGATATTTTACAACTTCCTTAGATATCTTACAATCACCGCGCTGATATTTTGCAGCCCGACGTTATTTTACGCCACAAAACATATATTGGTCACACAATGAAGTTGTAAAAAAATGCAGGGGTCACCCACCGCACACTAGATTTACTGTTGTTGGTCGACTCAACTCAAATAATATAACAGCTTCTTTTTTTTTTTTGGTTTTCTTTTTCGTCCTCTTTGAAATTTCTTTGCATAATTTCTGTCAATTTGGTTTAAAAAAAAAATAATATCGTATGATCCTTGCACATTTGTTCACTGTGTTTGTTGAAGACACTAAGTGCACTGTACGACACATCAAATTCTGAAGTGAGATATTTATCCCCTATGTAACTCCATGTTTTAATTGTGTCAGTTGCTTTCACACGATTCATTTTCTATATATGTTATCTCAAGTATATGTATCCAAAGGGGAAAATGAGGTAAAAAAAAGATTATACCGTTTATTTGATCATTTGAAAGTTGGGAACGTTCATACTAGAATTTTCATTTCTCCCTAGCTAATTATACATAATGATAATATGACAACAGAAGGTGTGTGACAAAATCAGAGGTATTATCCATTGATTTGAAGGCTGGGTGGAAGAAGGGAACAAAGATCACTTTCGAAAATAAAGGGAATGAGAAACTGAACCAACTTCCCGCAGACCTTGTGTTTGTGATCGACGAAAAGCCACACGATCTGTACACAAGAGATGACAATGATCTTATTATAAAACGAAAGGTGTCATTAGCAGACGCACTAGCAGGGATCAAGATGAATTTGAAGATGCTAGATGGGCGTAATTTACCGATTGTGGTAACTGACATTGTGACCCCTGGTTATGAGCTCGTTGTTGCCAAGGAAGGCATGCCGATTAGTAAAACACCCGGTACGAGGGGTAATCTCAAGATCAAGTTTGAGGTCAAGTTCCCTACGAGATTGAGACCAGATCAACGAGCAGCACTCAGGCGCGATTTAGAGGATTAATAGCTACAGTTAATGGCTAGTAATAATTATAATTCTACGTGTTTTAAATGTTGGGTTTGCACCTTTTCTTCCAGCTTTTTTTGGTGGCAAATGTGGTAGTGAGTGTAACTGTTGTAGAGTTGATGTGTGCTGAGGTTACCATAATGGTATCCGTATGACTTTATCCTTCAATCTGTTAAACAATTAGTCTTCTCTCAATTTGTATTGATGTTAAGAGAAGTCTCAGATATATGTAAAAGAGTTTGTGGTGTGTAACAAGTGTGAGGTGGAGAACTTAGTGTCTTGTTTGTGTTTATTTGTTTTTTATCAAACTATTGAAGCAAATTCACTTTGTTTAAATGAAAGAATAATGTCCATTTTCCAATTCTTAGATATAGTAAAAGTGCCTCATTCCCAATCAAACCTCCAGGCTGACTTTCATGTTCAAGATCATCTTCGCACCATACACGACTCAACTCATTGAATTGTGGCTCTTTATATAAATTCTTATTTATTGACAATAATGAATCTTAGAGGTCTTGATGATTAAGAGGAAGGGGATCATAGCAAAACACATTTGTGAACATACAATTTTTTTCCTCAAAACATAGTTTATTCTAAACCAGGGTATTTTACAGGCGATATTCCTAATTGCATACCGAAAAGACAAGACACGACTCTGATCTAATTTTAACATACTAACTAAAAACTGAGGTACATGGTAAAAAGCAGTAAAACAAAATGGACTCAACCCTGACAAAGCAGCTAGGGCATCGGCACAAGTGTTGGCTTCGTGAAAACAAAGGCTGAATGTGACATGTTGGAACTTGTGGAGAGCTTTATGCATGGCCTGAATCAAATCCATGTGGGGTTGATGATGAGATGATGTCCTTGTAAGCATATGGAAGGCAATTTGGCAATCGGTTTCAATTTCAATACATTTTATTCCCGCGTGAAAAGCTAAGTCAAGACCCGTTTTTAAGGCCCAAAGCTCTGCTGTCAAAGATGACACATAACTAATGTTATGAGTAAGGCCGCAGAGGAATTGACCCTGGGAGTTGCGTATAAGGCCACTGATGGATGCTAGGCCAGTAACATGGGATTTTGCGCCGTTAGTATTGCATTTAAAGAAAGGAGGAGTCGGGGTAGTCTATGCAATAAGGAGCTGTTGGGTGTTAATTACAGTTGGGTAGTGAAGGGTATTGCAGATGTGGAGAAATTGGGAAATTTGGTTAGACACCATGTGTTGAATGAGAGATTTTACAATCGGCTTATGATGAAAAATAGCGTCATTACGGGCAAGCCAAAGGGCACGGAGAGCAAAGAATGGTATGATTGCATGAGAAGTTTTCGAAAAGATTCCACAGCGTGTAACGAGACTTCGAAGAATAGAGATAAGGGAATAATCCATCTCATCCTGAAGCATACGCAATTGAAAGAATGTCGGGCATTAAGTGAAAATGTGAATATTTGAGTCTGTGAGACCATATAATGGGCACTCAGCTAAAGGAAGCTTGTGATAGTAACAGAGCAGGTCAGCAGTGGGTAAAACTCGATGAATTGGAAACCATAAGAAGGTGATTAATTTAGGACGAAGATCACTCTGCCATAGCCAGGTCCAAGGCAGGGCCAGAATGTGTGGTTGAATAGAGTATGTATCCTTAGTTGTAAATTTGCCTGTAGTATTGGGCCACCAGTAAGGAGATTCCCTATCAGTCGTGGGCGAGATATAAATTCCTGGAATGTAGAGTAAGAATTCAGTAGGCAAATAGTGAGAGAGGGATTCCAAATTCCACTGATGATGGGAAATAAAGTTGGAAAGGGGGGGGGGGGGGTGCTACAAACAAGTGGGGTTAACATAGGGCTGGTTTTCGGTCGGTATGGTCGGTAAATGGCGCATACCAATACCATACCAACTTTGAAATCATCAAAACAAAATTACCGATTTTACCGGTCGGTACACCAACCCATAAACCAAAACCAAACCGCGCGGTACATCGGTAAAATCGGTTTTTTGCAGTAAATTTGTTTTTTCGGAACATACGGTAATTACGGCAATTTTCTCTTTGTGGTAATTTTGGTAGCACTCGGTATACAAAAAAAAACAAGAGAAATAAAATGAAAAAGCTAGAAATTAAAGGAAGAATGGGTTAGCGGTGTTCGCTTATGAGCTTCAAAATAAATTACCAACCTTCCTCTTTCTATTTTTACTTCTGATTGTTCAAGAGGCTATGAACGAGGCTTCAAACTCAACTGCCCGGTTCCCACTCTCAGGGCCATCTCTACTGTCCAGTTCCCACTCTCAGGTCCAGCTAAACCAGGTTTTATGGGAAATGTATTCGCATGTGTTTCACTACCATTCTCCAAAAGACTGGGATCACTTGGCTGTTGGCACCCCTACACGCAAAAATTTATGAAAAATAATTCAACATGTGTAATTAATCTACAAAAATTTTGAAACGAAGAATTGCGTAGTATATATACCAATATCTTTTACATGCTTATAACCAACAAAAGGTTCCACACTCTCAAATTGCTTGGATCTTCGAAGTAACTTCAACTTGGGTCTCTCTAATTGTTCTGAAACCACTGGTGATTGCAACTCCGGTGTATGAGGGCTACCAAAATCGGTAGAAATTAGTCTAAAATCATGCCCACGCTACTTGCTATCCCCGAGGTTGCCGCGCTGGGACGATCTTATCATGTGTTGCCTTATGGGGGATATTGACTCGTACCCTAGAAGATAGATATCCTTGGTACAGGCTATCGACGTGATAGTTCAGACGGTCCTAAGAGACGCAGGCATGTGCCATCCTCTTAGAGACTTGGAATCTATTCTTCGCCTCAATATTGTTTGTGTATGTACGTTAATACATTTCGAGAGTGATTCCGAATGTATTCCCCTTAATATGAGTGATATGGGGTTTTGGATAGTAGAGTATGCCGCACCATAGTTTATTTGGGGTGATGTTATTATATATATTATACGAGTAGTTAATATATATATATGAAATTCTGAAATTTGGAACTGCCTACTGTGATTTGATATGTAGGACACGGTTGATGACTCAAATTGTAAATACGTGTTTCGAGAAAGTATAATATGACACTGGAAAACTTTATTGATTTATAAAGTTAAAATGAGAACTTTCGTTACTAATTGAAATATTCTTTTCAAACAATTAAATCGTTAAATTTTGAATCATGCGAATAATCTAAGATAAGTTAAACCATTGGGAAAGGATAACGTGCTATATGATGAGATGGACCATTGGGAAGGCTAGCGCGATAAGTGTGCACATTAGAAGAGAGGTGATAATTTCTCAAGAGAGTGTCGCACTAATATGTTGTTGCATTGGCCTGTATCAATTTAAATACTTGCTAAACGAATTTTTAAATCATACACACTATCGGGATCTGACCCGTTTCTTTTTTTCTCTCTCTCTCTCTTGTATATATATGTATGTATTACAGGTGCCCAGCCACAGGGGCGTCTTGCTTAGGATCTCTTGGAAGGAACGCGTTGCAGCTTAGGTGGGAGTTGCAGGTCTCTTGATTAGACGACTTCGTTCATTCGGATCCACTCTTAGTACTTTCATCTAGTTGGGCATGTGTAGCTCTTTCCATTATTCCGTTGTTATTGGACATTTGTATTTCAGTTATTTCCAGTATTGTTATTATGGGATTTATTCAGTTTGGATGCAATTAATAGAAATTAGTTTAAAATACCAATATAAATGTTTCTTCAAGTGCCTTTCCATATGCAATTTTCTCCATGTAGTACGACACTGCTATACCACAATCATTCCTATTAATTAAAATAAATAAAGATTAATAAAAGAATTTTGATATGAAATAAGTTTTGTTATTTAAAGTAAAATAACTTACGAATCTTCTTTTTGTTGAGGGCAGAGGACAAAAAATTGGAGTTGGCTATGTGGATACGATTCTATCCAGATTTTAGCCACATCTAAATCTATTGGCATTTCATTTGCAAAGGTTGTAGAAGACCCTATTTTTTTGGGTGGATGTACCAAAGTAATGCTTGGATTGTTGCTTAGTTCATTCCTCTGATCTCCAACATATTTCTCAATATGTTTGAACTGATAAAAATCATTTGACATAAATTATCATTATATAATAATGAATTTCAGAAAGTATTTATATCGTTTTTTTTACCATTAGCAGAGCCTCCCTAAAGTATTTTCCTTTGTCTCTTGGGCCTCCATAACTTGTCGAGTCATAGTGCAACCATTTGCTTACAAGCTTGTCGAATACTCGTAGAGTGAAATGAGTGGGCTTTTCATGGAATAGTGGGAAGAATATAAAATGTACACTTCCAATGTACATTAATATTTTCTCAAATATTTGTTTGGTTGCAGCTACGGTCTTTCCTTTATGGACATAGTTCTATTAAGAAAAAACATAACATAAATGAATTTCATCGTTTATAGGTGAAGTAAAACTTACTTTATTAGTTATTTTCATCAACATATATGATTAATGACCATGACAGTAACATTATAAAAAATAAGTTACTTTAACTGTCAAATTTTAAACTTAAGAATAATGCTTACCAAATAATAAGTTGTTATAAATAAGGATTTGTGCTCAACATTATTGTCTCTAAGCAGTTCAACACAGAGCAATTCCGCATAAGCATCAATAGCCTGCACAAAAGAATGATTTCAGTATTTCTTAGGTATACATTTTAGTAGGATAAAGTACTTACTGTAAAGAGATTTCGTATAACTAATTTTCACAGTAACAATCAGTACAAAAAATATAGAATAATAAATATAGGATTACATGGCTTATAATTGCTTTTTTTGTAGTATCAATGTTGCTTCTCTCCTACTGAGATAAACTCCTACTCCAATCCAAAAGTAGATGCTGAAAATTAGAATAAAAATTGTAAGATTGCAATGATATGTAATTATAATGAAGTATATAATAAAATAAAGTTTATAAGTAAACTTACTGGACATTTGACTTGTCAAATTTTTTTTGAAGTTTTTTCTTCTCTGGATTTGGAATGTAAACTTCAATTTCACAATCTTAGACGATTATTCTCTGCGTCATTCCCATCAATGGATCAATTTTCATCTCACTCTTTTCTATTTCTTCTTGATTTGAACTTTCATCCAAACCAACTGCATTTTCATTCTCTCTCTTTCTCTTATTTTTCCCAAATGTGTAATCTTCATGTACTTTTGGAACTTTGTTTTCTCTCATATTTACACGTCTAGCCATAGAACTTGGTTCGACTTTGCTGCTTTTAGATATCGATTCTGGGCTAATTGGGACTTCAATTATTTCTCTACATTTGTTAGCAGATTTAAAAGCATTTAACTCTGCTTCCAACTTCCTGATTTCATTATTTTTTTCAATAATTTCGCACGTCAAAACAGTGACCTCATCGTTGTGTGCGCTATTCCTCCTTTCTTCTTCATCTCACAGCCTTTCTATTTCAAGAGATTGAGACCTTATTTGATATAAGAACCGACGTTCTTTTTTTTTACTCTCTCTTTCCATAACCTCCATTATCATTTGTGTTTCCGCTAGAATCTTCTGAATTTCAGTGGCATTATCTTGCTTTAGCTTTGCTTCAACTTCTGTAAGCTTTAGAATTCTTTCTTTTAAGCTCCCCATCTCTTCATTCATCTCATCTATCTTCAAGTTTAACTATCTACAGCACTCATTCTCACCTTCATACCCACCAAACATATCATTCATATCAAAATTATCTTCTCTTTTTTCATCTTGATATTCACCTTCATCTTGAACCAAATTATCTTTCAAGTTATTGTCATCATCCTTCTCTTTGACATTTTCACTTGAATTATTGAGGCCAGTTTGCCGTTGTTCATCATTTTCCTCTTGTTCTCGACGCACAAGTACTTCCCTTTCATTTTTCAATGAAATAAATAATTAAAAAACTTATATTAGTTACTTTTCAATATGTATATTTGTTTTTGGTGCATATAGTTGCAGCTAAGTAGTTAAACCCACAACATATTGTATTAGTTAAACCTAATGTTGACACAAACAAAGATATTCATTCATAACATTCAAATTTCTGCAGAATAGTTACATAGATTGTATAGAGTTAAAATATTAGTTACTTTGATTGGATAAAACTATCATATCAGTTACCTGTTGGAACTGTAATTCAGAAATTGGCACTTCTTCGACCTTTTGAGCTACATCACGAAGATTCCATCTTGTGAAAGACGAATATTCTTCACTTATAATCGTCGATTGCTCAATGAGGTGAGTGCTCTCATAAAGCCAAAACTGAAATAACATTTCATTATATTAATTTGTTAAGTGTGAATGAAAAGAAAAATAACAATTTACACATTTATAATGTACCGGTAATAGCATTACACATCCAATGACTTTCATTGGTGATGCATAATACTTATGTATTGACTTCAATAAGAATGCTTTAACTGCCTTTGCCCAATTGAATGTGCTGATTTTGTCCAACTTCTCAACGTAGTTAACAAAGAACCAAGTTAGCTTTGATCCCTTGTTTGGGAATAATAGTGTGCAACAGATATGTAGGCATAGCAGTTTCACAAAATCTTTTTTATCTCTTGTTTGTTTCCCGTTGATGGCTTTCTTAATTGCTTTTTCAATTAAGACTTTTGTTAATTTTTTTCTTTTCCCAAAATATCGCTTTACAAAATCAGTTTCTTGTCTATTCTTCACCACACTCTAATCCAAAAATAGTTTCAATTTGTTCTTCTTCAATATCAAGCAAGCGTCCACCAATCCTAAACTTATTCGTTTCTATGTCGAATGATGAAATTATTGTGCATATTGTGGCATTTGATTTTCGAAAGCTTTCCGTTGCAATTTTTTCATCAAAAATTGTCTTTTAAATTTTCCAAAATGAAGTTTTCTTCAATAACACCAAATGTTGCAACTGTATCTGTGATTTGATAGATTTAACGAGCTTGTTAAAAGGTAAAAACTTGACTTTATTTGATTGAAATTAACCACTTCTTCGACATGCTCTTCTTCTTGGCTACTGGAGCTTGTACATGGAGGTGTATCTGAATTTGAACTTTTCATCTTTCCTACAATTTAAATAATCAAATACTATAAATAATTCAATTTATATATGCAAGCAGAGACTTTAAAAGTTATTAATATAGTAACTAGTTACTTTAATTTGTAGCCCTTTGATAAATATTTCATAAACATTTACATATTTCACTCTGATTTTCTAGTTACCTTATGAATGAAAATGCAATTAAAGTGCTTAATACACAAAATAAATCTAATTTATATGTTAATATTACTCAAAATTTCTGAAATATAAGTAAACCTAATGAAATATTTCATAAATACACAAATTTTGTTATTATTTTCAAATTATTAAAATGTATATGGATGTAACGACATGCAAGTCATAAAATAGGTTTTCATAACTTTAGTTTTTAACATTATTGTAGTAATTTCCTTCTAAATGAGATATATAACTATATATTTGAATAAATAGGAAGAGAAAATCATCGTAAATGTAAAATTTGTGTACGTTTTAAGGTTAGGGTTTTGAAATACAAATTAATCATTCATCTGATTTTGTTCAATAGAAATGAAACGATTAATAATCAAAATATCCCTGATCAATTTCTTCTTAGTAGTTCTGATTCGCAGTAGATTTTGATGGCAGAAAGAGAAATTTTAGGATTGGATGCTGAGTTAGAGCTGATTGTTAGTTCGAAGTGATTAAAGTGTTTGGAATGCAATTGATGTTTACGAAATGAAAGGAAAAGAAAGCGTCAATTTGAAATGATGAGAAGTTTGTGTGTAAACACATGTGACATCATCTAAGGATATTTTTAACTTTTGAGGAAATAAAAAAGTAAGCAAAGATTTAATCGTGCACGGTAAATAATGACTGAACTAATCAATTATTAAATTTTGTTTAAGGAATTAAATCGACTCTTTGACAACAGCTTTTTAAGTGACATTTTAAAAAGTTCATAGAATTGCGGTCCCTAATTCTGTCCAATCAAAGAATAAATGGTTACAACTTTGGACGTACAAGAGTGAATAATTTGAGGACACGCATTTTGGAACCATCCAGGAAAAAACAACTAAAATTTTTTGGGCCATCTTCTTCGCGACTTTTCTGAGACTTAACGAGCAAGGCTGATGACGCCAATCAGTGTGGTGCAAAAACTGACGTCATATAACCTAACTCAAGCTCAAAGCTAACGCGTGTAATATACGCACCAACCACATCACTCGCACGTGTTTTGTTTGCCGCATGAGTTTCCAAGTAAGTTCATCATCTGTTTCAATATAATCACATAAATGCCACTCCTTCACCCTATATTACTTACTAAATTTTACTCTAATCTTCGCCACTCTCTCTTCATTTGCAGGAAAAGCTCTTCACAAGCCTTTCAACAAAGTTCTATTTTTCATCAGGTATTTGGCTAAATAATATTTGTTTTATTAAGAAAAGGAACAGAAGGAATAAGTATTCACTGCTATTTTTTAAATGTATAGTGCTTTAGTTTCAATATATGTTGTGAATTGTGATGATCCATATTCCTTTGCTAAAATTTGATTGCACACAATTATGTAGCATATACATACATATATAAATGAGAGTCTGACCAGGGTAAGCCATTATTTTGTATGCTAACATTATATGATAACTTAAAAAGGAGCTTTTGGCATTTTAATTTTTGCATATTAGTTTGAATGTACTGAATCTTATTAGACATTTTCCTGAGCCTTGTGATTGTGACACCTGCTTAAAATAATAACGATAATAACGGGTGACCAGCGCTATATTACATTAAATCTCTCAGATAACTCATTCTCAGCATCAACAGACTATACTAAAATAGATAAGGCTAACTACCTGAAACTATAAAAGCGGATGCCAAAATTTAAGTAAAACATACGAAGGAAATCAAACCAACAATATACAACCACTAGCAAGGTAAAATGTACACAATTATTATGATAAACGAAGTGCTAAACATTAAAATAAAAAGAGTACACGAAAGGAAATATACCCAAATAAGTTGTCGGGTCACAGACAGTACAACAACTATAAAGAAGAGATGTAAACAACTCAAAATAACCCCTGGGTGTAAACCCAATATACAAAATGAATCCTATCTAGATTTACACAGGAATAGGAAGCGACTACAATCAAAATCCCGCCACAGTCCGCAACTACTACGGCTCCCAAGACTCTGGATAGATAAGCATCCGGTATCCATGCGGTATGACACCTGTAGTACAATATACGTACATATATATAGCAAAAGAGAAATGTAAACGGGTCAGAGCCCGAGGTGTAAAAATGTTTAGCAAGTGTGTTAACCGTGCATAATAAATCTAAATGCACTATTTCATAATTAAAGTGGAGTCGCACTCTCGTGAAACCCTAAACTCATCTCTCATCTACAGTGCGCACCTAGGCGTGTGCTGAAACCTTAAGTAAATTACCCCACCCATATAAGGACAACCTACCTTACCATACGCACGGCCTATACCCGCATGATCTGCCACCCTAATATAACCTAAGAATCCTTTCCATTCTAGTCCCACCAAAATATATATACACATATATGCCTTACTAGGCTCTAGTGGTTCCAATTATTAACTTAAACCAGTTATAAGTCTTAATACGTCACACATTAACATTCAGCTTCAATATAGAGTTTTATTCTCTAAACAACACACATACAAGTACTAAAGACAAAACTTCTCTCTACTCTCAACATTGCACTACGTTTCGTGCGTTGGGCATCTCGCAAAGCGAAATCCAAACAAGGAACCCCCCCGATACACTACTCCTTGACAATGTCGATCGTAGGGATCCATCATGTCATCTACATATATCATACTACTGCAACTACTTAAATAATGAGTATTACATCTAAGAATATAAATAAAATCTCTATTAAATCCTTGGGGTCTATATAACCGCAATTGTCTCTTAGTACGATCCTTCGACCCTGATAAACTAGTACACCGAAATCACACAAGATGTACATCATAGAAACTCCATATCCTCTTCACCTATAGGATAAATAAATATATATTTACTCTAAATATATATAAGCAATCATTCATTCCTATAACCACGCATACATAACACACATAGTGTACACTTTGCAATACACATAACATAAACGGTTATAGGATACCAAAATACTGCACCTTGCTATCATCTTCCAGGAATTACTCACTTTCTCCCGGGGTCACCACCTATCGGACTATTATCACACCGCCATGGCGACAAAATCAATCCTAACGTATGGGAAGCGGTCATAGCTTCAAACCGGCAAGTGAGAACGAATCATACCCAAGACTTCTCACCCCCAAAATATAAAATCACACAAATAATAAGGGACGATTATGACCTGGAGACTATCCACACCCTGCTCCTCAAGCCAGGGGCTCACCCTTATCGTGCAACTTCCCATAATAGCATGTGCCGGGTATGCTTCACACATTAAGTATATATATCATTCACACCATATATATATACATCCATATGATCACATCATATAATCAAACCATCACACACGGTATAGATATTCACGCCATAAGTACACACACACACACACACACACACACACATATATATATATATATACCATCTCTCGTCCGTATGTATGAAATTTATAAACTCGGCTATAAGTGTACGTGATCCTCAATATACTAGTCGTCGTTCCAAGCGTATTAACTTAATTCGGTATATAAATACGATCCCTCACTTGAAGCATATTCATTCATTACCCCTATGATATGAATAGTCTTCCAATATATCCAACATTATGGTTATCAACCCAAAGTTTAATGTAGGTAACAATCACTACACATCCCATCTATATCCGAAAGCACATCGATATATCTAGTAATAATTTCGACTATTGGTATACACCTAACTAATAGTCTGCAAACTTCAAGTTCAATCCCAAATTCATTCCATGATCCCATCCATTATTGGAATCCCCATTGTTAAACACACATCGATATATAACAACTATCCCGACTAGATTTTCAACACACCCTATTCTAGTTGATAGTATGATCCAATTGCTCTCAATTCTACCTACGGTTCAATTGCTCCTATGAACCCTTAACATCGCACGTGCATATCCATCATCATACCTCGGAATATCTATTATTAATTGCACACAAATGGGTAATAACTCTCTCGGCTAGAAGTACACACATAACAATTTTATTCGGAAATCATCAAAAGCATATACCGCAATACCACTTGTCTTCAAACGCATATAAACAGAAAGGGACTATCCTTACAATTTATAACTATTCCATGATAGCCCACCGCCATCATATCAAGATAATCCGCCAATCATTCAGTCCCATAATCATTTCCTTCCTAAAAGAGGCATCCTACCCTCATAATCCAATTCTAACTTAGGTCTGAAAGCCCCTATTCATCCTAAGGCACAAATCCCTTAATATAATATCATAACCCTCCATAATAAATCCATTAAGAAGGCCCCTAAGAATAAAACCCAAAAGAAAAGGGGTAGAAGAAAATCCCATTCTTGGGCTAAAAACAAAGGATCGGTCGACCGGTCCCAGACCCCCGGTCGACCGCGGTTCTAAAATTTGTCCTACGAAGAATGCAGTAGGCTTTTCCCTTAGGGCGCGGTCGACCAACTCCCTGGCCGCGGTCGACCGGCCATACCAGATATCTTGCCCTTTTTCCATTTTTGAACAAAACCAAACTCTCCAAATACTCAAAATATTACCATCCAACCCTAAATCTTTAACTCAATCATATTCCTCACATCAAAACCCAACCTACATCTCATCTCATCAATATAAATGCTATCAGTCCCATGTATAAACATCAAATTCAAGTTTTAGTCTACAAAATCTAGGTTTTAACATATGACCCAAAATCCAATTCTTTCATCCACAAATTATGAAATAAAATACACAAATGAAATATTTAGCAAGATTAAACACTTGCCTAAGAATTGTAGAGGTTGAATCATCCCCGAAATCGCGTACGGGCCGGAAATCTCCAAGCCTTTTCCTCTCTCTCTCTCTTCCTTCCTTCTTTCTTTCTTTTCCTCCTCTTTCTCTCTCTCTCTCTAGGGTTTTCTCTCTTTCTCACAAATGAGATTGGCTGATTTCGTAAGCCTCTTAAACCTTTAAAACATAAGTCCCAGTTTTAAATGATAATACACACTTTAAATGACTCGTTTTGACACACCCCAACCCAGTTACTTATAATTAAGTCTGAAAGTCAAAGTGAGTCAAATCATAATTAATCTAACCAAACCATAAACACGAGTTTTAATTTCAGAGTCATCATTGTAAATCCATATAACTGAAAGCCTTTTTACAACATCAGAGTAGTCATGCCCATAAAAATTTTCTTGAAGGATAAGTTAACTTAATTACATCATTTACATAAAAAAAATTCATGTTTCTCCCATTCCTGGCTAACCCAACCCGACCTCCTAGATTTGGCAGTGACATCACGTTACCTAAAAAAATGTAAACATAGGAACCGTGAGCAAAATAGCCCAATGAATGCATCACTACTATACTACTGCATGAATTTAAATGCAATAAATCATGTCCATATACTTATGTATTAACTTATCCGGCTCATTCATAATGAATGACCAACGTTTTCGAATTATGATTCACATATCCTGTCTAAATAGACAATTCTTCCCCATTCCTGGTCGAGGAGTAACCCCTTGTCATTAATTGACAAATCTCCCCCATTCCGGGTCGAGGAGTAACCTCCCATTTCGGTAAACCGAAATGAACAATTTTATATTCATAACATTATGATCATATTCGTAACAATATACAAATACATCATTCCAGTGAGTACACTCACCTTGGTTGACAACTATGTATTCACGTTTCCTTCTGGTGGAGTTGAACTCGGTTGATTAGACCTTACTCCTGTCAATCCACTACTGAACCTCAATCATAAATATTATCCTAACATAATTATGTAACTTTCCATGACTATACATCAACAATATAATTTCAATTAAGTCACATTCCATAAAACATAAGTAAAGGCAAAACAATGATATACATGTTGATAAAGTTACGGACATTCAACAGTAGGAAATACCTTATAAGGAATTTATAACCAAAGTCAAGTAAATATGAAATTATACTTCTCAATGTATATACACGTGAAACATGTACTCAAAGTACCCTTTGTAAGGACGAAATATAAACATTCATTCAAGGGGTATCCAGTATGGCCTGAAATTACTGTCCTCTATACTCAATCATCCTATATTCCTAAATTGTATAAATACAGGGGTCCAACCTTATCAATATGAAAACATATATGAATATACTTTCCAGTACAAGTGACGGTGTACTTTTTCAAGCTTCCTAGGGCAAGTTATGACCATTTCTTTACAACACAAGAAATCTGCCCTACAAGCTCCTCTATTGTTCCTTCGACTTCCAAGAATTTTCATAATTTTTCTCCAGCATAACTTTCCATGATTTTCAACCCATTTTCAGTTATTCAGAATTAAAGTTTCATAATTTTTTGACTTCATTTGCTATCTTAAAAGCTTGACTAAACTTGGGCCATACCGAAATGAAGTATACCAACAACAACTATGTACCAACTTGAAATCATCATTACGGCCTAACCACAAGGAGATAAATTCTAATTTTCGGATATGATATGAATATATGAGTCTACTTTCATATCCAATTGGAATTTCTCAATTCCAGTAAGCACACAAAGAGATATACAAGTTTGAATACAAGGGGTTTCAATACAAAACAATTTTAAGGGTTTATGCATTCAACTTAACTTCAACTTGCATATATCCATACATATGCACCCAAGCATGAAAGTTCAATAAACAAATCAAGGATTTATATCATATAAATCATAAATATATGAAAAATAACAGATTTGCAATTAGGATTACCTTTGGGACTTTTACGTAATTTCTACGAATTTTTCTACACTTTTTCTCCTCACTTTTCTTCCTTAACTTCTACTTTCTTTTTCCTTAAGCTTAAAACCCTTTCATGGCTGATGTTGGCTGAAGGATAAGTCTATTTCAAGGGTATAAGGTCGGCCAAGGCTGCCTCCCAAGCCAACCAATCAAATTAAACCATTTGGTTTAATAAAAGACAATTTACTACTTAAAGGGAATGGACAAATTTGCCCCTTGTTCGTAAATTCGGTATAACTCTTTACTCGGGCATCCATTTGATGATCCGTTTGTTGTGTTACAACCCTAACTCACATGTCTACAACTATATAGTTTCACCTCAAGTCATTTATAATGTTATAAAGGTCAAAACTAGTCTCTAACAGGAACGTTTCTACCGAAAATAACTAAATGTTGTGTTTGTAAATAATTAGACCTTTCATGATTTATGAAAGTAGGATTATAATAAACATAATCACTTAACATTAGATATAATAATAACACATTATTCATATCACATAAGATAAGCATGATTTAATTATAATTTATCATAGTTATATACGGGTTGTCACACGTTTACTCCAATTAGAGTCAAACTAACTTAAAAATATTCCGGAACCGAAATAAAATCCAAGGACAGTCATTTCGACTATCTCGACCCATCCGGAATCAATGGCGCACTCAGAATCATCATCCGGAATACTTTATAACGTCCTCAATTTTTGGACCTCAATTTCCAAATTTCAAAATTCTCCAATTTAAATGAATTTTATTTCTCTCAAAAATTTAATTTCTCAGTCCCAAAGTCACGGGGTATTACATGAATGCACTTCAAATACATAATTACAAGATTAAGGTGCTTTGAAATTTATTTATAAAACTAGGCAATTTAAAAATCTCTTTAAGAAAGTGATTTTGTATCTTGAAATCATTTTCTAGGCTGAGATTTTTCAGGTTCTGCAATTTTTGTTGAAATAATAATTATGTGTTGCATCATTTTTGTTATTGTTGTTATTGTTATTATATTCTGCTTTTGGAAAAGTAGTGTACTATTTAGTATGCGATACAGGTCCTCAACCTAGAAATGATTTGGTAATAGTCAATTGTTATATTGATTATTGTATTAATCTCTTGATATATTATTGTGGGCATTATAATTTATGAATGTTTTTGTATATTAGCATGCACTGAAACTCAATGCTCAATCCATTTAGATAGTTTATATCCACATTCTAACAAAGGTGAGTCCACCATATTATTTTTGGAAAAAATTTGAAGTGATTATAATTAGACAAAAATATAATATATGTAATGGTTGTGCACCTTAATAAACAACATAGTGTTGAGTACTGGCATTTTGACACACTTAAATAATACCAAATAACAATATACAGTTTGGATCCAAACCCAAAAGTTCTTTATAGTGCCCAGTGCACTTTGGGGTCCAAAGTTTTTATCATGTACACTTTGGTCACTTTTTGTGACATCTTTGTGTTACAAAAGTATTGCAAAAAGTGAAAATAGACCTCAAATTACAAATAGTGAAAAGTTTGGATCCAAAAAACATTATGGAGAATTACTGGACCCCTATTTATAAATAACTGTAGGATACATACTTGGTATTAGATAAGCATACTCTAGGCTACAAAGAGACCCCCGGGGTGGGGGGGCAGCGGTTCTCGACAACTTCACGACTCACAAGGCACGTGACAGTGCTTTTTTAAATTCAAATTATGATCCCTGTAATATTTTTATCTAGTAAATATTTTGGTAGTAATAGGTAAAAAAACAATGAATATTATAATCTTCGCCAACCCCTTAGAGCATCCGTAGTGGTGGAACAAACGGACACTCAAATTGGTAAATTACAAACTGATACCTCTGCAATGGTATAACGAAACTAACAAATTTTGTAAGAGAAAAGGCAAGGAGTTTGTAACTTTGCTGAACGCATATAGAATTTGCAAATGGTTCCTACGAACTTCAGTTGTTCGTCGGAATTCCTACGAACTTTTGAAGTTCGTAACAAATATAAATACTCATCTTTATTCCAGATTTGGGTTCCTACGAACAACATTTGTCCGTAACAATTCCTACGAACAAATGTTGTTCGTAGGAAATGATTGAATAATTCCAACGAACAATATAAGTTCGTAGTAACTCATTTTAACAATCTGCAGCCTCCCCCACTGTGTAGAGTACTATTTGACGAAAGGCAAACTGCCTTTTGGTTCTCTAAATTTGACAATTATGAGCATCCACCACTGTGGATGCTCTTAGAAAAATTCTGCTTGTACTCGATTTATCCATTATTAAAACCCAATATATGTATACACATCCAGATGTAATTGAAAGGCCTAAAAAATCAAAGAAAGTGAGATATCAAGTTTGTAATCATCTGCCCTGATATTGATAAGTTAAGGTTGCGAGTTCGGTCATATTTTCTTAGGTGCTGAGTAACGAACCCACCACCACAGAAGAGGCAAAGAAGGTTTGAGAGACATACCCCCACCTGGTTCTAGTAGCAATCCCGAATTCCTAAATGGGTTCGAGTCCTCAAAATGCAGACCAAATCTTTTCACAATTTTTTGGCTTCAATAGAACTGCTCCACCTAGCTCTAGTGGCAGCGACGAATTTCCTCGAAGTGCAAACAAAATATTTTCAGAGTTCTTTGGTGATGATGGAAGCGGTGGTAGCATGCCTAGGAAACCACATAGTGGCGAATTCCCTCAAAATGCAAATGACGTTTTTTCAGAATTCTTTGGCCGGGCAAAGAAGCCAGCACCGGTGGAGAGTCAACTGCTTTGCAGCCTTGAGGAGCTTTACTGTGGATTGACAAAGAAAATGAAGATTTCTAGGACAGTGGTTGATCCCAATAGGTAGGTGAATTGTTATTTTCGTGTTGTTACGCACCTTTTTCAGTTTTTATGCACAGTCCCTGTTTATGTCAGATTTTACAAAAACCACACAATTAACTGTGAGGCAATTAAGTTCTCCACATATTTGCTTTTGTTCCCTCTTTTTGATTATCTGTTTGAAATTCAGTCTTTATGAAAACCTTCTTTCAATTTTACTCTCCGACTTTATTAACAGCATCACCTTACTTGAGGTTATGTGCCTCTGATGACATTATTAAAAAAAATGACTTATAAT
The DNA here is from genome assembly GCA_949130495.1 of Sambucus nigra. NCBI lineage: Eukaryota > Viridiplantae > Streptophyta > Magnoliopsida > Dipsacales > Adoxaceae > Sambucus > Sambucus nigra. The sequence continues at coordinate 119,676,980 of OX422208.1, forward strand.
TTGGAATAGTTGAAACACGGACTCCTAATTTGGACAGATGGAGTATTTGTGCTGAAACATGGGATGAAAGAGTAGCACTCAGTTTCTTATCTATTGAAGTCCATCTTAAAAGGGTTCTATTGGGTGTTTACAGAAATTCATAGCTCGGGATGAGACTTTGTTAGGTCTCAATGAGGGCGTTGATTTTAGTTATTCGTGAAGCTTATTAAAATTGAACATGTAATTGCTAAAACAACATTGATTGATTTGAACCTGCAAATGTGCCGTCTTTTTTGTGTACATATGAACTCCCCATATATTGTTTGGGCCATCATGTTTGTGCATCTCCTACAAGTTGAATATCAACTATTGGGTATCCTGGAAGTCCCCATCTGCGTCTGTGTATTATGTTATTGACAATTAAGCTGCTCAAAAGTGTTGAAAATACAATAATATGGTAACAAATGCTTTTCATCATTTGGATTCAACAAGAGATTTTAACAATAACATTCAGTGGGAAAATATTTTCTGCTTATGGATCCCTAGAGCTTTATTGGTTTAAATCAGTGGTTGAATGCACGTAGATAAAACACTGAATATTAGTAGTGCTTCACTTCTTAATTCAGCAGTTTGATGACATCTATCAGCCCGATCTAATTTTCTTTGTATTATTACGAAGTTAAATGGTCTAGTTGCAAATTTATTTGGGTTTAGTTATATATGCATTTATCATTGGATCATAATTTATTGGATTATTTATCTAATGCAGCTGCGATTATTCTAACTGACGCCCTTTATAATAGTTGCAGTAACCTTGACAAGACTCATTTTTCTATGCGCTCTTGCATGATATCTTGATTTGCGTTATATTAATTAGGGTAAATTAGACGGACCTCTATTCTCGCTAGGCATAATTTCGTTACCTCTCTTGTTTTGTCTTTACAACATTTGCTACCCTTACCATATGAGTAGCTAGGGGTAGTAAGTGTGCAGGTTTTGAAACAAAAAGGGTAGCGAGTGAAACATTAAAACCCGAGGAGAGGCCTCCATATTATTCCTATAATATGATGCTAAACAAGAAGGATCTGTGTATTGTATGCTATAAGTTATTGATAATGTGATACCGTATACTTAGACATCATTGAGTTTCTTTGCTTCACATGCTAAAGTTTTGTCGTGATAATACAACAGACAGTTAGTGACAAAAACAGAAGTACTATCCATTGATTTGAAGGCTGGGTGGAAGAAGGGAACAAAGATCACTTTTGAAAATAAGGGGAACGAGCAACCAAATCAACTTCCTGCCGACCTTGTGTTTGTGATCGATGAAAAGCCACATGATGTGTACACGAGAGACGACAATGATCTTATCATAAAACGGAAGGTGTCATTAGCAGACGCACTGGCGGGGACCACGTTGAATTTGAAGACGCTAGATGGGCGTAATTTGCCGATTGTGATAACTGACATTGTGACGCCCGGTTATGAGCTCGTTGTTGCCAATGAGGGAATGCCTATTACTAAGACCCCCGGTACAAAAGGTAATCTCAAGATAAAGTTTGAGGTCAAGTTCCCTACGAGATTGAGACCGGATCAACGAGCAGCACTCAGGCGGGATTTAGAGGGTTAATAGTTGATGTGTGTATATATATGTGTTTGCGTATGTATGTGTGACTATCTATATTCGGTGTTTTGGTTTATGCATCATTTTTTTCGGGCGGGTAAAACATGGATGGGCTTGTTAAACTGTCCCTTGTATTGTTGTGAGAGCAGTTTGTATCCACCACATATAAGAAAGTTTGTGGTGCGGTTAGGAGTGTCTTGATGGGTTTTATTTGTGTTCGTAATTGTTATCAAAACAATGAAACAAGTATTACTATGTTGATGTATATGACCAGTTCTCCTTGTTTGTGTTATAACTAAGTTTCCGTATGAACTATATTCAGACTTGGACGAATCCATACTCTGTTTACAGGGTCCGGAATTGGAACCGTTGTTTATTATTGCACGTCGTTTTTTGTGTTTTATCAATTTCAAACGCGAAACAAATCATATTTGTGCAATAAAAATTAGATTAATATAAAACCTACAAATGAAGAAGATGTCTGAGTGAAGTGTTAGATACTCCCTCCTTACAAATTATGCTCTAATTACGGCGCTTATAACAATGAACAATGGACATCTGCCTTCCTAAATGAAACGGTCGCGCAAAAAGATTCCAAGACCCAATTATATTTGATACTGATGTAAACTACACGTGAATGGTCAAGAAAATAAGTTAAACCATAACTTTTAGAGAGAAAATCAAGATATTTCTTATACTCAAATAGAGAATGTCCTCAAATGAGGAATATAAAGGGATATTTAAAGGGAAGTAATAGCTTAGGCTCTAAGCTAATATTCTAATTACAAAAATTCTCTTAATTGCCTTTACTACTCATTACTTCCAAATTCTAAAATAAAAGCAAAATACAATGGCAAAATATAGTAAACGAAAATAACAAAAATGCATTAAAATGCAATAAAAGCCCTAAAAAGGACCCATTTTCATCACTCTGCCCCTCTTTAAGGCCAAACTTGCCCTCGAGCAGTCAAAAATTGGGAATCGTGAGGAAGCTCCAAAAAAGGTACAAAAAAAAAAACTTGTGGGGGCACAAAAATAATTTTCTGAAAGTTGAGGAGTGCATCCCACAAATTTATCTACTTCATTTCTTCTTCTTCTCTCATACTTCATCCAAACCAACACTAGGAGCTCCACCCAGGTCAAAAACCATGTTGGTAGCAGAGGAAAAGTGGTCGATGAGGCAAATGGTATAGCAGGGATAGGGCAGAGGGTTGGACAGAGGTTTTTTTTAATCGGTTTGGTGTAGGGCTGTCAATGGACCGGGTCTGGACCCGGACCCGACCTAAATTAACGGATCTGAGCAAATTTTATAGACCCGATTATCCGATTACCCGATTACCCGATTAGTTAATGGATCGGATCTGGATATACATGACTCCGATCCGATAAGGACCCGACCCGAATGTGTATATATATAATATAATAAATATATATTTATATATAATATTATATATATATATATATATATATAAATATATATAAGTTATATATTTATATATAAAAACAGTTTTATTTTATATAAAAACATTTATATAAAAACAGTTTTATATAAAAAACAGTTTTTATATAAAAACAGTTTTATACAAAAAACAGTTTTTATATAAAATAAAACTGTTTATATATATATATATATATATATATATATATATATATATATATATATATATATATATATATATATATATATATAAACAGTTTTATTTTATATAAAAACTGTTTTTAAATACTGTTTTTATATAAATATAAATACTGTTTTTATATAAATATAACTTATATATATATATATAAACAGTTTTTATATTGTTTTTATATAAAACTGTTTTTATATAAATATAAGTTATATTTATATAAAAACAGTTTTATTTATATATATATATATATATATATAAACAGTTTTTTTTTATATATATATATATATAATCGGGTCGGGTATTCGGGTCGGGTCTCCGGGTCCTTAACGGATCCGGGTCTGGATCCATTTTCTGAGACCCGTCGGGTAATCGGGTAAGACCCGATCCGTTAAAACTATACCCGGATCGGATCTGGATATACCCAGACCCGATCCAGACCCGACCCGACCCGTTTACACCCCTAGTTTGGTGGCTGGTTTGTTCAGAGGAGCGGCGGGGATTCGAAATTAGTTTTTTTTTGGGTCGGGGTAGTTAGTGAAGTGGTCGACGAAGGGAGGAAATCCTAGGGTTTGGTCGACAAGTGCGACGGGGGTGCACAGAGGATGTTCGGGGGGCTGGGCGGCAGGGGTTAGGGTCGGGGAGTTTTTTTTTTTGTCGAGGCTGTGGTGAGGGTAGGGTAGGGGGCAGGGCAGTCGTTAGGGTTAGGGTTTAGGCCTAGGGCAAATAAGAGGTGGGCCACTTGTTGCTTCAACTCAAAAATTTATTGCTTAAACTCTTGATTAATCTCTTCTTGTCGTTTGAATATTCTTGGACTTATTGGATGTATCGTACGATTTGATGAAAACAAACCGATACACCAAACACCAATGTTGGAGAGACACCTCACTCTCATACCAATTTGACATAAACTACATGTTAATGGCAAAGAAAATAAACTAAATCTTAACATTTAGAGAGAGAATCAAAAGATTTCTTATGTCAAATGGAGAGTTTCCTCAAATGAGAAACACAAGGGGGTATTTAAAGGGAAGAAGTAGCTTAGGCTCTAAGCCAATATTCTAATTACAAAAATGCTCTTAATAGCCTTTACTACTCCTTACCTCTAAATACTAATATAAAAGGAAAATACAATGACAAAATAAAATAAAATAAAATAATAAAAATATAATAAAATGCAATAAAATCCCTAAAAGGACCCATTTCCATCAGATACTCTCTCCGACTCGATTAGGTTTGGAAAGTATTGAAAAATATTTTTTTTATCTCATCTTTAAAATGAAGACAAATCTTGTATTTATAGCAAAAAGTGTTCTTTAATGAAAATATGCGTCTTTTTCTTAACAATCAGTTTAGGAACATTTTTCATGAACAATCATAACTAATGATGAACGTTCACGACTTTTAGTGACGAATCTGAAAAATAGGTACTACGTAGTAAACAATTGCATTCTTTAGCGATAATTTTAAAAAATCATCCCAAGAATTTAAATAAATTTCCCAATAATTTTCATGCATAAATGGGGCACTTTGAAACCAAATTTCTCATTTCTCATTTGTCCGTTTTAATAAAAGAATATATCACGTGACTTGTCTTGCTACAATGAACGCGTACGTACTTAGTCCCACTCCGTTTGAAGTGTAGGCCTTACTTTTATAATGTCTAAAAGTTGACCAATATATTAATTTGGTCAAACTATTAATTTGTGTAAAAACGAAATATTTTTCAACAATCCCCCACGTGAATGAAATTTGAGTGAAGAATCAAATGAACATGGAGAAAAAATTAGAGAGAGTATTAATGAAAAAGAGTTGCATCGGTAAAGGTAGCTTCTTGCCATGAATCTTGTCTAGTCAGAGACTATCAGGTTTACTAGACAATCAATTAACGCGATGTCTTGAATTGATCAACATTTTTATGTAAACCGAGACCTTAGAATTCATAGTCTTTTTTTCGAACATTTTTTGTTCTCATTTTTGTGTCCATTTTGACCTTGGACACCTCTCGGTTTCATAATTGTATTAGAGAATCTAGAAATGTAGCCGTTGGGTATTTTCATAGAACTTCGCACTCACACATATGATTTCTATAAGTAATATTCTGCTAATACCCCACTTGACCCATATGTTCAAGATATAAAAATCATAAAAGTAATTTTTTTTTCGTTAGTGCATTGACTCATCCTAGGAATGGGAGGAATAATTTATTTTATTCTCTGTGCTAACTGAATCGCATATAATTAGGTTGTCCCATTGAACCTAGTTCTTGGGATCTCCAGTTATTTAGGTTAGGATTCCATTATGGCAATTTTTTAGGTTTTAACCGAATTTAATCTCGTCCCCCTTGATGAACTTATCTTACTCTCTCATTAGCGAATACACAGTTATCTTATTAGACATAATGTTATCACTAAAAGTGAGTGATTTATTTATGGTCTTACATTATGACTAGTAAGTCGTGACTTTCCTGATTACTATATGCCTTTTCAAACAGTGATAGTCAATTGCAACAATAGGCATTAAAATTATTATCTAAGATCATCCTCTTTAGAATTGTCAAAGGTATATTGATTTCTAAAAAAATAATATTTATATTCTATCACAAGAGGATTTTCAAACATTAACACCTCCATTTGTACAATTATATCTACTTGGAAACATTTATAATGTAAAGTCTTTGATTCATTATCTTTATTTCAAAGATTCATGTACATGCTTAATCATTTCTATCCTTGGAATACCATCAACGTACTTAAGTATTTACTGTCATTTAGTAAATGAAGTATACACTTCTCCAGACATATGCACATTGGATATACTATAGTATATTAAATGCACTTACACAAATAATGAATACACATTCAATGCTCTTTTTCCTATTTTTTGTAGGAATTATGTCGTGTCCTATTTTGAACTTCTCTAGTCATATGCACATTGGATATACTACAGTGTATTAAATGCACTTATACAAACAATGAATACACATTCAATGCTCTTTTTTCTATTTTTTTGTAGGAATTATGTCGTGTTCCTATTTTGAATAAAAATTATCGCTGTAGACAAACAACCCCACATTTATAATAATTTATACAAAGGTTTTAACTTTTTTCACATCTAATAAATCTGTTGTGGGTCAATATGTTGAGAATATATTTAATAAAATATAATACTTCCTCCATAATTTCAATCATAGATTTAAAAATTTAAGAAGAATAGAATTTATTTGCTACATTTCTTATCAATTTTAATCACAATGGCTTTAGTTTTCTATTAAAGTGTAATGACTTTGACACATAAAATCATGTGTTGATTTATTAACATTTATTTAGACCAACACATATATCCATTTAGAAGGTAGACCATTCTTTTCATTCTAAAGAAAAGTTGGTTGCAATAACTTTATTTGCTTTAGTAATTTCGACATTTAATAGTATATTCCTTATCATTCAATAGGCCTATAAATACACTTGTGATAATTGTTAGCATTAACCTTAATTGTGTCACACATATTATATATGCCTAAAAACCATTAGAATATATTCTATGTGTTTTGAAAATTATAATATAAAATATGTAATTAAGTTACTTGCCTTTCTTCTAGTTTACTAGTTATGGAGTCTTGAGATTACAACCAATGAAATCATAATTTGATTCTACCTTCTTTAAGTGACTCGTGAAACAACTCGGTTCTGAATCCTTTAATCCTTTCTATGGATTTATGATCTAATTTTACCATTTTTAAAGCAGTTGTTAAACCGTTATGTTCTGAATTTTAAATCATAAACCCAATGAATAGATATGTAATCACACCATATGAGTTTGTCGCTGTTGAAGAGCGCATTTGGTAAACATATAAGCAAACACATTAATTTAAAGTATAAATTCTTCCAAAGTGAATTTGTTCCTTACAATAAGGCATGTTTCACCTTATATAGAATGTAACACTTGGTAAGATTATAATTATTTATGTATTTACCCATCCATGGTGTTTATCATATGTCATTCAAGTGCTCCTTTACGAAATGTGGAGACTTTTTCGTGTCAAAATATTGCAAAATTCAATATAGTGAGGGGAATTAACGTATATACCCTACCCTCTTGAAATTAATTGTATTGAATTTTTCCATCCTTTCTTGTCCTTTACACTCAAAATTTAATTAAAGTGACGATGCATTAATTATAAATCACCAATATTATCACATCACAATTTCTTTACTAACTATATCAAGTTACCTAATAATGATAATCACATTTATATTAACTTACGAATTTTGTGGTAGTTTGTATGTATTTATAACTTGCGATTAAGATTATAAATACATACAAATTGACTATATTGAAAATTTATCCTTACAAGTTTTATACAATAACTTCCTTCCTATTTTAAATTAACTTGCGAATTTTGTGGTAATTTTATCTCCATTTTTTTTCAAATATATTTATTCCTTTCAATAAAAAATTTCTTTGTGAATTTGAAGAAAAACTGGAGAGAAAATTACCACAAAAATCGCAAGTTAATTTAAAATAGGAAGAAAGTTATTGTATAAAACTTGTAAGGATAAATTTTCAATATTGTACATTATTATTGCATTTGGTTTAGACAAGTAAAAGTGTTGAATATTGCAAGGTTGGAAGCAGTAGTTCGAATAAGGTTAGTGTAACTCAATTTGTTAATATATATATATATATATATATATATATATATATTAAGTATTATATGCTAATTTGGTCAAACAATTAATTGGAGTTATTAATTACAATTTCGGACACTCGTACGTTTGAATTGTAAGACTTCAAAATTCAAGAAAAGTGTAGACTTTAAACATTCGTACAGTTGGTTCGGGAACTTAGTTATCTGCGAGTTCATACACTCATACACTATAATATCTTTATTGTTATACTATCTAAAACATATGTGAATTACTTCGAAAACTCTAAGCTTTTAGTTTAAAAATGGGCAATGGGGGTGAAAATGTAAAATAATAAGAAAACAATCTTGAAAGAGGTCCGAACACCTCACACAGGACTACTATAAGTTGTAAAAATAACTCGTACAGTCACGGTACTCACGGGTTGAGACTTTGATATAAATTATGAAAATTCTAAACTTTTAGCTTGAAAATTGGGCATTAAGGGGTAAAAATGTAACACAAAAAGAAAACAGTAGGGAAAGAGGACTGAGCACCTCACACGGGACTAATGTAACTTGTATAAATTATTCATACGGCCATGGGGATCATGGGTTGAGACTTTGATCTAAAGTTAAAAATCTCTAGGATTTTAGCTTGAAGATTGGGCTTTAGGGTGAAAAATATAAAATAACAAGAAAACATCTTGAAAAGATACTCGAGCACCTCACGTGGAACTAGTGTAACTTGTAGAAATAACCCATGTAGTCATGGGGATCACGTGTTAAGACTTTGATGTAAGTTTAAAAAATCTAACCTTTTAGCTCGGAAGTTGGGAGATGGAGGTGAAATTTTAAAATAATAAGAAAACATCCTAGAAAAAGGCCGGAGCAGCACACACCGAACTAATATAACATTTAGAAACTAATTGTGCAATTATGGGGCTCAGGGATTGAAACTTCGATCTAAATTTGGAAAATCCAAAGCTTTTAGCTTGAAAATTGGGCGTTGGGGCACATACGAAGTTAAGTTGTTTGAGTAACCTTATCTCGAGGAACCTCATTTAGTTGACAAGACAGCATATCTTATCACCACTATTTAATATCTTTATAACATCGTGATTTTTGACATTTAGGATCGCGAGAATAATTGGTAATTGAGTGGGTTAATTCCTTAGACCGCTGGCCCACTTGAAATAATGTCCCATCAGCCATCACAAAAGAAGCCTTTGTTCCAACTTATCACATCGTAATAAATGAGAGAGACATTTTGATATCCCAAAAGTGTTCCCACCTAAACACAATATCTCATGCATTTAACACACTGTCTTTTTCATTAAATGCACAGTGCATTTGGCATTTAATGTGGTCTGAGAACATTTAATGCAAGGTCACTCAAATGACCTTACATTCCTATAAATACTTTCACTAATCATTTGTTAAATGAGATAACTTTGATATTTTATTTCTCCATACATAAGAGCTTCCTGTGAGTTATTATCATCAAGTTTATCCCTTTGTTCTTAGATCTTTCCCCGTATTTATTACTAATCATTGCACTTATTAAGTTAAAGATTTTCTGCTTTGCCTTTATTACACCAAAGTGCTTGTTCATTCTCCCTTTAACCAAGTTGATTGTTGAGATTCATTTTATTTATTATGTTGTAAGAGCATTTATGTTGTAAAGGCCTATTAAACACACCATGTTGTATAAAGACCATTTATTGCAAGTATTGAAGTTTTATTCTTTTTAAGAAATTAGAATTTTATTGACTGGATAGAAAAAGCTTCTCCTATAGATTATACAATCAGGTAAGAATTGCTTAGCTAATTTATTTACAACTTTTATGAACTTGCCTCATATAAGGATGATTAATTCTATCCAGCTTAATAACACCTTTTATCTTCTTAGGCATCTCTTTAATATAAGTAAAGATATTAGATTTTTGAGAGACTATACCATGTTTAGATAACTGATCAGCAGTGAAGTTAAACTCTCTGAAGGAGTGAATACCTTTAATATTGAGCCCCTTGATAAATTCTTTAATTTGAATAACTAACTCTTTGATACTCCAAGGAGTTTTGAGCTTATCATTAGTGAAATGCACTAATGAGGAAGAGTCTGACTTAACTTCTAAATTAGTCCAGCCTCGATGAAGATAATGGGTTAAGCTTTCTTTAAGAGCTAATGCCTATGCCAAGTTATTAGTACCATTGTCTCTGAACTGAGATGAAGCCCAAAATAGATTCCCTTTAGAATCTCTGAGAATTTCCCCTAAGCCCATTCTATATTTAGAATTACAAGAACTATTTGTGTTTAGCTTCAATAATGATGATCTGGTTTATACCAAGCATAGAGAACGAAGGGATAAGCTGAGCAGTGCATGAGATGTTAAGGATAAAGACTAATTATAAGGAATTTGTTATCGTTTGTGCTATAATTATAATTCTAAATAGGGTTAAGCCTCGCTGAATAGTAATTGTATTTATCGAACCCACATCTTACAATTCAACTTAATCCACTAACTATCTTATATTATATGTTTGTTTGACAACAACAATTCAAATTACCCTCGAAAGCACGGGACAATGTATTAGCAGTTGTGGGAGGGTAATGGAAGATATGGAAGAAGAACTTACGTACCCATTATTTTGGGAAGGATCGAGAGTCTATGATTACGCATAAGGACACAGTCCGGGAAAAGTGACCAATCACATTGACCAACTGACAAAGGTTTGTGGACAACAAGGCATTCGAGAGACAATTATCCTCCCATGGCTTAGGGAGGATTATGGTGCACAACCACCCACTATTTAATTTTGAGTCCTGGAGCCGAGTCACAGATATTATGGTAGGGAAATATGACTAGGTATTGTGGTTGGACGATTAAGTCGGTGTTCGTCATATTAATGGCAAGTTGGGGGCATACATTGTTTGGCCGAGTTTCATCCTCAAGCCTTAATAAGTTTTTAGTAGAATTTTATATTTTATAAAACAATCTGGATGTAATTAAACTTGTGATGTATTGATATAATTATCCTGAAACATTGATTTGGTTGATATATGATGTTGGTGTTATTGGTTTTGATTTTATTGTTATGTCATATTATATTATTAAATGTGTAGATGCTAATAAAAAATAAAACTTTTTTAAAACAGGTTTACTGTTGGGCAGTAACTACTGTCTAGCAATTTTTTTGATTTTATACAGAGTTGTCATGATCCTTGGCTCTGACATATCACTGTTGCCATGGTTAAGGACCCTGAAAAAACTGAGGAATATAATATAGTTATTGTGCACGACAATAATTTTTAGTCGTGCGCACAACCAAGCATACATTTCACCAATTCTTATCAGGGTCAAGGACCATGATAAACCCTTTATTATCACGGTCTTTGACCATGACAAGGCTTGAACACCCAAGTTAATAGTGGTATTGAGAGGGTATAAATGACTATGATAAAGGGGTGTCGATATGAATCATTGTCACCCCTAGAATATCCTGACAACGTTATGTGGTCAGTGTCATTGATCGTGACAAAAAGGACAAAGTTATGAAGCTTGAGAATAAGAACGAGTGTCCACCATCCTTTGATGCATAGTAACATTTTTGTCTTGTCTTTTTATTTCGTACATAAAACCATAGTTGCCTTCCATAAATAAGGGCTCGGCCAAAAAACATCCCACTTCTCCAAAAAACAACTTGCAAGTAACCTCTACCTCTTTTACACAATCTAAGATGATATCTACTATTTTTTCACTATTTGATGATGAAAGGACAAAATTTCAATAGAGTCATTTGTAGTATTGGCTATTTTTATTGGACAAAATATTTTCTTTTAGTATCATGTTACTCTACGTCATGAAGAATTTGAGCATTCGGGCTTTCATCGTACAACAAGTTCATATTAGCATTTGATTTCTCAATTTCTCGAAAGGTATATGACCTGATTTCTTTTAATTTATTTGGAGACAAATTTTGAAGTATTATATGTTTTTGGTAATAAGTTTTCAAACTTATTTTGGCCTTTAAAAATCAATTTAAAATTTTCAAAAATTAGAAAGGTCATTCGAACAACCTTTATCTTTTAGTCATTCAAATGACTTCAAACGATTTCCTTAAATATTTTCTTTGATATGTTGTTTGGAGGATCATTCTAATGACATCCTGTAATGTCGTTCGAATGAGCCAGTTAAGTTGTTCGAACGAGCAATTTGATTTTTGTAAATTTTAATTTTCCCTCTAACTTCCCTTGCCTAATACTTCTAACTTTGAAACCTCTTTAGAGCTCGGGAATAACAAAGTTTTTGGCCATTGCACTTTAAAGAAAAATACATTTTTTCTTAAGAAAACCTCTCCAACTTTTCATGTGATCTTTCGTATCATTTTTCCAAAAACCACAACCTAAACCTCTCATTACATTCATCCCAATTTTGGGTGCGGTGGACTTCTGCACAAGTTCGTTAGAGATGGTGCTTGGCTTTTGGTGGATACCGAGACATATGAGTCTTGTGGAACGTGTTAGATCAACACGTGCTGCGAACAGAGGTGTTGAAGATGACATCAGCGGGTCTTATGGAGTTAAGTCTGTAAATCTTGTATGTCTTCTTGTAAAAACCATATTCTTAGTGGATTTTTCTAAAGCTGGCTGTCAGAGGTTTTTTTCATTTGAGTTTTTCTCCTACATCAGCGCGTTGTGTGATTGCGCTTTCTTTTGCGTTACACTTGATATCTCGAATGCTCACGTAGGAACTCTAGTAATCAAGATTAAAATTTGGAAAGCACATTCCTTCTAGCCTAATTACTATTTGAATCTTTTGTTTCTATTTAATTTTCTTTAAAAGGAGTATATTTAACGAATTGAACTGAATTCATATAACCCTGTAACTTCAGATTGGTATTAAAAGCTTATATTTTATTAAAAATTTCAATTTTACAATTGGTATCAGAGCGGGCTACACTAAGATATCGAGTGATCCTGATTTTTAAGGAATTTTAGGCTTTAACATGGAAAATATATCATTTTTGAACTTTCTTATTTTTCATGGTTTCCGTATGCTTGCATATGACTCTTCACTTGTTGTATTATATGCGCGATTTCTTGCATGTTTTTACATACACTAGCTTTTGTACTTCATGATTTATGTGTTTGCTAGTTGTATGTGTTTTGAATCTTTTGTATTCTGATTTTTCATTTATTGGGTCAAATTGTAAAATACAAAAAGATTTTGTATGTCCTTTCAGTTATGTTTGTTTTAATTTTTTTTTAAATTTTGATAACTCAAAATATATTTTTTTTGTATTTTAGTTTTACACATTTTATATGGCATATCCTTGTATTTGAATTCTATATCACTTTATGCTTCCATGTGGCTAGAACTGTTGGTTATGAATTTCAATTCTTAAATTATTCTTTATCACGCTTGCATGGAGTAGTTTGATTTTGATTTGTTTGTGCATTCTATTTGTATACGTCTCCACACACACGTGTATGAGCTCTTTTGAACTTTAACTATACATGTTATATTAAGATAAGTGAGATGTTATCCCTTCAACTTTGTCATCTACATGTTTTGTGACTATGGGGATTTGTACGTATAAGAACTATTGCCCGGATTGAGAAAAATAAAAAATATTCATCCGGTAAAGTTTTGTTTAGCAATGGAATTAGGCTACAAAAGACAGATTGTCTTTACGTGATTAGCCACCATGTGAAAAAATAAAAAGAGCCTAAAAGAATATATGGCATAAAAATGCAAATCTCCAATGCAAATGTTTAGTATGCAAAATATGTGTAAAATTCAAAATTATGTGCATTTATGGGAGACATAGGTTGAAGATCAACGGGTTTGAAAAATGAATCCTAATTATGCTTCTTATTTCATGACTCTATTGATTTATAGAATCATCAAAATTCTAGGCTTGTGTACATTGTGCTTGTTTGTTCTTTGAGTTCAAATTATCTTGTCACATGAGGCTAAATCTTAGATGATAATGTTTTGCAATCAAATATAACTCCTTGAACATGTTTAAGTGATTGGGTCATAACTCCTTTATCTCTAGTTCACACCAATTCATTCCGTTTACCACATTTGGTTTAGACGCATTTATGCCATACAAGTGTACAAAGCTTATTGTGTTTAGTGTCTTGTGTGGTCTTTATACCTATATATATGTGTATACACTTGTGCTTCATTGATATATTTGAATGATTATATATATGGCATCATTTATTTTTACTCTTTTCTTTTACATCTAGTCCTTGTATACTATTGTTTCATTTTGAAATCTATCTTGTAGTGATTTTTTATTGATATCTGATACTTATCTTAGTTCATTCTAGTTGATATCTATTATTTTTTTTGTGGATTAGTTGTTTTTGTGTTGCCATGTTGATTTGCTGTTCTTGTATCTCTATACATCGTAGCATGATATAGTTGTTTTTCCTTCACGCTTAGGCCTTGTTTCATTCGGGAGGAGAATTTATTTAAATTTGGGAGAAATTAATTATTTTATGCAAATAATCTTTGTCTATTCCTGAAAAAAAGGGGGAGAAACGGTATTGAACTCTTTTAATTTGGGGAGATTTAACTTATGAGGAGAAGGCTTTCTTAAGTATATATTGTTAGACAAAGGAGTAGAATTTAATTATGCAATTTATTTTTCTATATTCCCTATGTGTTTTATGGTGTGTAGGGGTGGCAAAGTTTTTAATGCAAAGCTTCTCAGAATATGTGTCGATCAAGAATCTGTATTTTTTGTTCTGAATTGAGATTGAGTCTTTTAGATGAGCTTGACAGCCCATAGGATTTTATTTTTGATTTTTTTTCCAGAATAGCCAAAGGGAGAGATTTTTAAGGGCAAATTTTTAATTGAGTCAATTTATATGTGTTGGCTTAATTCCGGATAAAACTATTTGAGTCATAGGATAGAAGTTATTTATGACTTTTCAAGATTATTACATTATTGTTGAAGACGTAGCGACCAAGTAGAAGATATTACATCCCATGCCATGTATAGTGCCTTGTTTTCATCATCAACAGTCCAAGGATCTCTCGGGTTTGAATGCTTATATTAGGTTGGCCCTTGGAAATTTATTATTGGAATTTAGGATTTTTTTTTGTTAAAATATATTTTTTGAATTCATAAAGTTTTTTGTTTCCGAACACTCTTCCGTAGAAAATTCGTAACAAATTAAAAAAATAAGAAAAATACGAAACTGACGGCGATGCGTTCCTATCGAAATTATCTAGCTTTTTAAAAAAAAATTAAGGAAGAGTGACGGTACCCCCACAAGATTTATTAAAATAAAAAGAGAAATATCATATCTTGTGGATTATATAAAATATTAAGAAACATAAAGCAATAAATATGGGGGTTTATAGATATCCCCAACAAGAGCTAAAGCAATAAATTAAATATGGGGATTTATAAATATCCCCCTTACATAAGCATCTAACTGCATATTCTAATTTTAAGATTTCTTATGGTTGGGAATCCCCACTTATCTAAATTGATGAAGCCTTTAGTCATTTTAGCAAGCTATTGAACTTTGTTAAAAACTGTTTTTGTCCTTGATTTGACCCTATAGTTAGCTAGTGAATCAACTACAGTATTTTCCTCTCTATAATAGTGTATAAATTTGACAACCATCTCTTGAATAGTAGCTTTAATTTTGGAAATAATTTGAATGATATTCCAAGGGATGTTCTTGTTTTGAGCGATAATATTCACTAAAATAGTTGAATTTGACTCAACATATATGTGGAGATGATTGTTTTGCTTGCATAATAGAAGACTAGTAAGAATTGCCTTAGCTTTTGCAATGTTATTAGAATTTATACCTCCATAATCTGAAAGTGCCCAAATCATTTCCCCTTTATGATTTCTAAGAATGCCACCATGACCTGTATGGGCTGGATTACCTTTTGATGCACCATTTGAGTTTAATTTCCATATGTTTGTGGTAGGTTTGATCCACTTAACAAATATGAATTGGTTTTTTATTGAATGAACAGATCTTATAGACAAAATTTGAGATAGGTGTGAATGACAATTACCACTATTTAATGGATTAGCAACAACAATATCTTTAGCCAAAAACATTACTGCTTTCATAGATAGCCTTGTTTCTATGTTTCCATATCTCTCATATTATACATAATGGAATCATTTTGAAAATATAGTTAATGATGATTTTATTGTTTCCCCTAAGCCACCATTCCACTAGCATAATTTGAAGATTTTTGAAAGAAACCTTAATGCCTAATGCCTATTAAGTTTGAAAAATAGGAACAGACCTCCCTAGCTATAGGGCCATTTATGAAAAGGTGGTTTAATTCTTCAGAATGTAAATAACAGCATCTACAAATGGGAGGCATCTTCATATAAAGATTTAAATCTTCCTGGGAATTTATTTCTCCCATATGTTTTTATATAAGAATGAAGAAGGTCTTTAGTGTTTAATTAAGTCATAAAAAGATTTAAAATTAAATTTACCATCTATTGAAGGTATTCATAGTTTTTTTCCTTCAATATCTGTAATATATTGCTCAATTTTCTGGAGCTGAGATTCGAAACTATTGAAAGAGATTGATCCTTTATTCTTAGGATGTGTTTTATACTCGCATCTCATGAATTCAGCCGAAAGACTAGTTCCAACTATATAATTCCAGTACATTCTCCATCTAGACAATGTATCAATATCCTTTATACTTCTAAGACCTATGCCACCTTCTTCATATTTGAAATAAAGATTTTTCCATTTACACCAGTGGTGTTTATGACCAAATTCCTTATGATCACCCCAAAAGAAGTTACTGAACATTTTTTTCAATTCTATTTATGATCACTTTTGGAGGTTTTAGGGCTGCAATAGTATGAAGAGGAATAAATCTTAAGAGTGATTATATTAGAACAATTCTACTTGCTTGAAATAAAAATTTGAATTTCCATCCTTCAATTTTGGATTTAATAGAAGCTATAAGGATTTAAAAATATATGACTTTCTTCCTACCTTGAAAAGAGGACAACCAAGGTACTTTATTGGAGCCTTACATTTTTCAAGACCTATAATTTCATGAATGATATTAGATCTTAAAATAGATATTTTATTGAGTTATGAATTTGCTCTTACATTTGTTGATAAGTTGCCCATAGGCATTTTCATAATCAGCGAGGAAATTCATAAGGATTTTAAGACTACTCTTAGTACCTTGAGTGAAAATGATGATACCACCAGCAAAAGAAAGGTGACTTATTAAAGAGCAATTTCTAGGAGGAGATAAATTTACAATTTTACCATTTTGCTTAAGATTTGTTAAACCTCTGCTAAGAACTTTGTTATTTAAAACAGAGAGACTTGGGGAAAGTGGATCCCCTTATCTCAAGCCTCTAGAATATTTAAAAAATCATGTAGGTTGGCCATTTACTAATATGGAGAACCAATTAGATGATATGATTCTCCAAATAATGTCAATGAACCCTTCACTAAAGCCAAAATTCCTAAGAACCTTTATGAGATACCACCCTGATACTCTATCATAAGCTATAGTCATATCTAATTTAATTACCACATTGTTACCAAGGTTTTTTCTGTCAATGAGATGCATCATATCTTGTCCTAGAAGGATGTTGTCGAGCATATTTTTATCTTTAATGAAACCTGATTGGTTTGGGGAAATTAATT
Organism: Sambucus nigra; assembly: GCA_949130495.1. Taxonomy (NCBI): domain Eukaryota; kingdom Viridiplantae; phylum Streptophyta; class Magnoliopsida; order Dipsacales; family Adoxaceae; genus Sambucus; species Sambucus nigra. Next base: position 119,694,529 of record OX422208.1, read on the forward strand.
TGGGCATGTGAACACCTAATCTAGAGTTAATTATCTTGGATATAATTTTAATACTGAAATTACATAGACTAATTGGTTTAAAGTCTTTGCATTTTGTTGGATTTTTAATTTTAGGAATTAGACATATATGTTAGTAGGTCCCCAACTTTTGGGAATGTCCCTACCTAAGAATAAAGCTTGAATAGCTTTAATGAGTTCTTTTTTGATAATATTCCAACAATTTGAATAGAATTGACCATTGAATCCATCAGGGCCTGCTACACTATCATTGTTTCGGGACTTAATAGCTTCAAATATCTCTTCCTCTTCAGGAATTTTGGTAAGATCATTGTTGATTTCAGTGTTAACAATCTTTGGAATATAATTGAGGACATTTTTACTATCATTTGTGCCTTCTTCTGTTAAATATTCTTGAAAATGATCAACAAAAGCTTCATTAAGGTTAGGACCTGCTTCTACCCAATCATTATTCTTATTTTTAATTTTGTAGATCATTAAATATCTAGAATTGTTTACAACAACATTAAAGTATTTTGTATTCAAATCCACCTCTTTAATCCATTTAATTCTAGCCTCTTGACATCAGTATTGCTCTTCACATTTGATAGCCTAAATGAGTTTGTGCTTTATTTTCTTCCCTCTCAGATCCATTCTCCTAAGTAGGATTTTGTTTATAATTATCTTCTTTGATTAATAATTCATCCTCCCTATTAGATACTTCTTGAAAAATCTTTTAAAGGTTTTTTTGTTCGAGTCTTTGAGATCCTTTTTAATAATTTTTAATTTTAAATAAAATTTATTAAGAGGGTTGCCACTAATTTCTTTATACCAAGAGTTTTGTACACTCATTAAAATTTTTGTGATTGGTCCACATGTTTTGTAATCTAAGAGGTTTGATTATAGTATCTCTCATTTGGAAAAAAGAAACCGAAGGAGGATAATGATCTGAATAGTTTTTTTTAAGTATCTTCACAGTACTATTAAGATAAGAAGCTAACCAATTTTGATTAATCAAACCGCTATCTAGTTTTTCCCAAATCCCTCTATCATAATCTCTTTTGTTGTGCCATGTAAATTTAGTGCCTAGGTATCCCAGGTTTATCAGAGTTGCTCTTTGGATACAATTATTAGATTCTTCAACACCTATGATATCAGTATTCCTTCCTCCTATTATTTTATATCTTTCTACAATAAAATTAAATTCACCTATGCAGATATAAGGGTAGTCTAGACATAGGATTGAATTTAATCCAATATTGAACCATAGAGCTAGCCTCTATAATCTAGTGCATTTGACATATACTAAATTTATAAATATTTTAGAAGGGAGATTCAGATGAATTATCTCTAAGAGAACATTATGACCTCTATTAGATATAGTGTTGCAAAGGACTTCATATCTCCAAAACCACCATATTTTGTTATTGGAATTAGCCCCACAACCATCAAAATTGATGATTCTTATAAGATCCTCTATTTTGTACTTATCTATTTTAGGTTCTAATATATCAATAAAGGGGAGTTTGTGAGACTTGCAGAGCAATTTGAGCTTTCTTTTGGTTGCTTTGTTACCAACTCCTCCAGCTTTACAAATGATTGTGTTGATTATTTATACCTTGGAAAAGTTGCTCTGGTGTTCTTCTTAACATTAGTTCTGGTTACCCTCTTGAACATAGGGTCTGATATTTGGGAACTCTTTTTGAAATCTTCTTTATTGTTGATGTTTTTGGAATGAGCAATTTTGATCTGTTTCTTAGCTTTTAGCAAATCGTCTTTTTTATTTTTTATTTTTCTAATCTTTCTTCCAAACTTTTTGAGAAAATTAAAGTAGGGAGTTTCCCATGTAGTCTTGAGCTCACTGTCTGATCGAGAGAGATGGTCATAATAGGATTTACTTCCTTTAATAGGTAGTTCAGTGGCATCATGGGACAAGTCTAGAATTTTAATAATTTTTTATCCTCATATTCAATGCCAATTGTTGTGATTTTATCTATGTCATCTCGCAAAACTTCTCTTGGAATTCCACTGTTGCTCCTTAAGCTTTTGTGTTTTAGACATTGTAAAGGCTATAAGGTAACTTCTTTATTTCTAGGTTCTTGAATATGAAATTGATTATATCTTGATCCCTAGTTTTGATTATGATTTATAATTAGTCTTTGAGGAAATTTTTGATTACTCAATTTGGCAACAACTTCGTCATGATAATTTTTGTTTATTACATTATCTTCATTACTTTCTTGGTTTCTCTTCACTAATTACCAATTTATGGGGTTATTTTTTGGTTTTTCAATTTTCTTTGTTGTTATGGGATCTTGTATCTTCTCTTTGTTATTGATAAGGAATTTTTCACCATTGTGACCAAGCTTAAGGAATTTCATATAGTAGGATGGAATTTGTTCATATTCTATAGCTTATAAAAAACCATATTCTTCACAACCAAGCCATACCCTATTAGGTCTCTCTATTAATAAATCCAATTCCACGCATATCCTGGCTACACTTGGTCTATTAATTGAGATTGTTGATACATCAAGGTTCAAAGGTTTTCCAACCACTTGGGCTATAGAGTATAGGGATTCTTTTACAAATAATTGAATAGGGAGGCTTGGGAATGAAATCCAAACTGAAACTATTGATCTTTCTTTATCTAAGCGAAATTCTGGAGACCATTTAAAGGTTCTCATTGGAAATTTACCAATGAACAATTGATCCTTCATCCACAAGCGAACAAACTCTTCTTCAGAGTACAGTCCAATAAGGATGTGTTTCTGGTAAAGAATCCCAATATGGTATGCTGCCTTTAATCCAAAAGTTTCATTTTTTTTCGGATTATATCTATACTTGGTCGTCCATGAGAAAATTTGCCTACCATTGAAAGTTTAAATGGGTCTACCAATTTTTTATGTCATCTTTACATAATAATATTATTGGCTCTTCTCGAAACTTTGATGGGGTCTTGAGTTGTATTTTTGATGGACAAGAGGAAGATACTAATACAGTAACGAAAGATTTAGACCAAACTGCTAGTAAAGGGTCAGGAGGTTTTGGTTCAGTTTCGATGGTGAATATTTGAGAGTTGTTGTTGCAAACCAACATAAATAATTTGGGACATATATGGACTTGTTTAGATGATTTGCCTTTAAAAATAGTCCCGAGTCAATATTATATAGGTTGGGAAACCCTTTGGCAAGTTGGACTATGGATTCGGGTCCGTTTGGGGGTCCAAAAGTTGGTTTTAGGCCCAACTTGGGAGTAGTCATTAATTAGTGGTTAAGTGGGGGTAAACCACTCGCCCCTTATCACTCCAGAAAACATAAAAAACAACAGTTAACGGGAGAGGAAAGGCTAAGGGACAAAAGAGAGGAAAAAGGGTAAGGAACCAAGGGAAATTAAGGGGATTTCAAGGGACCTTCTTCTATAAATCTTTAATTCAAGAATTCTCTTGCTTAATTTATGTTTTCAATATATTTCTTGATCCATCGTAATGACCCCTTAAATTTATGAAATCTAGGTTTGAATATGATTGATTTGATGATGAACAATACATGTAGAGGACTGAATTTAATGTAGAATTTGTCCAAAAAATTTAAGTATTGTAAATCTAAAAATTAATGGTAGAATTCGTAGGGTTTTGATAGTTAAATTTGGGATATTTAACTAATTAATGTAGAGAACATTAATGTTAATATACTGGACTAAAATCGTGACATGAATCCCATAATAGATAACCCATATTTTGAGTTAGACAGGACTGAAATTTGGAGAATGGTTCAAGCGTTAAAATCCTTAATAGATACTCTATTTTTAGGTCTTAGTATATTATTTATGGGTATTTTTAGGCTTGAACATATCAATTCTGGGTTGCGTAAGCTGTTCTGGGTTGGAAAGTTGAACCAGGGATGAACAAAAGGAAATGGGAAGCGTGGGGAAGATGAAGGAGGTCGCTGAAACAAAATCGTATGTTATTCGAGTAACATATGATGTCGCGCGAATGACCATACCCCTCGTTCGAGCGACACTAAGGGGCATTTGGAACTCATTTGAACGATTTATAAAGAGATTATTGAAAAGACAAGACTGTGTGATAATTGATTAAACTAGATTCGCAAGTTTCCAAGAACCCCTTATTTAATTAGAGTCCCTAAACATGCATCTAAGGTGCGTGTGTCAACCAACCAATAAATAAAGCATGTGACACAAAAATTTGCTGAGACACAGAATTCAGGAGAAAACCCCTTTCGGGTAAAACCTTTATTTCACTATGAATATACAAGCCGCAACTTACAAATACATAGAGAAATCTGCAATGGATCAACGCGCAGCCAACCCACAAAGACACGTAGTCTTGAACTCAGCAAGATAATACACGCAGCACCCTCCAAGGACTCGCATCCCAAACAACAAAGGAAGAACCACAGCTCTCCTCAATGACTCGCAGCCATAAAACTTTGTAGAGACTCCCTCAGCAATGACATGCAGCCCTCGGTTGCAAAGATCTCTCCACAAAGATGAACAACAACAAAGTATGTGTTCTAGGGTTCTAAAAGATTCACAAAAGTAATTGGGATTTTTGTGTGTGAATCAAAAAGATGTTTGGCACATCAAAAAACGAAGTCTTGTTGTGTTTGAACTCTTAAAAATGTTTTCTCAAAGACTTAAAGAAATACACCATCGGAATAGTTATATATATAGAAATTATAGGATGGTGGTAAAAACAGTTACGGAACTGCTCGAGTTTATCCCAGGCGGACCGGTCCGGCTTGGAGGCGGATCGGTCCGACCTCGGATCGGTTCTTTTAAAATATGGCTCCATCGGTTTGCATTCGATTCGGGGTCTACTGGACCTTGAGCAAGACGGATCGGTCCGGGTAGAGGGCGGACCGGTCCGGTTTTCCCAGAAAAATAAAAAACTTTAAAAAGCCTCATTTTGCTTGAAAAAACTTACTTCTTATTTTTATAAAAAACATTTTATAAAAATTTCCCAATACTAAATATGAACTTTAAGGAACGTAAAAACACAATTTTACCAAGTTCATTCTCGCAGAGGCTATGATGTTGACGACGCTTTGATATTCGGATCCGTTGATGTAGATGCGATCTTGAATTTCTTCAACGGTGTAACGGCGTACGACATACAAATTGATGATGGGCAAAAATGTCCTTACAAATCTCCCCCTATGTCTATGCCGGTACATACATAAAAAATATCCGAATTATCAACTAATGACCTATACAAATATACCCTCCCATGAACCCTAAAGATGGAAAGATACAAATGTATAAATCTTCATCGTTTGTTCTTCAATCTTCAACAATCATCAAATCTCAAAGATTTTCTCATCAGGGTGTGCAACATATTGATCTTCATACCTACACACATGAGACAAAGCAAATACCATGTGACATATCGAGTTTGAAATGAGATAAATATAAGCTATATCTCAAAAACTCCCCCAAAATTCCCAAAATTCAAATTCCCCCATAATATGATAATTCTTTCTCCCCCTTTTTATGATGTCCCCAAATAGACAAATGAGAAGAATGAATCAACGACGCAAAAATGGGGTGTCACGGAACAAAACAGGGCATCAATTAATATGCTAAACGTGCTCTTGCAAGGAGATTCTCAGAAATAAATCTTCACAAACTATTTTTGAATTTTTCAAATTTTTCGTACAAAAATAAGATACCAATATGAACAAATATGATACAAAAATCACACCATGGATTTAGACTCAAACAACCAAGTCATGGAAATGGAATGAATGGGTGTGAACACATTCGATAGGTAAATCAACTCAATCAATCATATGTGCACGATGCATATGTGTAACCCTAACGAATGAACATCAAAAGTATCCTTAGGTGTAAAGATTGTTGAATTTAGATGACATCGTCTTATGCAAATCAACAAATCAAAGTCAAAATGATTTCCACACCAATAACGTCCAAAACTATGTAGCGCATTTTCAAGCATTTCAAGGACGTGCAAACCCATTGTAAATTCTCCAACCAAACTCCCTCATATATATTTTCTTTTAGAGGTAATCTAAATTCTCAAACTTTGGAGAATTGGTGCAAAAACCTAAATGACCCCTTTTTGGCATGAATATCTTTTTATTGCCTTTCAATTTTTTCGGGCTCTTTTAACCTCTTTGGGCCTCGGATAATAAAATTTCTCAATTTTTAGGTCCTTTTTAACGGTGGCTTTTGCACAAAGGATAGATGATTACCTTTCGCAGCCCCTCCCCGTTATCAAACAAAACACACAAACTCACAAAACGATTTTTATATGCACAATTTCCTTATCAAAATTTATCGTGCTTGGTTCGTTTTAAGGACAGGATTGAAGTGAAAACACCCAACCAACATGTGATAAGACAAGCACAATAATCAAACAAATCCGTGCAAGTGTGCATTAAAGGAAACATGAGTCAAACATGTAGGAAGTAACACTTAATTACATCTTAATGACTCCAAACATTATAAAGCATAAGGATGAATTGACCTATTGTCTCAAAACACTATCAAAAAGTCACATGAAAATAATGGAATGATGTTGTTACTTGGTCATCCAAAGTGTTCATCCATAAACGGTGCAAACAAAATACAAAAATCTTTTTGGATTTTTTTTCAAAAAAATTATCAAAATAAAATCTTTTTGTATTTTTCAAAATTTTCAAAAAAAATAAAACATACAAAATGATACATACTAGAAATAGGCAAACAATGTCATCATGAAAATCACCCTATGCTAGTAAACAAGTCAAACCTCAATCATTAGGTGCAGAGGGGTTTTCCAAAGGTGGTGACAACTTATGAAAAACCTCCATCAGTTCTTGTGAAGTTTTGACTAAAAACTTAACTTGCCCTCCTAAATGTGCAAACTCTCTCATGTAGTCTCCGGGAGCATGTAAAGAATCATGTGTGGGTGCATGTGTGCCAGAAATACGTGTAGAAGCAAAACGTGACACATAACCCAACTTAAAGCAAAATTCCCTAAGGTGTCCTCTCCTCTTGCAATGGGAACAAACATAAATAGGCCTAGGACCACCTCTCTAAAAAACTCTAGGACGTACTTTCCTAAAAGGAATGGGACGCCTAGGTGGGTTAGGGTGAGACACATGTGAAACTGTCACTAAAGTGGGAACCGGCTTGGGTGCTAATTGGGAAGAAGAAGCACCGTCATGACTTATTCCTAACTTCTCACCTTTACCCTTAAGAACCACCTTTTCAACCTTCTTAGGTGCGTTCTCAAACTTGACTTTGACCACCCTGGCACGTTCGAGATCACTCTCGAGTTGGGATACACGTGTCGTCAGACTAGACAACGTGCCGGCCAAATCACACTTCTCCTTTCTCAAAACCTCCTTCTCTTTCTCCAAATCTAAAACCCGACGACCTAAATCCCTATTATACCTTTTTGTTTTCAAGGTCTCGGTGTACAACTCTCTAAAAGATTTTTGGAGCTCACTTTCATCTCCACTTTCACTCTCACTTTCTCCCTCACTTGAAGCGCTCAAACCATCACTATCACATTCGTGAGCACTATTGTGGGACAAGGTGGGTGTGCTCACACGACTAGAAAAAGCTACCAACTTCTCACCACTAGTCTCATCACCCTCACCTTCACTACTATCACTAAGTGTGGCAGGCATAGCTACTTTCTTTCCTTTCTTTCTAAACCACGTAGGACACTCAAACGACTTATGTCCCTTACCCCCACATTCAAAACAAGTGACGTTCTCAAAGTCTTCCTCACACTCCTCATCGGATTTATTCTCTTTTTCCCTCTCACCACTTTCTTTGGCCTTTCCTTTCTTTTTATTTTTCTCAAAAAAATTCTTTTTATTGGAAGAATTATTTTTGTTCATGTTGAGAAATTTTTTAAAATTTTTCGCAAACAAGGCCATGTCATTAAAATCAAAATCTCCCTCAGAATCGGACTCACAAACTTTTTCTTTCTTTTTCTTAAAATGAGTCTTTAAAGCAATGCCATTATCCTTAGCCTTAATGTTTTTGGGAAACATGTCAATCTAATAGGTTTGAATATCTCCTACAAGTTCTTCCAACTTAAGTGATTTCAAATTTCCCAAAGAGTTCAAAACAGTGATTTTAGGAATAAAGCGTTTTGGGAGAGATCTCAAAATCTTTTTAACGACACGCGTGTTATCAATCACCTCACCCAAATTAAAACATGTGTTAACAATGTCCGACAAACGTGCATAAAAATCATCAAAGCATTCGGACTCAGACATGGTGATAGTCTCAAATTGGGTGGCCAAATTTTGTAATTTTGACTCTTTAACCGCGTTCGTACCCTCATGTGTCAATTTCAAAACATCCCAAGCCTCTTTAGACGTGGTGCATGTCATAATTCGGCGAAACTCATCAGGAGAGACAGCTCTAGAAATAGCACTCAGACCACGGGAATTAAAATTGGACAATTTATAATCATCTTCTGTCCAGGCTGACACGGGTTTTAAAGTGGTGATGTTATTAACAGTGACCGTGGGAGGAGTCCAACCATTTTCGCAAAGCAACCAAACACGCTCGTCAATAGATTTTAAAATCGATTTCATACGAGCTTTCCAGCAGGCATAATTAGACCCGTGAAAAATAGGCATCTGATTATATAAGTGCTCCATAAGAAAAAATGCGAATTTTCACAAAACTGATTTTTCAAAAAAAATCAATATCACACGATTTTGCTGAAAATAGGATCACACGATAAATTTGCGTAACCCGCTCTGATACCAAATTGAAAAGACAAGACTGTGTGGTAATTGATTAAACTAGATTCGCAAGTTTCCAAGAACCCCTTATTTAATTAGAGTCCCTAAACATGCATCTAAGGTGCGTGTGTCAACCAACCAATAAATAAAGCATGTGACACAAAAAATTTGCTGAGACACAGAATTCAGGAGAAAACCCCTTTCGGGTAAAACCTTTATTTCACTATGAATATACAAGCCGCAACTTACAAATACATAGAGAAATCTGCAATGGATCAACGCGCAGCCAACCCACAAAGACACGTAGTCTTGAACTCAGCAAGAGAATACACGCAGCACCCTCCAAGGACTCGCAGCCCAAAAAACAAAGGAAGAACCGCAGCTCTCCTCAATGACTCGCAGCCATAAAACTTTGTAGAGACTCCCTCAGCAATGACACGCAACCCTCGGTTGCAAAGATCTCTCCACAAAGATGAACAACAACAAAGTATGTGTTCTAGGGTTCTAAAAGATTCACAAAAGTAATTGGGATTTTTGTGTGTGAGTCAAAAAGATGTTTGGCACATCAAAAAACGAAGTCTTGTTGTGTTTGAACTCTTAAAAATGTTTTCTCAAAGACTTAAAGAAATACACCATCGGAATAGTTATATATATAGAAAATATAGGATGGTGGTAAAAACAGTTACGGAACTGCTCGAGTTTATCCCAGGCGGACCGGTCCGGCTTGGAGGCGGATCGGTCCGACCTTGGATCGGTTCTTTTAAAATATGGCTCCATCAGTTTGCATTCGATTCGGGGTCTACTGGACCTTAAGCAAGGCGGATCGGTCCGGGTAGAGGGCGGACCGGTCCGGTTTTCCCAGAAAAATAAAAAACTTTAAAAAGCCTCATTTTGCTTGAAAAAACTTACTTCTTATTTTTATAAAAAATTCCCAATACTAAATATGAACTTTAAGGAACGTAAAAACACAATTTTACCAAGTTCATTCTCGCAGAGGCTATGATGTTGAAGACGCTTTGATATTCGGATCCGTTGATGTAGATGCGATCTTGAATTTCTTCAACGGTGTAACGGCGTACGATATACAAATTGATGATGGGGGGAAAAATGTCCTTACAATAATTTTTTGCGTGTGATGTTATTCGAACAAGATTGAGACTCGTTTGAACGACCAGAGCAAGTTTTGCAAAGATTGACAGTTTTTCTTACAATTTTTCTCATAACCTCCCACTACTTTTTTCCAACCATTTATGTAATGAGTGAGTTAACATTTTTCAGAGACTCTTCTAACATCTAAGATGGAGAAACCTTTAGAAAAGTACAAGAGAGTTTTTTTCAAAACTTATGGTTTAATCTTCAAAACAAAAACTAAGTTTACACCCAATTTATTTTTATGATCCAAGTTTCAACATGATATATGTTTGAGATCAGTTTTGGCACCGGGTTTTATTATCTACACTATTAGGATTATTTCTTGCGGAGGATTCCATGTTCATTATATTTTTGTGTACATACAGTGGACTCCGTATGTTTGACGTTAGCAGTGCCCCATCGGTGGATTTAGAGATGTAGGTAGACTCCTGCGTTGTCACTAGGCAGAGATGGAAGGAACGAATAGAGTCAAGGATTGCGAGGGAATAGAGTCATTGAGTAAGTCTTTCATCGTATCCTTGTAATAAATTCTTACTTAGGGGACTTATGGCTAGATCGCCCGAGGTTTTTCCCATTGCAAATTTACCTCGTACATTGCGGCGTTTTGGTTGTATTTTTATCTTAAAAATTCACACCTAGATATTGTAATACCCCGTAATTTTATGACTTTTAAATTGAGAATAATATTAAGTTGATGGGCCAAATTATTGAGGATTAATTGGAATTAATTAATTAATAAATTAATTGAGATTAATCAGGATTGAATATTACTGTTGATAAGAGTAATATATTATTGAATATTACTTAGTGATATATAAGTAATATGTGAATATGATAATTATGAATATTGTCGTGAGATACAAATACGACAATTATAAAACTTAAGCCAGGACACGCATATGAGTCGTGTCGAGAATAAAGTTGGGTAATAAAATGTAAATTAATTAAATATCATTCGGATGATCATTTCGAGTGCGCCGTTGAGTTCAAAAGGGTCAAAATAGGTAGAAAAGTATACATGGGTGTTCGATTTAGGTCTCGGGTCAGTGGGAAGATGAAAGGACACCCCGAAGGAGCATTTTAGTCATTTGTCTTGGGAGATGAATAGTATCCACATTTTTTGTCCTTTAGCTAGCCTTAGAGACTTGTTATATAAGTGGGTTTACACTCTACGTAAGGTTCATTTCATCTATTTTCATTTGTGAGTTCTTTGAGAAAAAAAAAAGTCACCTTGTGAAGAGGAAGAGTTTCCTTGAAGAATAAGAGTCATATTGGGAAATCAAAGGGGACAACCACCATAAACCACCATCTATACACCTTGCACCATCACTGGAAAATCGCCGAAGAAAGGAAAAAAGAGGTTCTAACATTATCTTCTCCAAAGGTTCAAACATACACTAAGATACAAGTGATTCTTGCTATATTTCAGTGTTTGTAATATCCATGGTAGAATAGGATTTTCTTTGGGATTATGAACTTATGAATTTAGGATTAAAATGATTGAGAAATCTTGTTGAATGGATATGAAAATTCATGTAGTTGATTATTCACACGTAGAGGTTATGAACATGATGAACTTGTTAGGATGAGCATGTAGAAAAAAAATATATGTTTATGGAGAAAATGGAAAATGATGATAGGTATTGCATGTAGATGAATACTACTTATGATTGAATACGAAATTTGATGATTTAGAGAAGGAATCATAATTATAAATTTTGGGTTTTTAAGGTGTATAAAAATGGAGAATTTAGATAAATGAAATTTTGAGGGTTAATTGGGTTTGATGTTAACTCTCATATAAACTTGGTGATTTAGATTTTTTTCCTTGTATTATAATTACCCATAATCATGCAGAAATGATGTTGAGATTTTTGGGATTCGTTAGAATATATTTCATGTGAGTCTGGGTGAAAGAAAATGGATAAAACGCATGAAAAATTATTGGAAAATGACAAACATTGTATGATAATTTTAAAAGGAAATTGGCAGTATGCTCTCGAGTTTTTGTATAAAATCACGTTCTGCACAACTTTGCAGTTTTAAGTTTTTTCAAAAGAGGAACAGAAAAGCCTTAAATTGTAATTTTATATTTCTGGGTAGAATGTACCTTTATCAGAAAAAAAGGGTTTGGAAAATAGTAATTTGTCCCATGCTGGGATTTTATTAACTTTTGCACATTAACAAGGAGTGAGGGACTTGGGTTAATGTTGGAAAATTATTTAGATTTGTGGATTAAATTTTATGAGAGATATTTACATAATTATATTACGATTTAGAGGAGAATAATAGTTATATTAAGTACAGGTAATATTTATGATATATTTACGGGTACTTGGGTTGGATAAAATATTATGTGAGTGGTAACTACATAATAAAATATACGATGATGATCGTGATTAACAAGTATGGGTGGTATTCGAGAAATACGACGGGTGCTTGGGATAGGATGAATTCCTAATATGATATAGGTCGTGTGAGTACCTAATACTAAATAAATAGATGATAATGCCTATTTGATTGATTGATGATTATGTGTATGACATACCTGGCTTACTTGCTATAAGGGGAGGTCCGCGCGTGAAGGCAGTCACATCCTGATGACCCTATATCGGGGGATCTTTGACTTGTCGCTCGAGAACATAGGACTTAGGTCGATTACCATTAGTGAGAACAATGGTATAAAACGGTCATTTGGGTGCGTAGGTATGTGCGTAGCCCAAAGGCTTAGGACTATGTTCGTCTCCTTTATTTGTGATTCGAGGGATCTTTACCGAACCTATAGTCCCCTATACAGTGACGAGATGTATTGGGAAATGATAGCAGAGTAATGCAGCACCACAGCTGTGTCTCGAGGTGCAGTATTGTATATATATATATATATATATATAAAATAGAGTGAATGTATATATATACATATGATGATATCTACTGTGTGACTAAAGTAGAATTGAAAGATAATGATATCTGGAATTAATTAAGTATGAGAACACTTAATTGAATTGAATTAATAAGGGGCTTATCCATGTTGAATCTAAATGGATACATATGATATTATTACATGTATTGCGAGAGTAATACGTGGGAACGAATTGGGATGTGGTTAGTGGATACACTAGGATGAACTAGTTAGCATGAGATTGTAACTAGTATGGTTTAGAGGTACGATAGGCGTGCACTCTAGATGAGAGGTGAGAATTTCAAGAGAGGGTCCGATAAGCTAACTGTCTATAATAACTGCTGAATCTAGCATTTATTCACTTGTTATTTTTAAAAATGTTTTCACTTCGAGCTCTGACCCATTTACTTGCACATTCTCCTCTCTCTCTCTCTCTCTCTCTATATATATATATATATATATATATATATATATATATATATATATATATATATATATATATCAGGCGTCTAGCCACAGGGATGCCAGCCATAGAGGATTGGGTCTATTGACGTTGCTATGGATGCTATGGAGTTGTGAACCTTGCTTAGACGCTTTCATATTCTTGATTCATACTCTGTAGTAGTTGATCTTTCATTTAGGGCATGTCGCCCAAGGGGATTCTAGTTATTGCCTTTCTATCTGAGTTGGATTATATTCTTATGTCAGTTTGGTACATTTGGTATTATTGGGATTATTGTATTAAGATATTTTACTGGAAATTTTATTCCAGTAGCATTTAAATTCCATTGTGATGTCTATTCAATTATTATTTATTGTGTGAATGGTTTGTGATGATGCTAAGAATCAGCACCACCAGGTAAGGTGTTTCCAAGCTCAATATATGAATAACAATGGCAGCACAACTATATAAAGAGATAAGAGAAGGAGGTGAGGATATGAGGAATCAACACCGGAACTTAAGTGGTTCAGCCAATCTAGCCTACGTCCACTGTGAGTGTGTGAGTACTATCACTGAATGAAGGCACTAATGGCCATGGATACAATTCTCTCAAGCTTTCTCTCTCTACTGTATATTTAGATAGAGTTTCAGCTAGGGTTTTATAACTGGGGATCCTTTTGCAAGGTAGGGGATGACCCCTATATATAGTGCCTATGGGGCATAATGTACCCCCCATGCATGCAATGAGCATGTGTGTGGTATCCTCACCAATGTGGGAATGCCATCTGTCACTGTCACATGTAAGCAATGACGATGAAATCTTCTCCCACGTGTGGAGGATAATCTTGTTACAACTGATTTGTGCCCAGGTGTCCTTATCCAAATGTCAACAGATGCTCGGCAGTCATGTTGGTGAATGACCTCGGCCTGGGAGAGGTCGAGCTGTAAAGGCTTGATGTTCGTTCCATCCGAGAAGTGTCATAAGGAGTCTCGGCCTGATCTCAGCCGAGACATTATGCTAGGTCGGCCCCAGACGAGGTAAGGATAGTCCCATGCTGGTGATTATTAAGGCCTCTTATGACCTCGTCCCAAGCCTAGGTTGAACCGGTTCCAAGTTGAGGGTCGGCTCACTGTCACCTCGGCCCACCCTTGGCCGAGGTTTACATACCCAGATGTACAAGAGTGCTGTTGATGCCTGTGATGCGCGTAGTGCCCCTTGGTAGTGTAGAAGGTAGTGTCGGCCTGGGCCGAGGTAGGTCTGGCCGAGGGATGGTATCGCGGGCCCCTGGCCTTCATAGGGTCGGTCAATGTTTCCGCCATCATCTCGGCCGAGGTAGGTGTCCCTGGGCCGAGGTTATACTTGGGCATATCAATCACCCCCCAGCCCTTAGTCATATGCGAGAGCAAGTGGCTAGGGGATTGCTTCACCTCCGAGGCCTGTCTGTCCCAAGGCTAACACCTGCATGACACCTGTCCCAATCTAGGGCGTGCCAACTTGGCGTGTGCTGTCAGTAGTTGTCCCTTGGGTTTTCCCAAGGTAATGATGAGCCTTGGGAAGTTTGCCCAAGTATTTAAGGGGTTAAACGCTTCCTCTCTGTTTCTTCTTCCTCTTTTCTTTCCCGCGTATACAGCTTCTGCAAGTTTCTTCTCTCTAAAGCTTCTTCACCCATCGTCCTAAATCAGAGGATTTCATCTATTTTCTTGCAAGTCTCTTTGTTTCGTTCGTCGATTCACTTCCAGGTACCTCTCCTTTTCTATTTCCTCTATTTTTCATATTTTGTTTGCATTTTCCGGCGTTTTGTTTTGAGTTTTTCGGTGGTTCTTTGAGTTTTTCGGCGATCTCTATTAACTCAGGTGAACTAGATTTTCTTGAAAACTTCTTAGTTTGATCTTTAGGCTTCCTCATTTCATAAGCCAAACTTGTTTGTAGCTTTAGAGATTTCCCAAGTTTAGGGTCGTCCCAAGTTTTGGGTCGTCCTCTGATGCTCAGACCCCTGTACCAACTTCTTGAGGACTTCCCCTCTCTTAGAGAGAAGACCTTAGAAAAAATTAGGCAAATAGAGAGAGCTCAGGAAGAAGCTCGTAGGTCTCAGGAGTTCCCTATTAGACCTCTCTTTCCCCCACCTCTGAAGGTGGTATATCCTGATCCTCCTGAGAACTTTTATCAGACAGACGTCTCTGCTAACCCATTGCCGATGTCTGAGTCTGAGTCCTCTACCTCAGACCCCATGTCTGTGGACTCTTTCCAAGAAGCCATGGACTTTACACCTTGGCCTGGTCAGGCCCCTGACCAGTCCGAGGTCTCCAGTCGAGCCTCGTCTCAGAATGGCTCAAGCACCTCAAATTCTTCTTCAGAGGTCAAACTTATTGTGCCAAATGTAGGTGTGCCACCCATTCTTGATGCCATCCCTCTATTGGCCATTACAGGGGCTGAGTTTGCTCAGAGATTCCCTGGTCACCCCTCTACGTCTGCTCCAGCCGACGTTGATCCTGACGATGATGAGGATGCTGAAAGTGATGTTGACATCTCTGAAGCAGCCGAGTTTGAGAGCACAGTCACTGAAGTGGATCTTTTGCACTTCAGATATTTATACTCCATCAGTCCCTCAATCACATTAAGGAGACCTCTGAGGGAAGAGAGGGCCTATCATGGCCGGGATGGAGAAATCTGCTTGTACTAGAAGATGTTTAAGTTAGGGTTTCACCTACCCATTCATGCTATCATCAGATCCATTCTTTCCTTCATTAACTTGGCCCCTTCGCAGCTCTCTCCCAATGCTTGGAGAGTCATTATTGGGGCCATCATCGTGTGGAGGGAAGTCCACCACTCTGACCTCCCAGTTCAGGTATTTGCTGGTTGCTACGTCCCTACCTCGGCTAAAAACCATCCGAGCTACTATCACTTCGTGGCTCGGAGGCCTGAGAAGAAGATGCTCCAGGTCACTCAGACCTCTAATCATAATTGGAAGCCCCGGTATTTTTTCGCCTCAGGGCCATGGGAATTTGGCTCATCTGTTCCCTCTTCCACTTTTGAGCCGAGGATACCCCTCAGATGGGGTAAGGTCACCATGTCTGCCAGGGCCGATCCTGGCCTAAGTCTTCAAAATATCAAAAAGGTGAAGGCCCTGCAAGACCAAGGGGCACATGGTCTGTTTGTCAAGTTCGAACATCTGCTGACCCCCCAGCATCTCTCTGGGACGAGCCTAGGTGGAAGTCCCCTTGTTGACTTTAGTAAGTATTTTTTCTTTTTATTTCAAGTCTAACCCCTGATCATTCATGTTTGATTTCTGACTCTTATCTTTTCACTTTTGCAGAGAGACCACCAGGTGTCCCAGACGAATTGTGGGAGATGGCAGCTCCGAGTTTGGCAAGACTTATAAAGAAGACTGGCTTGAACGCTCCTCCTCCAGCCCCCTCAACATCCAAATCCAAGAAGAGGGCCCCTGAGGTCCCGGCCTCTGAGGATCAGAGGCCGACCTCAAGGCAAAAGAAGACCTTAGATGCTGCGATCCCCATCTCAGCCGACACCATGTCGGCTCGTTTGGACCAGCTGAAGCTTACTGATAGCGTGGTCGGAAACAGCAGACAGGCCATGGACGCACTCGCCAATGTGATGACCGAGGCAGACAAGCATTTTTACAAGGCCATGGACACCCCCATGATGGTTGAATTCGGCCTTCACAGAGTCATCCAGGTATGAATTGTTCCTTTGTCAGAATTTTATAAGTGCAACGTCTGATTTTGCTCTCACCTAACCTCTTCATTAACTGTGCAGGGTGCGACTGCCATGTACCAACTGTCTAACTGGGCCATGAGGAAATTGCCCCTCATTCAGAAGGGGCAGGAGGCTGAGAAGGTCGAGATCGCCCTGAAGGCCGAGGTTGACCGTCTGAGGTCAGAGTTACAGAATTATGAGAATAAGGCCAAGAACTCTGAAAATAAGGCCCAGAGTTTGGAAAAATATATCTCTGCGCTTGTCCAAAACCATGCCCAGGCCCTGAAGGATAAGGATGATGCCCTGCAGCGGAAGGTCAACGCGGCTGTGAACGCTGCCCTTGCAGATGCCTCAGAGAGAATAATTTCTGACTACAAAGTCTCTGAGGAGTTCGTGGGTTTTGGTTTTGAATACCTCGAAAGAGGTATCAAAGCCACCACCAAATGGGCCAAGGTCAGAGAGAAGGAGGTTGGCACTATAAAGGCTCCAACTTTGTGGGCCTCGGCTTCGCCGACCCTCAGTTTGCCCAGGCACTGCAAGAGGTAGAAGACGAGGCTACTGCCCCTGGTCAGACTGCTACTCTGGAAGGGACTGATCTCGGAGGGATTGACCTTGCTGATGATGTGGCTGAGGTGACCAATGCTGATCAGGTCAACCCGGCCGATACTGTCAATGCTCCCCCCACAGACCTTTAACTCGAAACAAATTTGTATTTTGTAACTTGTAATTTGTAACCTCTGAATGTTATGTAATCTCTTATTTTTACTGAATGCCAATCTCTTCCTTTATTTTGACCTCTGAATGTCTCTGAATGCTATATGATCTCTGAATGCTATATGACCTCTGAATGCTAAGAGGTTAGCCTCATAATAAATATCACCAAATTAATGGTCAAGGGTCCGAGGTCGTCTAACCCAGGTGTTTGAGCTCAGACCTCGTCATCACCGAGTGATGTTATGAGGGTCTGAGGTCATCACCTAAGAGGTTAGCCTCGTAATAAATCTCACCAAATTAATGATGTTAAGAGTCTGAGGTCGTCTAACCAAGGTGTCTGAGCTCAGACCTCGTCACCACCGAGTGATGTTATGAGGGTCTGAGGTCATCACCTAAGAGGTTAGCCTCATAATAAATCTCACCAAATTAATGATGTTAAGAGTCTGAGGTCGTCTAACCCAGGTGTCTGAGCTCAGACCTCGTCACCACCGAGTGATGTTATGAGGGTCTGAGGTCATCACCTAAGAGGTTAGCCTCATAATAAATGTCACCAAATTAATGATGTTAAGGGTCTGAGGTCGTCTAACCCAGGTGTCTGAGCTCAGACCTCGTCACCACCGAGTGATGTTATGAGGGTCTGAGGTCATCACCTAGGAGGTTAGCCTTATAATAGTCACCAAATTAATGATGTTAAGGGTTTGAGGTCATCTAACCAAGGTGTCTGAGCTCAGACCTCATCACCATCGAGTGATGTTATGAGGGTCTGAGGTCATCACCTAAGAGGTTAGCCTCATAATAAATCTCACCAAATTAATGATGTTAAGAGTCTGAGGTCGTCTAACCCAGGTGTCTGAGCTCAGACCTCGTCACCACCGAGTGATGTTATGAGGGTCTGAGGTCATCACCTAAGAGGTTAGCCTCATAATAAATGTCACCAAATTAATGATGTTAAGGGTCTGAGGTCGTCTAACCCAGGTGTCTGAGCTCAGACCTCGTCACCACCGAGTGATGTTATGAGGGTCTGAGGTCATCACCTAGGAGGTTAGCCTCATAATAGACACCAAATTAATGATGTTAAGGGTCTGAGGTCATCTAACCAAGGTGTCTGAGCTCAGACCTCATCACCACCGAGTGATGTTATGAGGGTCTGAGGTCATCACCTAAGAGGTTAGCCTCATAATAAATCTCACCAAATTAATGATGTTAAGAGTCTGAGGTCGTCTAACCCAGGTGTCTGAGCTCAGACCTCGTCACCACCGAGTGATGTTATGAGGGTCTGAGGTCATCACCTAAGAGGTTAGCCTCATAATAAATGTCACCAAATTAATGATGTTAAGGGTCTGAGGTCGTCTAACCCAGGTGTCTGAGCTCAGACCTCGTCACCACCGAGTGATGTTATGAGGGTCTGAGGTCATCACCTAGGAGGTTAGCCCCATAATAAACTTCTGGTCTAAAGGACAAAACAAGAACTTGATATGGAAACTGATCTTTATTAATAACCTCCTCTCAGTAAGATAGTACATTTTCATAAAATTCTATACATCATATGTAATATCTCTTGAGATGGTCAGCATTCCACGGGTTAGTGAAAGGTTCTCCTTCTAGGTTTTCTAGCCTGTAAGTGCCCGGCACAACCTCTTCCGTCACCTTGTAGGGGCCATGCCAGTTTGGGTGTAGCTTGTTTGCCTTCTGTAGTGTCTTCTTTAGAACTAGGTCTCCCACTACAATGGGTCTTGACTTCACCCTCTGGTTGTAGAATTTTGCTGCCCTCTGCTGGTAGGCTTCTTTTCTGACCTCTGCGTCTTCCCTTATTTCTTCGATGAGATCCAGGTCTAGCCTTATCTTCTCCCCATTGCTATCAGGGTCGTAGGTCTGAACCCGATGAGTTGGCAGTCCTACCTCTGTTGGTATGACAGCCTCTGAGCCATGTGCCAGCATGAATGGGGTTTCTCCTGTAGGTGTCCTTGCCGTAGTTCTGTAAGCCCATAACACTGCACAGACCTCTTCTGTCCATCTACCCTTCGCATCTTCCAACCTCTTCTTGATTCCGTCCAAGATGGTTCTGTTTGTGACCTCGATCTGGCCATTATCCTGAGGACGACAGAGGGATGAGAAGAACTGTTTAATCCCCACTCTTAGGCAATATTTTTCTAAGGAGGAGTTCTTGAACTGGGTGCCATTGTCTGAGATAAGAGTGTTAGGGAGGCCATATCTGCATATGATGTTCTTCCAAATGAACTGGAAGGTCTTCTACTCTGTAATTGTTATCATCGATTCCGCCTCCACCCACTTTGAAATGTAGTCAATGTCAACTATCAAGAATCTATAGTTGTTGGCAGCTCTTGGCAAAGGTCCTACCAAGTCAATTCCCCATACAGCAAATGGCCATGGAGAAGAGATCGACGTCATAGGCTGATGAGGTTGATGAGGGATAGTGGCGAACCTTTGACATTTGTCACACTTCTTCACATAGTCTGCAGCGTCCTTAGACAAGGTAGGCCACCAGTACCCCTGAGTGATGATCCTCTTGGCTAAGGGCCTTCCCCCTATGTGGCTAGAGCAGGAACCCTCATGAACCTCCTGTAAGACCTGGGGTACCTCCATGGGATGCACACATCTGAGGAGAGGCAAAAGAAACCCCTTTTTGTACAGGACGTCTCCTACTATTGAGAACTTGGCAGCCCTGTATCTCAACTTTCTCCTTTCCATCTTGGACTCAGGTAGCTCTCCGTCTCTTAGGTATCTGACGAGCGGGTCAATCCATGAGTCTCCCAGGTTCACATTGTGATAAGGGCTACACACCTCGTCCTCCTCGATGCTTACTTTTCCTAAGACCTCGATTGGAATGGTCCTTCCCAAATCTGTCTTCATTGCCGAGGCCAGCCTTGCCAATGCATCAGCGTGGTTGTTGCTCAGCCGAGGCACTCTCTTCAGCTTTGCTTCTTCAAAATACTCTAGCAATCCTCTTACCTTCTTTAGGTATTTGGCCATCCTTTCGTCTTTGGCCTCGTATGCCCCCAGCACTTGATTGACAACCAACCTCGAGTCGCTATGGAGTAGGAGCCGCTTTACTTGAAGAGTTGTTGCTAATAAGAGACCTGCTATCATGGCCTCATACTCAGACTCGTTGTTGGAGGCCTTGAAGTTGAATCTCAAGGCGTACTCAATGTTGGCGCCATCTGGAGCCGAGAGTACTAGCCCCGCGCCGCTTCCATTATCACAAGAAGAGCCATTAATGAAGAGGCTCCACACGTCTGCATCTGATGAGAAGACCCCTTCTCTCATAACCCCCTTCTTGAAGAGGTACCGATCCTCTTCATTCTCTTCCACTCTGCTCCGGGGTTTTCCTGGTACAACCTCTTCTCGGCCTCGGAAGACGTTAGGGGCATTCTCTTCCGAATTTTAGAAGACACTACGGTTCGTCTCTTCTCCGTCATCTGAACCTTTCTCTGTCTCGGCCTCTTCCAAACCTCTATCGGGCTCTTCCCAGGTGAACTCTGCGATAAAGTCTGCGAGGGCCTGCCCTTTGATGGCTGTCCTAGGCTGGTAGGTAAGATCATATTCTCCTAGCTCGATGGCCCAGGTCATCAATCTTCCGGACTTCTCAGGCTTGTGCAGAACCTGCCTTAGTGGGGAGTCAGTGAGGACTACCATGGAGTGAGCTTGGAAGTAAGGCTTCATCTTCCTTGAGGCGTGTATCAGGGCATAAGACAACTTCTCCATCCGGGGATAGTTTTGTTCAGACCCTTAAAGGGCCTTACTGTTGAAGTATACAGGCCTCTGGATTCCATCCTCTTCCCGTACGATGGCTGCGCTGATGGCTGACTCAGATACTGCCAGATACATAAATAACCTCTCCCCCGTGATGGGCCTAGACAGCAACAATGGAGATCCCAAGTAAGACTTGAGTTGGTCAAAAGCTTTTTCACACTCTTCGTCCCACTGGAAGGCCTTTCTCAGAACTTTAATGAATGAAAGACACTTGTCCGTTGCCCTGGAAACAAACCTGTTAAGGACAGCCACTCTTCCGGTGAGTCTCTGGACATCCTTGATACTCCTATGAGTCTTCATGTCGAGCAAGGCCTTGATCTTCTCAGGGTTTGCTTCAATCCCCCTCTGATTAACGATGAACCCCAAGAACTTCCCAGCTCCTACCCCGAAGACACACTTTGCTGGGTTGAGCTTCATCCTATACGAGTCCATGACATCAAAGGTCTTCTCAAGGTCTGCTACGTGAGTACATGCTTTCAGGCTCCGTTAGCATATCATCCACATACACCTCCATGGTCTTACCTATGTGCTCCTCGAACATCTTATTGATAAGACGTTGATATGTTGCCCCCGCATTTTTCAGACCAAAGGGCATCACCTTGTAACAGTACGTCCCCTTGTCAGTAATGAAGGCTGTCTTCTCAGAGTCTTCGGTATCTATGAAGATTTGGTTATAACCTGAATAAGCATCCATGAAACTCATAAGCTCGTGCCCTGCCATTGCATCCACCATCTGGTCTATCCTAGGTAAGGGATAGATGTCTTTCGGGCAAGACCTGTTCAGGTCTGTGAAATCTACACACATCCGCCACTTTCCATTGGCCTTAGGAACGATGACTGCATTTGAGAGCCACTCTGGATAAGTAACCTCTCTTATGAACTCGGCCACCTCCAACTTTTTCACCTCTTACCGGTGACCTCATACTTCTCTCTGGAGTAGACTCTTCCCCTCTGTTTAATAGGCCTAGCATCTCTGTCTACGTTGAGCTTGTGGGTCATGATCTCAGGGTCGATACCAGGCATATCTGCGTGACTCCATGTGAAGACACTCTGCCTCCTCCTGAGGAAGTTTATCAGCTCTTCCTTGATCCTCGGCTCTAGGGCTTTGCCAACCTGGACGGTTTTTTCCAGCTCGTCCTCATTGAGGACAATGGATTCTACCTCTTCCGCGGCCTAGCCCTTCTTCAATTTTGTTTCATCTCTCGGGTCAAGAGTGTCAATACTGTAAATGGCGGTTGCTCTCTTATGGGACTCTCTCTCTTCGGCCGAGTTGAAGTAACACTCCCGCGCCATGGTCTGGTCCCCTTGCACTTCCCCTACTCCATAAGGAGTCGGGAATTTTAGCATCTGATGGACCGTCGACGACACGACTTCAAACTCTTTAAGGGCCACTCTTTCGATGATGAGGTTGTAGGCCGAGAAGACATTTTCGTCCATAACAAAAAAGTTAATCTTCTTGGTCAACCTCTTAGGCCATTCATCCCCCATCCGTACATCCATTTCATACATGCCCAATGGGTGCACCTTCTCACCACTGAAGCCTATCAACGGGTGATGGTAGGGCACCAGCCTTGCTCTGCTAAGACCCAAACTCTTGAAACAAGGCCAGAACATCACATCTGCTGAGCTTCCCCCATCTATGAGGATCCTCCCTACATCGCACCCATGCACCCTTGTTGTTATGACCAAAGGGTCATCATGGGGGGCTAAGATTCCCTTGAAGTCAAGTCTGGAGAACCCCACCACAAGGGTATCCATGTCTACCTTCTTTCTCTTCTGCACTGCATCAGAAGACGTCAGATTCACAACCTCAAGCTTGGCCACTGACTTGGCCTCTGCTACATGAGCCTTCCTGTCAGCTACCTCAGAGCCACCTCCTGCGAATCCCCCACATATGGTGCTAACACCAAAGGAAATCATTCCTACCCTCTTCACCGGGGTGTTGTCATCCTTTGGTGGGAGATTCGGGTCATCTCCATCATCTCCTTCTGAGTCATCGTCCCTTCTGGACGGGACATCGCCACGGCATCGGTCATTTCTTCTCTTCTTAGGGTCTTCTCTTCCACCCTTTGGGGCCTTTCCATCCACATACCTTCTCAGCTTCCTAGATTTCAGCATCTTCTCAATCTCATCCTTTAAAGCGAAGCATCTATCTGTGACATGGCCGTGATCCTGATGGAACTCACACCAGAGGTTTTTATTCCTCTTATGTGGTTGGGCCTTCAATTTCTCTGGCCACCTCAGAGTCCAGTCAGTCTTGATCTCATTGAGGATGTGCTCACA
The DNA here is from genome assembly GCA_949130495.1 of Sambucus nigra. NCBI lineage: Eukaryota > Viridiplantae > Streptophyta > Magnoliopsida > Dipsacales > Adoxaceae > Sambucus > Sambucus nigra. Next base: position 119,718,240 of record OX422208.1, read on the forward strand.
GCTCACAGTCAGAGGAGTGTAATGAGCGAACTCCACTGACCTCTTCTTCCCCTCTTTCTTACCTTGGGACCTCCCAGTGTTACCACGGTTCTCCTCCTCATATTAGGCGGCCATTGCCTCTTCCGCATTCATAACTTTTCCCGCGGTTGCCAGCAACTCTGCCATAGACTTAGGAGGGTCTTCCGCCAGTTTCCACAGTAGCTTTCCCTTCTGGAGGCCTCCTATAAGGGCGGTCATGGCTATGCTCTCTTCGTAATCCTCCACCTCCAACTTCTCCTTGTTGAATCTTGCTATGTAGTCTCTTAGGCTTTCACCCTTATCCTGTTTGACATATAGGAGGTGGGTAGTCTTCTTTTGAGGTCTTACCCCAATGCAGAAGTTGTGGATGAACTGCTCAGCTAAGACTTTGAAGTTCTCGATCGAGTTCTTCGGAAGAGAAGTGAACCAGCTGTGCGCTGCCCCTGTCAAGGTTCCTGAGAAGGCCCTGCACTTCATCTCATCGGGTATCGAGTAAATATCTGCCGCCAACTGATACATCTCGATATGGTGCACTGGGTTAGTGCTGCCATCATATTTAGGAGTCACTGTAAGAGGCTTGAGCTTAGCTGGGGTTGGGAACCCCACTATCCTGGCTACAAACGGGGAGCCCTCCGAGTAGCCCCTCTGTAATGGATCCCTGCTCTTTATGAGATCTCCTATCTTCTCCTCGAGATGTTGGATTGAGTCATTCCAGGGTCTTATCTCATCAACTTGGCCGAGGTTATCCCCTGCCACCTCTCTGCGATGGACAAAGGGTTCCCCAGCCACGACCCGTTGACTGTTGACCTCTTCCTGCTCCCTGGCTCTTCTCTCCAAGGGTCGGCCTTGATCTGGCCGAGCCTGTCTATTCCCTCTTTGAGAGCCTGCCGCGCTCCTTGACCTTGATAGCCTCTGTCTCAGGTCATTGACTGGTCCCAGCCTCTCGAAGGAAGACCCTCTGCTCAACCTGTTAAAGGCCGACCCTCTCTGTTGGGCCTCATCTCTTCTTCGGCCGACACATCCTTGACTCTGCCTGTCAAAGGCCGACCCTCTTTGTGGGCCTCGTCTCTTCTTCGGCCGACACATCCTTGACTCTGCCTAAGAGGTCGTACGGTGTTATCTGATACCTCATACGGCTCCCAGCAGTCTTCAGGGGCCTCTTCAGCTTCTAGGTCATCATACCTGTCCTCTGGGCAAGGGTTTCCCTGCCTCCCCAGGTACAAGCGCCTAGGGTCAGCAACGTCCCTCCTCCACTGGGGTGCAGGTTGGTCCTTCATGGGCGCCTGGGGTGGTCCCCTGGCGTCAGGATGAGGCTGAACTGCCGTCGGAGTTATCATGTCCGGTGAGACTCCAGGTGGCCTCATCATCATGGTTTGGCTGAGCTGGACAAATTGCTCCTTCATGGCTTGTTGTGTTGCAACTAAAGATTTCAAGGCTGCTGCCACCTCCGCCATTTCGGACTGGGGAGGAGCCTGACTGGAGCTAGCTCCTCCACCTCTGGGCGACGAAAGAGGCGGTGGTAATTCTGGTGCCATGTGTTAATAATAAAGATCTTGAACAGTAAGTGAGCTTAATACCTTAAAGGACCTCTTTCAATGGTGAAACAGCTCCACACAAGGGGTGGTTCCTGGTTCACCACCAGAGTCTCCGGTGAGGTAAAGCAGAAAAAGAGGAAGAGATAGCCTCTCGATTCCCACAGACGGCGCCAAAATGATAATGCTAAGAATCAGCACCACCAGGTAAGGTGTTTCCAAGCTCAATATATGAATAACAATGGCAGCACAGCTATATAAAGAGATAAGAGAAGGAGGTGAGGATATGAGGAATCAACACCGGAACTTAAGTGGTTCAGCCAATCTGGCCTACGTCCACTGTGAGTGTGTGAGTACTATCACTGAATGAAGGCACTAATGGCCATGGATACAATTCTCTCAAGCTTTCTCTCTCTACTGTATATTTAGATAGAGTTTCAGCTAGGGTTTTATAACTGGGGATCCTTTTGCAAGGTAGGGGATGACCCATATATATAGTGCTTAGGGGGCGTAATGTACCCCCCATGCATGCAATGAGCATGTGTGTGGTATCCTCACCAATGTGGGAATGCCATCTGTCACTGTCACATGTAAGCAATGCTGATGAAACATTCTCCCACATGTGGAGGATAATCTTGTTACAACTGATTTGTGCCCCGGTGTCCTTATCCAAATGTCAACAGATGCTCGGCAGTCATGTTGGTGAATGACCTCGGCCTAGGAGAGGCCGAGCTGTAAAGGCTTGATGTCCGTTCCACCCGAGAAGTTTCATAAGGAGTCTTGGCCTGATCTCAGCCGAGACATTATGCTAGGTCGGCCCCAGCCGAGGTAGGGATAGTCCCATGCTGGTGATTATTAAGGCCTCTTATGACCTCGTCCCAAGCCGAGGTTGAACCGGTTCCAAGTTGAGGGTCGGCTCACTGTCACCTCGGCCCACCCTTGGCCGAGGTTGCCATACCCAGATGTACAAGAGTGCTGTTGATGACTGTGATGCGCGCAGTGCCCCTTGGTAGTGTAGAAGGTAGTGTTGGCCTGGGCCGAGGTAGGTCTGACCGAGGGATGGTATCGCGGGCCCCTGGCCTTCATAGGGTCGGTCAATGTTTCCGCTATCATCTCGGCCGAGGTAGGTGTCCCTGGGCCGAGGTTATACTTGGGCATATCAGTTTGTATTAAATGTTTTATGTTATTAAAATGAAATTTTTATGAAATTAAATTGGAAAAGTTTTAACAACCTGCTTACTTGAATATTAGGTGATTAGATATTAAGGCAAAAAAAATATTTTTCTACAGTGTTGCTAAGAATGAACCAACTGTATAATTTGTTTTAATTGGGTATAGGACTGGTCACCCGGTATTTAATTAAGCGGGTTGTTACAGATGTATCCTTAGGTTTAACAAGATAAAATTTATTTAAACACATAAAAATGGTTTAATCGGTGCGTAATTAAATTTGGTAATTATAGTCTACTTTAATTCAAGTTGGACTTATTAATTTGGCAAAATTCATGTTTATTTTGGTTTGCATTAATTAGAACTTGAATTGAAGTCTTTTTTAAGAAGTGAAAATTATTTTGAAAGAAATATTTAAAATTCGGTATTCGGTGAACCATCCCTCTATTTAGTGGCATTAAAGAATAATATATATATTCCACACTTTCAAATTGGTATCGAAGCTTATACTCTAAGGAAATTCACATTTTACAATATATGAGTGTACATTGTGGTAATATAATGTTTAACGTTTTGCACTTGTTCGTTGTTTTGGGTAATTCTCTCACTCACATTGTTCACACCCATTCATTATTTTTCCAACGTTCATATATTTCTACTCTACCCAGGACAATTGAAAATAAAATTTTATGGGCTTATAACCTTTACAAGCCTTTATACTCTTTAATTTTGCAAAAAAAAAATCATTTTAATTGAGGTTAAAAAGTCTAAAATCTCATTCGAAATCTCGTTCAAATGAGATTCTAACGACCCTATCCCGAGAAATCCCTGCATTCTTGTTCGATTTCTTGTTCATTCGGCATTCAAACGAGATTTCCAGAAGTCGTTCGAATGACTAGGGATTTGGCAGGTAGGTTGGGTTCATTTTTTATAGCCTTTTTTCTATTTATTTTCCCCTTTTCTCTCTTCTCAAAAAACAGTTTACCTTCCTCATTTCTCTCACTACTCACATCCATTTCACCCACACTCTCCATATTCCCAACTCTTCATCTCCATATTCTCCTTTTTAAATACTTCCACTTTTTAGAGCCATTTTTCATATCTCCTAGAGTTGGTGTGGATTTTTAGAGCTTGCTTTTAGAGGTATTTTTTATTCCATCTCTAATATATTTCTTCATAATTTGATTGAGGATATATGATTTGACTCATGTTTGTGGTGTTTATTTCTCTCCATTGACACACTTGATATAATCTCAACATATTTCTTTAGGGATTTTGTTTATATCATATATCTATTTTCCCATACAATTTTTTTTAAAACATATATTTGTGTTTCCCTGATTAAATGAAATATCATGAAGTTATGACATGTTTTTAAAAATTAAAAAAAAAATTATTGTCAAATTTCATGCAATTTCATTTAATCCATCTAAATTAGTTTTATCTTCTCTTATTGGTTTATTCTAATTGGGGATGGGATTTCTTGCTGTTGTTGTTGGTTTTTGGTGTTGTGGCAGTTTGGTTGGTTCATTTTGGGTAGGTTGTAGTCATCTAGTTATTTCTACTATAGTTAGAAGTCGTCATCACAGACATGCCTCCCCTTCGGATGATGAATGTTCTTCTGATGAAGACGTTGCCATCCCAAATCTTCGATTGTGTTGGGGCACGCCTACAAACCACACACTTTTTTATCGTTTTTTCTTTAGTGAACTTGTGAGAGAGAGATTAGGCTTTCATTTATTTGTACTCTCATATGTACCAGATAATTATTTTCGTTTCTATTTCCTGTTTTGTTGATTTGGATATTATTTCATCTTTGTTGGATATATTTTAATCCTCTCTTGCTTTTATTTTATCATATCTCATTGTTATGAATGCTTTTCATTTCTATGGTATGGATATTATCTCTATTGTTTTATCATGTTAAGTGATTCCATGTCATCTTTATTATATTTTTTTATTGCACTAACTTTTCAGGTTTGTTCTATTCCATTGTCTTTTTTGGACAAAAGGGGGAGAATATGTTTAGGGGAGAGCTCGTAACTTTATTTATTTTTTCCTTTAATTTCCGATACGTTTTTTGGATTTGTTGTTTCATTTGTGTAGGTTATTTCTCGTATTTCTGATTCATGCCTACAAGAGCTTCATATTGTAGTCACGTTGTGAATCGAGTCGAGTTTGTCTTTTTTATTTTGGATTTGAGGATGGGCTTTAGGATTGTCTTGATGGACTATCTTCGCAAATTACTAGTCTTTTTATTTTTTATGTTTTGTCCCAAAATAGCCAAAAGGGCGGGATTTGAAAAGAAAATTTTTCAATAGGGTCATTTGTAGTATTTGCTATTTCCATTGGATAAAATTTTAAGGGTCTTTTAGTATCATTTTACTCTACGTTATGAAGAATTTGAGCATTCCGTTTTTCATCGTACAATAAGTTCACATTAGCATCCGATTGCTCACTTTCCCAAAAGGTATATGACCCGATTCTTTTAATTTTTTGGAGACAAATTTTGAAGTATTATATGTTTTTGGTAATAAGTTTTCAAACTTATTTTTGCCTTTAAAAATCAATTTAAAACTTTTAAAAATTAGAAAGGTCGTTTGAACGACCCTTCTCTCGTATTCGTTCAAACGACTTCAAACGATTTCCTTAAACATTTTCTCTAATATGTCGTTTGAAGGACTCGTTCTAGCGACATCTTTTAATGTTCTTCGAACTTCAAACGAGCCAGTTAATTCATTTAAATAAGTGGTTTTATTTTTGAAAAATTCGATTTCTCCATCTAACTTCCCTTGACCACTACTTCTAACTTTGGCACCTCTTTAGAGCTCTGGAATCACAATGTTTTTGGCCTTGCACTTTAAAAAAACACATTTTTCTCTTAAGAAAACCTCTCCAACTTTTCAAGTGATCTTTAGGATCATTTTCCAGAATCTACAACCTAAACCTCTCATTACATTCATCTTGCTTTTGGATGAATTAGACTTTCGAAAAAGTTTGTTTGGAGACAGTGTTTGGCTTTTTATGGATACCAAGACACAGGAGTGTTGTGCAACGTGTTGGATCTACACGTGTTGCGGATGGAGGTGTTGAAGACGGCATCAACGGGTCTTGTGGAGCCAAGTTTGTAAGTCTTGTATGTCTTCTTGTAAAAACCACATTCATAGTGGATTTTATCTAGGCCTGGCCGTCCGAGAATTTTTCCATTTAGGTTTTCCTTGTACATCGGCGCGTTGTGTGATTGTTCTTTCTTTTACGTTACACCTGATATCTCACATACTCACGTAGGAACTCTAGTAATCAAGATTAAAATTTGGATAGAACAATCATTCTAGCCTAATTGCTATATGAATCTTGTGTTGCTATTCAATTTTCTTTAAAAGGAGTGTATTTAACGAATTGAACCGAATCCATATAACCCTGCAACTTCTAATTAGTTTTAATATATTTGATTTTCATTTATATTATCCCTTTATGTTTCTTTCTTTATCGTGAAAAAAATATTTTATAACGCAATATATATTTATGTTTATTGCATAGGTCTTTATATGCACTAATAACAAGAGGCGGATTAATGGAAATAGAAAGTAAAAGACAAAGGGGCCAACCAAAACTATCATGGAAAGAAACTTTTAGGAGATATCTTAAATCACTACATTTATATGACAACATTCCTCATAATAAAAAATAATGGAAAATGAGAATATATGTGGTCGTTTGAAGTGATGGGATTAAGGTAAGGATGATGATGATGGTGATGTATAAACATACAATATATATATATATATATATATATATATATATATATATATATGGTTGGCGTAACACGTCAAATGACACACAATTGAAAGCAGTATATAATAATTAAACTCCTTCTCTCTCCATCTCAAATTAATGTCTACAATGAGTGGTCAATGATATACGTTAAAGGGAGTTTTTCTAGCCAAAAACCTTTAGAAGGTAAAAAGACTAAAACGGGCAGCATAAAATATTTTAAAGGAAATTTACCCACTAAGCTAATTAAAATAAAGATTTCAATGAATATAAATGAAAACAAAAGACTAATTTTTTACAAAACTACAATAGACACCCCATTCTAACACCTATACACCTTTCCAAGGGTTCAAGAAAAGTCCCTTCAAGTCCTAGACCCTTGGTCCTCCTGTAAACCATAACCGAAGAATAATTACGCTCTCTCGAGGCCTTGTTTGATCTTGGTCAAGTACATAACCTAGGAGTATCTCAACATACAATCGTAAATCCACAAAACCTCTTTCCAACAAACTAATCTGTGCACAAATTGAACTTACAGTTCACTTTTTGTGGCCAAAAAATCTTTTCTACCTAACTATAGGCAGGATACCTCATATGCCCGCTGGCAGGTGGACGTTTCCTTAGTCGAAAAGTCTGACCACCCTTCTGGCAAGCAAAGTAGGGGACATGTCGGGCAGCAGGTCCGTGGAGTCATCTATGTCCTTATATCCATTTAAGGTTTTCTTATTTACGAAAACCCTGACCTCATTTGACAAGCACTCAACCTCGATTTCAGTGTGGTAGCTTTCGTCAAATTTAGTTCAGGTCATTTTCACCACATTCCCTTACATCACCCTTGCCTCACCTTTAGCCACGACTCCATCACTATTATATACACTCTAAAATAATAACACAAAAATCCCAAAAAATAGAATTGAAAAAAGCTTGAATCTCCATACCTATTTCCATTTCATTTGCTTTATAAATTCCATTTCATATACTTTAGTGTTCTGAGCATATTCTTAGCTAATTTTTTATTCATTTTCACACTAATCTCATCCTTTTTTTTATTATATAATCTTCAAGCCTATCTTTTTTAAGAAAGGGGGGGGGGGGGGTCATACCATACTTCCCAATTTAGAGTTATCTCATTTTATTCTCACACTTTCACCACATTTAGCACAACTTTTCATAAATTAAAAGAGATACTCTAAGATTGGAACTATGCTTTAGACTCCAACCTTATCGATAATACGCAAATATTATGTATTTCATCCGTTAACATATGCGTTATTAGCCCCCTCGGGTATCTTATTCCCTATATTTATGCTCGTTATGTTAACATGCTTTGCAGGGGTTAATTGAGTTTTTATAGGTATTTGAATGCTAAGTATTAAGTTCAGAAGCATTCCGCTCAAGTTCCGTATGCAATCGCATGTTCAATGGAAATTTAGTTATTTCACAGCTTGGGAACCTGGCCTAACATCTACTAGGAAGTGGTAGCCCTCCTCGCAAGCTTCGCGTGGCCATGAACGGTACATGATTTCGAGTCCAAACGAAGAAGTTACGGGATTTTTAGCGGAAGAGAACCATAATGAAACCAAAGCAGGGTAGCTTAGCTCACACCTGTTTAATCGATCGATCGATCAAAACCATTCTGAAATTGTGGGAGACAGTGGGTTTATTTTCCAACCATCGATCGATGGACCCAAGGGTCGATCGATCGATCCCCTATTTTCTGAGATATCTTCCCTTTTATTTTCTTTCTTCTTTATTTTTCTCCCAACTTACTATATAAGGCATTTTTGTTGTAATATATATATATTCAGTTTTAATTCGTTTTAGGGTTAGGAAAGCTTAGGGTTTTGGGTTTGAGAGCTCTTTCTTCATTTCTCTTTGGGATGACAACCATTTGGGGTGTGTAAGTTGAACTTTCCATTTCCTCTACCATTAATATAGTCACTCTTGATTATTTCATGCTTTGTAGATTAGTTTCATGCTTTGTTAATTAGTTTAATTCCGTTGATTTCTTGCTTTCTCAGTTTAATTGATTTAAATTAGTTTAATTCATGATGTACCCTAAGATAAATAGGGTCGGGATTTTGTTCCGCCATTTACGGGCCTCGAGCTCCGAAAATTAGGTTTTGTGCAAAATCGCGTTTAATTGAACCCGCTCAAATTAAAGTCGGATTATTATGCATTTAGCTTTCTCTGTCATGCATCGTTAGTATTTATAGCGATAATCCGAGTTTAATCCGCGTGCGACTAATTTTCGATTTAATGTTTATTCACGCAACTTTAGCTTAAATTTCTTATTGCGTGAAGTTTATGATTAATTGATAATGCTCAATTAAATTGCTCTCGAGCTAGAATTCTGATTAATAGTTGTTTCGATCCGTATGGTTTGACGCTATCCCGATCCTCGCTTTACTTTTATTTAGACTTAACTTCTCTCTTTTCTTTTATTTACAAGCACACATCACCTTTTACACTTTTATTCCTGAATTAATAAACCGATTACGAGATATACTAACACTCCCTGTGGATTCGATACCCGACTTACCACTATACTTGTGTCGCAAGTGCAGTCGTAATTTAGGTTTTTATATTAATGTGGTGAAAAAGAAAACAACGACCGGCCTCTTGACCGTCGTCGCATTTCACACGTGATGACTTATTTTTACTATGAACTACGTGAACTTTGTTGCCATTTTTGGCTACATAAACATTGATAAGCACCCAAATGTGTACATTTTATACCCCAAATAGACGTATTTTAGTTGCTAATTCTCGACAATATGGGTCTTATGCGCATTAATATTTATTTTTTAGGCCAATTGTGTCTTGCGGATGTAAAAGAGATAAATCAAGTCAGATATGCAATTCATGGAGCTAATACCCTATCCCGTAACCTTACCCGAACCCCTGCTCTGGCCAGCCCGCGTCCAGCAGCACCTAAAATCGAAACCCGTGTTCTCTCCCTCACCTTAAACCCGATTCCAAAGTACCAACCTCGCAAACCCGTGTCCCATTTTCAAAGCCGTTTCCACCCAAAATAATTTCTACCTGCTTGTTTCCCAAAACATAACCAAAAACAAAGACTATGTCAAAATAAACCCACATGTGTTAAACCCATATAAAACCTCATTTTCATAAAAATACCCCCGACACTTCTCTCACATGTTCACATCCATTTAAGTTCAAAACACCCTTATGCCCTCACCCATGCTTCTCTCACCATTTCCATGCACACTAAAACATAAAATCTCCAATTTACCCCTAGCCTCCATGTGCACTATCTAAATTGAAGACTTGGAGCCATTTTCAAGGGATCTCCAAATTAGTTTTTAAGCTTTATGTGATAGAATTCTCTCCACCCCTCTATGTTGAGTATTTACATTTTTAGCAAAATCTCAATATAGAGATGTGTAGTGAAATTTATCTCTAGGATGAATTTCACCCCACCCCTCTATAATGAATTTTTGCATTTTTAGCAATTATTTCAAAATAGATTGATGTAGTCGAATTCATCCCTTATGGGAGGTAAATTCTAATCCATTCCTTTATGTTGAGATTTTGCATTTTTAGCAATTATCTCAATATAAAGTAATGATCTAGAATTTTTTTCTTTGGATGAGATATAATGTACAATTTTATAATGTTAGGATTTGCATTTTTAGCAAATCTCTTTTATTATTTAATTGTCCATTATGAATTCATCCATTATCCTTTTTTATTTTTATTTTTATTTTGTAGTTTTTATTTTAGATTCAATAAATACATTAGTGAGGGATTGTGATTGAGAGAATTTTGATGTATAGTTGAAGAGTTGCTCCAATTCAAGTACAAATGGGTTTGATCTATTCCTCTCTTATTACTTTTATTTTAATCATCACATGCTTTCTTTTGTTTACCTTATATTTTTGGATGATTATTATTGAGGACTAATCTTCCATTCATGGGATGTATTTTGAAGCCCTCATGAGTCCAATTTAGTTCATTTACTTTTTAGCACAATTTTGTTTACCTCATTTTTTTATTATCTTTTACATCTTAGTTAGTACTTTAAAAATTAGTATATAGTTAGTTATTTAATAATCCCTTGAAAAATCCATAAAAAATATAAAAATTAAAAATTGAAAAATATAATAAAATGCAAATGAATTTACACTTATGCCTTCTTATATTTTGTGTTTCATCCTTAGAGTTGGATTGATACTCCGTTACTTACATTAGAGGCAATTTCTTATTTATCAAATGGCGTCGTTGCCATTCTTGGGAGCGTGAAGCACTTGGAGCTGATTTCATATTGTAGTTCATTTATTTTTCGCACTTTGTTGTTTTTAGTACCATTTTTACATTTTATTAGAAGGCTTGTATTAGGAGTTTATTACTTGGCTTGCATTGCAGTGCATAGAGAAACCATTTATTTTTCATTTAAATTTGTAATAAAAAGAAGATAAGCGTAATAGGGAAATCGGACAAGGTAGAGAGAGGGTGTCCAAGGCGAGGATTTAAAAGCCTCTCTACCTTGGGTCGGTAGGACTCCCAGGGCCGACTGAGATTGGTATGATCTCCCCCCGTTCGACTCAAATTTTTCAGCACCCCACAGTGTAAAAACCGTGGGAGGTACATTTCTCAACCCTAGCGCCTCTCCTGCTAGCGAGTCCGTTATTTTGTGTGCTTGTGTGCTCTTATTTGATTTTATTCTCGCATTTATTTTCGAATGTGTGTGATGAATTAATCAATTAAGACCTACACCCGGTCATTCACGAGAAGGGTTTTCATCACCCGACTCACTCGCTTACCACTGTGTGCTACCCTAACCATCACTAAATTTAAAATTCATCTACTAGGTAGACCAATAGGAGAACATTTTTGCAAAGGCGATCACAAAGATCTTTTCGTGATTTTTTATTGCCCGCTGACTTAATTAAAATTTGACTACCCTTTCACTAAATTTTGAAGATATATTGGCTATGTGCTAGTTAGAGTTTATCCTTGACTTGTTGTAAGGACATAAATTTCCAATTGAGTCCCTGTATTGTTTTGACTTAATTCTGTGAACAAAACTCTGTTTGTAATATGTCATAGGGAGATTTTATTTTGTCACGATCCCACTTGGTCTATGACGTATTGAAGAAAATTGAAGACGTTGCGGCAAAGCTTTAAAGAATTAATCATGCCGAAGTTTAATTGGTGCAAGTTTATTCGTCTTAAAAGTTATTTGCATTTCGAGATCACACCGGTATGAATGCGTATAATTAATGGTGCTCGAAGTTGTTTTTATAAAAGATAAGGATGTATTTTTATAAGAAAAATGTTTAAAATGTTTTTAAAAGTGTTTTAAAATGTTTACACTACGTTTTATTCTGATAAGCTCGAAATACAGTTTGAATTATTTGGATCCCCTTTAAAAGAGACGTTTTAACAAAAAGTCAAACTGACACGCGGGCTCGTTCAAACGACAAGTAGTATCGTTCAAACGAGATGCTCATGTCGCGCGAACGACGTGGCTTTGTCGTTCGAACGACACTATTTTTAGGCGGTATTTAAATCTTATTTAAAGCCTGTTTTGACAAAATTAAAAGTGTGTGCATTCTGGAAAAAACAGTTTACCATCCAGTACGAGTTTTGCACATGTTTTCTAAGGTTCAAAAACATTAAACACGTCCTTAGAGTTGGCAAAGATCCGAGTTATCATTCTTATATTCTTGCATGATCTTGCTGCAGCAAGAAGGTTTGTTTTACCATTGAACATCAGGGTTTTGCAGTGAAGAAAGGAGAAGGACTTCTTGTTCGACATCTTAGACGAATCAAATCCATTCGGTGGACACCGAGACATACGTGGATGTGTGTGTTGTGGACAGGTATCGTGGAAGACGAAATTTCTGCATGGGCACTATTGAAGAACGGTAGAAAATCAGAAGGAGCGTCAAGACCCGTGGGGATCGAGTCATTGAGTAAGGCTAATATGTATTTGTAAAACCTTTGTTCATGTTATCTGGCTTGGGCCGTCTGAGGTTGTTTTCCCGTTTTGGATTTTTTTCTCGTACATCTGGCGTTGTGAGTATTCTTTACTTTACTTTACTTGCTTTAATCACTAGATGCATGTTTATGATTAATCAAGATAAAAATGGTTTAAAGTTAGAATTGGTTTTCACAAATTGGTTTGGTGCAAATTAAAAGTTAAATAATTTTCGGTAATAAATTCGTTTGATTTGAAACACACGCATTTAGGGACCACCCCGCATTTCACAAATTGGTATCAGATCTAGAAAATATATATATATTTTTTTGTGATCCCGTGTGTTTTCAAAGATGAATTTTGGATTTAAGGAACTTTCTCGAACTCCTATTTTTTATGGCACTAATTACACTTATTGGAAGATGAGAATGAGAAGTGCATTAAAATCGATTGATGAGCGTGTGTGGCTAGCAGTTGAGAAAGATTGGACACCCCCTATCACTATTGTAGGTGAGGTCACTAGTTTAAAGCCTCTCGAGTCATGAACCGAAACTGAACAAAGACTTGCACAATATAATTCTAAGGGTCTGCACGTTATTTCCTCACATGTCACACATGAAGAATATAATAGAATTATGACTTGTGAAACATAAAAAGAGGCTTGGGATATTTTGACACTCACTCACGAGGGCACTAGCACGGTTAGGGCATCAAAACTTCAAAATCTCACTACACAGTTTGAGACCATTAGGATGTTAGAGAGTGAGATTTTTGATGAGTTTTATTCTAGATTGTCCAATATTTTTAACTCGTCGTTTAACATAAGTGAGAAAATTACTGACAACCGTGTCATTAAGAAAATCCTTAGGTCGTTGCCTAGTAGGTTTGATTCGAAAATTAACAATTTTAAACTCCTTGGGTAAGTTAGAGTCGACAAAACTAGAAGAGATTTTAGGTGACTTACAAACTTATGAAATCGACATGATTACCTCCAAACAAGTGCTAAGAAAGAAAAGGGTATTGCTTTGAAAACTCGGAAGGAGGAAGTCAAAGTTTCGGATTCCGATTTCGATTTCAATTTTGAGTATGTAGCTTTGTTGGCAAAGAAATTTAATTTTTTTTATTAAGTTTCAAAAGCAATCGAAAGATGCCAAGAAATTTGAAAAATTCAAGAACAACAAAGTTGATCCCACCTCTAAGGATAAGTTTGAGAAGCCTAAGAGAGATGAGTCAGATAAGTGTTTTGGGTGTGAGGGGTACGGTCACAAAGTTAAGGAGTGTCCCACTAGACTTAAGAAAGAGTGCAAGAAACCCATATTTTATAGTGCCACCTTAAGTGATAGTGATCCGGAAGAGGGAGAGAATTCCTCCATTGATCATAACTTTGTTGGGTTTATGGCATGTTATGTGAGGGACGACGATTCTCTTGTGAATGACACTTTTGAGGAGGTTTTGAGTAAATCTCATGTTAGTGAGGGTGAAGAGAGTGACGAGGAGGAGATAGATGTGAAAGAGTTGCAAGTTGCGTTGTATGCCGAGACGGTTAAGGTGAAAAAGGAAAATGCAAAATTGCAAGCTAAGTTGAATGAGCGTGCCATAGAAAATAGTGATAGTTTGATTGAGGATCTTAGGGCAAGATATAAGAAGTTTAGGGAGAAACTAGAGTTTGTGGAAAAATAGAGAGATAATCTTCGTGGTTTGATGGAGTCCTTGAAAAAGGAGATTTTAGAGTTTGAGGAGTCTAGACATTTGCTTGAGTTTAGGATTCATGAGTTGGAGGAGAGATTGAGAGACTCATCTAGAGTCAAGTTTGATTTGGAGGCTAGGTCGGAGAAGTTAGATAAGATTATAGGCACCGTCCAAATTAAGGGAGATAAGGGGAGGTATAGGTTTTGATAAGAGAGTTGTTCCCATCCCCCCCGCACGTGTGAGAAACACTAGGAAGGTTAGAAAAGGTCCACATATAGGTAACCATTCCCACTGTCTCTACACTTGCTCATTTTGTGATAGGAAAGGTCACCTTAGGCGTTATTGTTACGACCTTAGACAAGCTCCTAGGAAGTTTAGGAATAAAGTTTCCCCGGTTCCCAAAATCCCCATACGTCGTTTTACACCTACTTGGGTTAGGAAATCGAATTTAGTGTCTTTAGGAATAAAACTTCATGATTCTAGTCTGGTTGACTTGATTCTTCCCATGCCAAATCTAAAAGATGATAGTGTTTCCTTGTTTGTCATATGCTAGTTTGCTTCTTGATATACTCATTGTTAGTATTATGACATGTGTATCATTTTGTATTATAGTTTTCATTTGTTTGAGTATTTTTGAAAATCCAAAAAGATTTTATTTTTGAGAAAACTTTTAAAAACCCCAAAAGATTTTTCTTTTATTTGAGTCAAAATATGTAAAGCCAGAAAGATTTTTGGTTTTTATTTTTGAGTTTACATGTTTAATATGGCATATTGGTGTGCTTGTACCCCCCCCCCCCCATTGTTTCATATCCATGTGGCTAGGATATTTGGTCATTATTATCGATGCTTAGACTGATCTTAACCATTGTTTATATGGGGTTGTTTTGAAGTTGATATGCATTTAGATGTATGTGATGTAGGGGGAGATTTGAGCATGTTTTTAACTTTGCATATTTTACAAATTGGTATTACAATTGGTGGTACACATTGGTATCATTTTGTTGCTCAATTGTTTAACAAATGTTTTTTTTCCAGAGTTGATTCATATTGGTATCTATTGTCGTTTGGTATCATTTGGATATATATATTGGTTTCATTTGTTCCTCCATACTTGACTGGGTATTTGTATGTCTGTTTCATGTGTGTAGGTATGCTTCAGAGATTCGAGATTTCAAGTCTACATCACATTCAGACAGTTCATGCTTACCGGTGCTACATATACTAGTCCGTGTCCTATATTTTTAATTTTGGGTTTATAGGATGGGATGGGATTTAGGCGTCATTCGGCTTGACGACCTAGCTTAGGCATTTCACCAGATTAGTTTTTTCCCAGAATAGTCAAAGGGGGAGATTTATAAGGATATAAATTTCCAATTGACTCCTTGTATTATTTTGACTTAGTTTCGTGAACAAAACTGTGTTTGTAATATGTCATATGGAGATTTTATTTTGTCACGATCCCACTTGGTTTATGACGTATTGAAGAAAATTGAAGATGTTGCGGCAAAGCTTCAAAGAATTAATCATGCCGAAGTTTAATTGGTGCAAGTTTATTCGTCTTCAAAGTTAATTGCATTCCGAGATCACACGGGTATGAACGCGTATAATTAATGGTGCTCGGAATTATTTTTATAAAAGATAAGGATGTATTTTTATAAGAAAAATGTTTAAAATGTTTTTAAAAGTGTTTTAAAATGTTTACACTACGTTTTATCCTGATAACCTCGAAATAGAGTTTGACTTATTTGGATCTCTTTTAAAAGAGGCATTTTAAACAAAAAGTCAAAAAGTCAAATTGACACGCGGGCTCATTCAAACGACAAGTAGTATCGTTCAAACGAGATGCTCATGTCGCGCGAACGACGTGGCTTTGCCATTCGAAATCTTATTTAAAGCGTGTTTTCGACAGAATTAAAAGTGTGTGCATTCTGGAAAAATAGTTTACCATTCAGTACGAGTTTTGCACATGTTTTCTAAGGTTCAAAAAGCTTAAACACGTCCTTAGAGTTCGCAAAGATCAGAGTTATCATTCTTATATGTTTACGTGATCTTGCTGCACCAATAAGATTTGTTCTACCATTGAACATCAGGGTTTTGCGGTGAAGAAAAGAGAAGGACTTCTTGTTCGACATCGTAGACGAATCAATACCATTCGGTAGACACCGAGACATACGTGGACACGTGTATTGTGGACAGGTATCATGGAAGATGGAATTTATGTGTGGACACTATTGAAGAATGGTAGAAGATCAGAAGGAACATCAAGACCCATGTGGATTGAGTCATTGATTAAGGCTAATCTGTCTTTGGAAAACCTTTGTTCATAGTAATTGTCTAGCTTGGGCCGTCCGAGGTTGTTTTCCCGTTTAGGGTTTTTTCCTCGTACATCCGGTGTTGTGAGTATTCTTTACTTTACTTTACTTGCTTTAATCACTAGATGCGTGTTTAGGATTAATCAAGATAAAAATGGTTTAAAGTAAGAATTGGTTTTCACAACTTGGTTTGGTGCAAATTAAAAGTTGAATAATTTTCGGTACTAAATTGGTTTGATTTGAAACACACGCATTTAGGGATCACCTCGCATTTTTTACTTGTGTGTCCAATTCAATTTTTTTGGTAGTCAATTTTAGTGAGTTTGTCCCAAACTTAAGAGTCCAAATATTTTTCCCGCTCTTTTCTTCCAAAAAAAAAAATCCAAAGACATTTTCTTTATTTCATTTTCTGAAAAATTCAAAAACATTTTTTTCATAATATTTTTCAAAAATCATAAAAAATATTTTCTTTATTTTTCAAAATATTCAAAAACCACAAAGAAAATATTGCAAAAGAAAAAAAATAGGGCCGGTGATCGGTGTTTCTTCACCCTTACCCTTATCAATTTTATCCAATAAGACTTGTGCTTCAGTCTTCTTTTGGGGTAATTATCATCACCCGATTTTTCTGTCGCCCCATACTTTCCTAGTTCTTATCCTTAGTGTGAGATCCCATTGATCTGGCTGAAGACATTAAACGTAGTGCTACCGGGAGGCAGCCCGTTGTTCTTGTATGAGTCTCATCCTATTTGTGGGTGGTGTTTCACATCACCCATTGCTTTACCATGTTTATAGACTAGTACACATTTTTTCTCTTTTTACTTATCATTTCTTCGGGTTGTCTTCATCTATCTACTTCCTTAGCGGTTGATTCTGGTAATCTTGTTCCTCCCTTCTGCTCTCAATTTAAAAAATCATTTTACTTAACGTCGAGGACGATGTTCCTTTTTGTTTGGGGGTGGGGAATTTTATCAAAATTGTGCCTCTTTTAAATTTTTTTTGATTTTTAAACCTGATTTTTAAAATTTCGTGTAGTTTCTTTCATCTTATTCATTGACGTGAATTTTCTATCATCCATCTTTTAAAATCTAGGAATCGAGCTAGATGATTTATCTTTTTATAAATAGCATATGTAATACATATCAAGGCATTTTGCATTTATGAATTTCTAGACTCAACAAAATTTGCGCACTTATCACGTCACTACAGTTTAGAGTTGAAGAGTATTGCAATTCCCAAGAAAACCTTAAGGATCACTAGTAGAGACTTTAGCTTGTGAGATTTGTGCCTTTCACCCTTTCAGAGTGTTTTACGCAATCTCTGAGTCACAAGTTGATTCAACTTCTTTCGGTCTGCACTTTATATCGTTGTATGATCTCATTATTCTTCACTAAATTTTTGGCTTGATCACTAAGAACGACATCACTTTCGAGTTGAAAGAAACACGTGTCTTGAAGTTTGTTCCGATCACCAGACCTTCACCCATACACTAACAAAATTCCATTTTTCATATCATCACCGTATATCATACCACCCATTTATATATCAACTCCATTTTCCACCCACCATGTTGAAAAAGAGAAGAGTGTTGAAAGTAAAAGGAAAAGATCCATCATAGATAGTGTTTGTATTTTTATCGAATATCTCTCCCAAAGTTTGATTCAGATGGAGAAAAATTAAATACAAATCTACGTTGGGGTTATTTGTATTTTTAGTAGATTTATCTCAGACATTGATGCGTATTTTGAAAAGAAGAAAAAGAGAAAGTTGCAGTTAAGAAATAAAGACATTTGTTCGTCAAAATGTAATACACTCTTCTCAAATATCCACCATCCATCCATCATCATCCCATATTATCCTACCTCACCTCATCCCACATATCCCATTTCATTTCCCCTTACCCATAAACATCATTATTTCCCCTAGGTGTTCGGGCAAATGAAAGTCAACGTGATGAATAACTCGACGTTCTCACTATAGTGGTTAGCATTCTTTCACGAGATCCTTTTTTCTAGTATGTTCGTTCTTTCTTATATGTGTGTGAGACGTTTGAACTTGCTTACATTTACTCACCTCATCACACACAAGAGCGATACACTAACCCAAATCTTGTGAGTTCGTTTGAGAGAGATATATTCATGAGATTTGAAGTTGAAGCGTTGATTCCAAAAAGGCAATCTAAGAATTACTCTTATAATACTCGACCTGCTTTGACTGATTCACACTACAAACGTTGAGCTATAGGAAGGGTGTGCCTTGAGTATTTACTTAGCCAGACTTTTTTACGCATTCTAGCTTGTATTTCTCAAAATATTTCTTGTGTGATGGATTGTGCGATTATTCTAGGTCTAATAAGAGATAGACTGCCGTTTTTAAATAAAGAATTTTATGGGTATATTCCCTGCAAATCCTCACGAGACACAACTCGTCTTGTAGGGCAACATATAGGTTTAAAGGCTTGTTGCACATGCTAAGTGCAATAGTAAGTGCCCGCGAAAGTGGTACACTTTTGGTTTCTTATCTTATCTTTCTCTCTATTTTATTGATCGAGAACTAGCAACGCTCTGTTCGGGGGTGGTGTGATAATCACCCAAAAGTGTATATTTTATACCCCGAATAAACGTATTTTAGTTGCTAATTCTCGGCAATCAAGGTCTTATGTGCATTAATGTTTATTTTATAGGCCAATTGTGTCTTGCGGATGTAAAAGCGATAAATCAAGTCAGATATGCAATTCATAAAGCTAATACCCTGTCCCGTAACCTTACCCGAGCCCCTGTTTCGGCTAGCCCTCGTCCAACAGTACCCAAACCTGAAACCCGTGTTCTCTCCCTCATTTCAAACCCGATTCCAAAGTACCAACCTCCCAAACCCATGTCCCATTTTCAAAGCCGCTTCCACCCAAAATAATTTCCGCCTGCTAGTTTCCCAAAATAAAAACAAAAACAAAGACCAAGTCAAAATAAACCCACATGTGTTAAACCCATTTAAACCTCATTTTCCCAAAAATACCCCCAACACTTCTCCCACATGTTCTCATCCATTTAAGTCTAAAATACACTTATTCCCTCACCCATTCTCCTCTCACCATTTCCATGCACACTAAAACATAAACTCTCCAATTTACCCCTACCCTCCATATGCACCATATAAATTAAAGACTTGGGGCCATTTTCAAGGGATCTCCAAATAAGTTTTTAAGCTTTATGTGATAAAATTATCTCCACCCCTCTATGTTGAGTATTTGCATTTTTAGCAAATATCTTTATATAGAGGTATGTAGTGAAATTTATCTCTAGGATAAATTCAACCACACCCCTCTATAATGAATTTTTGCATTTTTAACAATTATTTCAAAATAGATTGATGCAGTTGAATTCATCCCTTATGGGAGGTAAATTCTAATCCATTCCTTTATGTTGAGATTTTGTATTTTTAGCAATTATCTCAATATAAAGTAATGATTTAGAATTTTCTTCTTTGGATGAGTTCAAATGTACAATTTTATAATGTTAGGATTTTCATTTTTAGCAAATCTCTTTTATTATTTAATTGTCCATTATAAATTCATCAATTATCCTTTTTATTTTTATTTTAGATTCGGTAAATACATTAGTGAGGGATTGTGATTGAGAGAATTTTGATGTATAATGGAAGAATTGCTCCAATTCTAGAACAAATGGATTTGATCTATTCCTCTCTTATTACTTTTATTTTAATCATCACATGCTTTCATTTGTTTATCTTATATTTTTGGATGATGATTATTGAGGGCTAATCTCCCATTCTTGGGATGTATTTTGAAGCCCTCATGAGTCCAATTTAGTTAGTTTACTTTTTAGCACAATTTTGTTTACCTCATTTTTTTTATTATCTTTTACCTCTTTGTTAGTACTTTAAAAATTAGTATATAGTTAGTTAATTAATAATCCCTTGAAAAATCCATAAAAAATATAAAAAGCAAAAATAGAAAAATATAATAAAATGCAAATGAATTTACACTAATGTCTTCTCATATTTTGTGTTTCATCCTTAGATTTGGATTCATACTCCCATACTTACCCAATGCATATTTTGAGTTTATTTGTAGTTTCAAGGGAATTTTGATGGAAAAGAGAATTGTGCAACAACGACAAAAATACATTAGAGAGAAAAATTTTCTCTATCGAATGGTGCCGTTGCCATTCTTGGGCGCGTGAAGCACTTGGAGCGGATTTCATCTTGTAGTTCATTTATTTTTTGCACTTTATTTTTTTTAGTACCATTTTTCTTTTTTTAGAAGGATTGCATTAGGATTTTTACTCTTGGCTTGTATTGCGGTGCATAGAGACACCATTTACTTTTTATTTTAAATTTTTAATAACAAGAAGACAACCGTGATTGGGAAACCGGACAAGGTAGAGAGAGGGCGTCCAAAGGAGAGGAAACGAAGCCTCTCTACCTTGGGTTGATAGGACTCCTGGGGCCGAATGAGATAGGCATGATCTCCCCCCGATCGACTCAAATTGTTCAGCACCCCATGGCGTAAAAACCGTGAGAGTTACATTTCTAAAATCCTCGTGCCTCTCCTATTAGCGAGTCAATTTTTGTGTGTGACCACGTGATCTTATTTGATTTTAATTCTTGCATTTATTTTCGAATGGTGTGATGAATTAAATTACTAAGACCTACACCCGGTCATTCACGAGAAGAGATTCCATCCACCTGACTCACTCGCTTACCATTTGTGTGCTACCTTAGCCATCATTAAATTTAAAATCAATCAACTAGGTAGCCTATTAGGAGAATATTTTGCAAAGGCGATCACTCATATAAATTCCGTGATTTTTATCGCCTGCGGACTTAATTAAAATTTGACTACCCTTTCACTAATTTTGAAGATAAGAATTGGCTATGTGTTAGTTAGGATTTATCCTTGACTTGTGTTTGTCCAATTCAATTTTTTTTGGTTGTCGATTTTAGTGAGTTCCTTCAAAATTTAAGAGTCCAAATATTTTTCCCACTCTTTTCTTCCAAAAAAAAAATTCAAAAATATTCTCTTTCCTTATTTTTCTCCATAAAAATCCAAAAAAAATATTTGTTCCCTTTAATTTTATAAGAGCCAAAAAATATTTTCTTTCGTTTTTATAAAAAATCCAAAAACATTTTCTTTCTTTTTGAGAAAATTCAAAAAAAAAAATCTAAAAAAAATATCTCTCGTTATGGCCGACGAACGTCCCTTACGGGATTACTTTGGCCATTTATCATTCTCGCAAAGCATGTTTAAGGTTATGCCTGAGTCGAACCTCTATGCCTTACTTCATGGATTTAACTCTCAACCAGACGCCATTGATACTCATGCATTGACCACGCATGCATCTCACATTTCATTGCTTCCGAGGATGAGTGTCAATGTGTCACATGCTTCGCCATGCACTTATTTCTTTCATGATGATCACTTGTCCCATGAGTGCTCGTATATTCCTTGTTCTTCTGAACCCACCATGGACCAAGTGTATCCTTATAATACTATTTTGGAACCCAGCTCGTCCTACTATCTCGATATATCAAATCCCGAGTTGTGTGAGTACTCTAGCTATTCGTGGAGGCCTCATCACCCTTTCATGCAATACGAATCCCAATCCGATGTTGCGAATCCTCACACGTTCCAATAGTCTTCATGGAAACCTTATGCACCTTATCCCGATCAGTTCCCTCACCACGCGACCAACGATTATCAGCCATTTGTCCATCACGAAGGCAAACCTTTCGTGTATGATGCACTTGACCCCATTCCCCACACTTTCTTTGAGTATTATCCATATAGTCCTATCCATGATGAGTTGTGTCCACCTCAACCACCACCGCCACCACCCATCATTCCACCACCATCATCCACCTCCACTCTCGAAAGCCTCTTGCAAAAGTTCATACTTGAGCAAGAGAAAGTCACTCAACTTCAAAATGAAGCCCTCCAATGGCTTGAAAAAAGATTAACTGAAATTGAGTGTGAGCCCGAGTCGGATTTCTCCCCAAGTCAACCCATTATCACACCCACATGGAGTGATGATGCGTCGTCTTGTGCCACTAATTTTAAGTCTGACTAACCCTACCATCCCTAGAATCTCGATGTTGAGACCATTCCATGGTGTTGGCCTCAGGTTGACATTTATGTTGATTTACCTTTTATTAGTGAGCCTAATCAAATCTCGTCATATCCAAAAGAACCCCACTTTGAGGTTCACCTTTTCTCTCCCGTCGAATCCAAAATAAATCCCGAGTCTACACCTATTGAGCTTACCGTGTGTATCTCCAAGGAACCACTTCATCCTAGGTTAGCTCCAACTACGAGTGCTCACCTTTTTCTCGAGATTGAATCTGAGATGGCTTCTATCTCTTCGGATATGGATCATGTTCCACCATGCATGGCTCCTTTTGAGCCTAATATTTTTAATGATTCCTCTATCTCCGATCTTGGTGCCTCGCTTGAACCACCCACCACATTACTTGGTGATAGTCTTGTCCAGAAGTTGACCACTCCATATTTAGATACCACACTCTCTAATGAGTATTCCTTTACTCCTCCTGACGAGTGTGTGTCCACTACTTTTGAGTTGGATCATCTTCCCCAACCGTTAATCCCACCCTTTACTGCACCCTTTATCCCACCCTTTACCCCACCCATTGTCCCTTCCATCCCACCACCTGGTTTGGATCTTTATTTTGTACATTTCATGTTTCCATTTACTTTTTTAAATCCTAACCTGAAACCAACATCCACCATTCACGAGAGTATTTTTGGTACTACTCTCCACTCCCGTGACACCGAGCTTGTTATCCCATGCATACCACTCTCCTGTTGTGGTGACCTTTTTCGATAGCTCCTTGGCATGTCACGGCATGACCATTATCATCACCCATTCATAGAATGGTCGTGTGATTTATATGATCCCCACTCCATTCCAGTTTTCAAACCATTTCGCCTCCCTCACCAACTTGAGCACCATTCTTATAGGGCCGTTGTTGCCCTCACCTTCCGGCTCAATAATGCCCGTGACTGAGGCCTATTCACCCTCACACTTACCCTAACTCCAACCCGCCCATGGTCCACCGATGATTTGCATCGTGTGAAGCACTTTGCCATACAAGTGCATTGACCCTTTTAGCCTTTATCCAACAAGACTGATGCTGCAGTCTTTTTTGGGGGTGATTCTCATCACCCAATTTTTCTACCACCCTGTGCTTTCATAGATCTTATCTTTAGGGTGAGAATGGTTCGATCTGTCTGAAGACATTAAACTTAATGCTATCGGGAGGCAGCCCGTTGTTTTTTGTACTAGTCTCATCATGTTTAGGGGTGGTGTTCCACATCACCCAATGTTATACCATGCTTTGTAGACTTGTAAACATTTGTTTCTTATCACTCAATCAAGTTTCTTCTTAGTGACCTTGGTCCACTTCATTAGCAGTTGATTCTGGTAATATCTTTTCTTCCTTCTGCTCTCAATTTTAAAAATTATTTTACTTAACATCGAGTCCGATGTTCCTTTTTGTTTGGGGGTGGAGAATTTTATCAAAATCGTACCTCTTTTGAAATTTTTTGACTTTTAAACTTAATTTTTAAAATTTTCGTGCAGTTTCTTTCATCTCACTCAGTTATGTGAATTTTCAATCATCCGTCTTTCAAAGTCTAGGAATCAAGTTAGGGGATTTATATACATAACAAGGCATGTTTCACCATGAATTTCTAGACTCAACAAACTTTGTGCACGTATCACGTCACTATGGTTTAGAGTTTAAGAGCACTACAATTTCCAAGAGAACCTTAAGGATCACTAGTAGAGACTTTACCTTGTGAGATTTTTGCCTTTCACCCTTTCAGAGTGTTTTACGCAATCTATGAGTAACAAGTTAATTCAACTTTCTTTGGGTCCTCACTTAAATCGTTATATGATCTCATTATTTTTCATTCAAAATTTTGGATTGATCACTGAGAACGACAACTCTTTCGAGTTGTAAGAAATGCGTGTCTTGAAGTTTGTCCCGATCACTAGATTTTCTTCCATATCGCATTCCCATTCATTTCACCCATTACCTTCCCATATTATCCAATATTCACATATAATCCCCTCACCATCACATATCATCTCCATTCATATATCATCTTTCATTTTTGAGAAAATGAGTATTTTTCCAAATGAAAAATGTCTTTAGTTTGAGAGTATAAAAAAACAAAAGAGAGAAAAAGAGAAAAAATAGAAAATAGCAAATTAGCAAAAGAAAAAAAATAGGAAAAAAAGAAGAAAAGAAAATTCGAAAAAAGAGAAGATAAAAGAGAGAAAATAAAAATAAAAGGAAAGTTTGTAGTTAGTTTTTCTGAAATAAAGACATTTGTCCTTCATGCATTGAACACTCCTCTCTTATCGCATCCATCATCCATCAAACATCACATCTTTCCCATTTCATTTCCCCCTCACCCACAATCATCCATATTTTCCCCTAGGTGTTCGGGCATATGAGATTCAACGTGGTGAATAACTCGACGTTCTCACTATAGTGATCAACATTCTTTCATGAGATCATTTTTCTTTCTAAATGGTCGTTTTTTATTATGTGTGTATGAGACGTTTGACCTTGCTTACATTTACTCACCTCCTCACACATAAGAGCGATACACTAACCCTAATCTCGAGAGTTCATTTGAGAGAGATATATCCATGAAATTTTGAAGTTAAAGCGTTGATTCCGAAAAGGCAATCTATGAATTACTCTTGTGATGCTTGACTTATTTTAACTGATTCACACCACACACGTTGAGTTCTAGGAAGGCTGTGCCTTGAGTATTTACTTAGCTAAATATTTACATACTTTTAGATTGTATTTTTCAAAATATTTTGTTTCATGATGGATTGTGAGATTATTCTATGTCTAATAAGAGATTGACTGTCTTTTAATAAATCTTTTTAAATAAAGAATTTTTTGGGTAAATTCCCTGCAAATCCTCTCGAGACACAACTCGTCCTGTAAGGCAACCTATAGGTTTAAAGGCTTGTTGCACATGCTAAGTGCAATCGCAAGTGCCCACGAAAGTGCTACACTTTTGGTTACTTATCCTTCTCTTTCTCTCTATCTTATTGCTCGGGGACTAGCAACGCTCTGTTTGGGGGTGGTGTGATAAGCACCTAAAAGTGTACATTTTATACCTCGAATAGACATATTTTAGTTGCTAATTCTCGACAATTTAGGTCTTATGCGCGTTAATGTTTATTTTGTAGGTCAATTGTGTCTTGCGGATGTAAAAGCAATAAATCAAGGCAGATGCACAGTTAAAAGGAGCTAAACCTACTCCTGTAGCCTAAACCGAGCCTAAACCCACCCCGAACCCCATGTGTGTTTAGTTTGTGCTTTTTAGATTTTTCTTAGATTTTTAGTTTGAGACGTTTTATTTTTAGGGTTTATTTTAGATTTATTTAGAATTTTCTAGATTTTATTTTCGATTTTCTTTTTATTAGTGTATTTTATTTTGATTTTTGATTTTTGATTTTTATTAGTTTTTAATTTTGAGTTTTTATTTTATTTTATTATGACTACTTTTTAGGAGTTTATTAGATTTTTAGTTTTGTAGGACTTTAGTTTTCATTTTTATTAGATTTTTAGTTTTTATTTCTTTTGTTTTATTATTTTAGTTTTTATTAGATTAGGATTTTATTTTTAGTTGATTTTGAATTTTTTAGTTAAGTAGTTTTATTTTGGGTACAATCTAAACACACACACACATTATCCCATACACACCATTTACACCTAAACTAAACCCTCCACTCACACCTTAATACCATACACCCCCACATACATAAACCCCTCTCCCTTCTTCTTCAACCTCCCAACACCCATACTCTGTCTCCTCATACCTCCATTAACACACCATCCACACTCTCTTCTCTCTCCATACCAACACCAAAACCCATCACCACGGATTAACAAACCCACTTCTCCCTTAACCTCTAAACCCGTCACCACGCCAGCAACCCCGACGGAGACATCCCTTCCAGCCATCCCCTTACCCTCGTCCATACCCAAACCCATTTCGGCTAGCCCCCTCCCATCGCGACCCTCAAACCTGTACCTTATACCTCCCGCCGAAATCCCGCGAACCAGCTTGCCCCGATCCTAACCCAAATCCATCTCAACTCAATTTTCAAACCCGAGACCAGCAAATCGACCCTATTTCCCCCTTGTCACAACCCGAAATGCAACCCAGCGTGACCCAAATCCGAACCCATGGCAGCCCCTCCACTTTTGCCCATCAAACCGAATCTCAAACCCAAGATTTAAACCCATTTATTCCTTTTTGAACCTTAAATGATTTTTGTCACCTGCTTTCAAACCCAAGCCAAATAAACATAAACCCCCATATGCTTAAAACCCATTTAAAAACTTTTATCCTCATTTTTCTAAAAATAACCTCAATTAACCACTTATCCCTTTTTCCAAAAATAACCCTCATTTCCCAAATCAAATTTTTATCCCCATTACCTCATTCCCCCACTTCTCACATAACACACCCATTTTCCATATGCACTCTTATCATTTACCTTATATACCCTCACCTTAATACCTTACACAACCTCTTACACCGTTAACCTCCCCAATTTACCCCTAGCTCCATGTGCATATAAAAGATTACTCAAAGCCATTTGAAGAGCTATCTATTATTGTAGAGAGACAATTCTAGAGAGAGTTAGAGAGATAGGTTAGAGTAGAAAATAAATTAGGGAAATATTTTATAAATAGTTTTTATTTTCATATAAAAGACGACTCAAGCCCCGGCAACGACACCATTTGATAGAGATAACTTTTGTGTAATATATTTCTTGTCGTTGCTTGAAAGTCCTCTAATAAAAAATCTCGAATACCTACAAAATATAATAAACTAAAGTGTAGTGGTAAGTGAGGTATCAATACACATCAAAGGAGGGAAACGAGAGGAAAACTAATGTAACTCATTGTTATTTACTTTTTGTACTTTTTACGTTTTCTATTTTTTTTAGCTATTCCAATATTAAAACAATTTTGAGATTATGGTAAGATGTAAATAACCAACTAAAAAGTAAGTGAAGATACTAATTAAATCTAACTAAATAAAAATCTAAAATACGAGAAAGGTGAGGAAATAATAGTGAGGACTAGCAAGGGATAAGATGACACCATATATTCTAGTTAATTAAAATTAATTATCCCAAGTTAGTATAAAAATCACAAATCAACTCTCGTTGTAAATGTAATTTTAATAATAACATTTTAAAAAATTAATTTTAACACTCCTATAACTCTTGAAATGTAGATCCAAACATCATCTAACAAATCACCCGTTAGGATCAATCGATTAAACTAGTTTAGATCATAACAGTAAGCCTAGAGCTGAAATTAAAGGAACAATACCACACTTGATAAACTCCTATCTCTAGTTCGAATCTAAAATGAGTATTATAACTATAATTTTAATTTTCTCTCAAAAATCGTTTACCCTCTCTCGAGGCGTAAATTTAAAATGTAAGAGTAAAAAATTAATCATCAAATGGACATTTAATTTAAATTAATTAACTAAATTATGATTAACATAAATAATGGGTCACCCCACCCCTTAAAAGGGCTTTTAGCCTAACATGATATCAAACATGATAAACAAACTTTCAATAGGCATTTAGTGTAGAGAGAAGAACAATCAAACCAATCTATTGAATTCAATTGACTTCAATCCTTGAATTAGAAGCATACAACCCTCTAAGTGAGTGATCAACAAAAATATAAATGAAAAAGTCACTCAATCTTGAATCTCACAAATTTATTTTCTCACAATCTCTAAAAAAATTAAAAAAAATTCTAACCTAAAAAAACTAAACTAAAATGGTGTTTCTCTCTCTAAAATTTGATTGGTCTTGAATGGCCTTCTTCTTCCTTAAATATTAGGCATGAAGCTAAGGGTAAATTGGGTAAGGATAAAATGTGGGTGATTATGGGGTGTGTGCACATGAGGTTTGAGAGGTGTGAGATCACAAAAATCTAATTTAGGTGAGGATAATTTTGGGATAAAAGAAGGTGCATGTGGGAAGTGGTTGTTTGGGGGTATTTTTGGAATTGAGTCATACAATGAAACTTTGGGAGAGAGTGATTGAATATAGATTGAGATTGAAGACAATAGTATCTGAGAATCAATTTGGGTTTATGCCTGGGAGGTCAACAATGGAAGCAATCTATTTATTGAGGAGATTAATGGAGAGGTATAGAGTGAAAAAGAAGGATCTTCATATGATTTTTATAGATTTGGAGAAGGCGTATGATAGGATACCCAGAGATATAATATGGTGGGTTCTACATAAAAGAGGAGTGACTCGCAGATATATTGACGTGATCAAGGATATGTATGATGGTGCGATGACTACAGTAAGAACATCAGCTGGAGAAAGTAGTGAATTTTCAATTACGGTAGGGATACACCAAGGTTCATCATTAAGTCCTTATCTCTTTGCTCTTGTTATGGATGAGTTGACTGGACAAATACAAGATGAGGTGCCATGGTGTATGCTATTAGCAGATGATATTTTTTTAGTCGATGAGACTAAGATGGGGATAAATGCTAGGTTAGAATTGTGGAGAGAAACTTTAGAAACAAGAGGATTTAAAATAAGCAGAACTAAAACAGAATATGTGGAGTGTAATTTTAGTAGTAATAGGAGGACAAATGGAGATGTGATGAAATTGGAGGGTCAAGAAATACCTAGAAATGATCATTTTCGTTATTTAGGATCGATTATACAAAAAGATGGAGATATTAGTGATGATGTTACGCATAGGATTAGAGCAGGCTGGGTTTAGTGGAGAAGTGCGACCGACGTTCTGTGTGATAGGCGTATACCTTTGAAGTTAAAAGGAAAATTTTATAGGACGTCCATTAGACCCGCCATATTATATGGGACAGAGTGTTGGGCAACCAAGAAACAAAATGTTCAGAAAATGAGTGTGACGGAGATGCGAATGCTAAGATGTATTTGTGGTAAAACTCGAAAGGATAAAATTAAAAATGAATAAATTCGTGAAACGGTAAAAGTAGCTACTATAGAAGATAAATTGAGAGAAAATCGACTTAGATGGTTTGGACACGTCAAGCGTAGACCAATGGATTCTCCTGTAAGGAAGAGTGATTTAGTTAGTATTGATGGTAACCCAAGGGGTAGAGGTAGGCCTAAATTAACTTGGTGGGATATTATAAAAAAGGACATGATATCATGTGGTTTAACCGAAGATATTGCACTGGACAGAATGGAATGAAAAAATAGGATTCATGTAGCCGACCCCAAATAATTGGAAAAAGGCTTTGTTGAGTTGAGTTGAGTTGGTTTTTAGAAGACATGTGTGTTTAATGTTTTGGTTGTTTTATTTTTGGTTTGTTGACAGGTGACCAAAATCGGGTAAGACAATGGGAGTTCAAATGGGTTTAGTTATTTATTTGGCTTGGGTCTTGGGAGGTAGTAGCTGGTCCAACCCGGGTTAAGGGTCTCGGGTAGCGGGTTGACAGGGATGGAGGTTCGGGGGTCGGGTCTGACAGGGGTTACGGGTTTCGGAGATTGCGGGTTTGATTTGTTAACAGGAGGTGGGTATCCGGGTTTGACTGAGTTTGACACGCCGGTATTTGGTCGATGGGTTGCGTCGGGGCTGGCCAGAGGTCCGGGTTTGATTGACAAGTTTCACCGGAGGGATTCGCGACGACAACGGGTACGGTGTTTCGGTTTGCAGGTCAGCTCGGGTCTGGAGTTGTATGGGCTCTGGGCTTAGGTTTCAAGGGAGTGGATCGCTTCCGGGTTCGGGTTGGTAGGACCGGCAGGTTGGGGAGACGGGTTAGGAGTGGAGATGGTTTCGACCGGAGCCGGGTTTGAGTTGGTTAAGAAGTGGGTTGGGTTGTGGTTTTGATTAAGGGTAGTGGGTGATGGAGGTTAGGATGGTTGATTTGTTAATGGAGGTGGAGAGAGAGAGAGGGGAGGTGTGGAGATGATGATGAATAGTAAAATGGTGAGGAGTTGATTTGGTGTGGTGAGGTGTAGGGATTTAGTATGTATGAGAGGTGTTGGTTGGGTGTAGGATAGTGTGTAGGTTAGTTAGGTGTGAGTGTGTGTTTAATTTGAATCCTTAAAATAAAAACTAACTAACTAAAAAAAACTAATAAAACTAAAAAAAATAAAAAATAAAATCCTATTCTAAAAATAAAATAAAGACTCAATAAAATAATGAAACTAAAAAGAAATGAAAATAAAAATAAAAATCTAATAAAACTAAAATTAAAATCTTAAAAAAATGTAAAATCTAATAAAACTAAAACTAAAATCTTAAAAAAATGTAAAATCTAATAAAACTAAAAAATAAATGAAATCCTAAAAAAAACTAATCCTGATAAAATAAAATAAAGACTAAAAACTAAAAACTAATCAAAATAAACATAAAATCACACTAACAGAAAAGAAATATGAAAATAGAAAATAAATCCTAAAAGATCTAAATAAATATAAAATAAACCCTAAAAATAAAAACGATTCAAACTAAAAATCTAAAAAATAAAAAGGTACAAACTACACACACACGGGGTTCGGGGTAGGTTTAGGGACATATTTAGGCTCGTGTGAGGTTACGGGGCAAGGTAATTAGCTCCATTTGACTGAAAATCTAACTGGATTTGTCGCTTTTATATTGGCAAGACACAATTGACCTACGGAATAAACATTAACGCGCATAAGACCCATTTTGCCAAGAATTAGCAACTAAAAATCGTCTATTCGGGGTATAAAATGTATACTTTTGAGTGCTTATCACACCACCCCCAAACAGAACATTGCTAGTCCTCGAGCAAAAAGATAGAGAGAAAGAGAAAGATAAGAAACCAAAAGTTTACCACTTTCACGGGCACTTGCGATTGCACTTAGCATGTGCAACAAGCCTTTAAACCTATAGGTTGCCCTACAGGACGAGTTATGTCTCGTGAGGGTTTGCAGGGAATATGCCCATAAAATTCTTTATTTAAAAACGACAGTCTATCTCTTATTAAACGTAGAATAATCGCACAATCCATCATGAGAAAAATATTTTGAGAAATGCAAGCTCGAATTGCATAAAAAGTTAGCTAAGTAAATACTCAAAGCATATCCTTCCTAGAACTCAATGTGTGTGTGTGAATAAGTCAAAACGGGTCGTGTATCATAAGAGTAATTCCTAGATTCCCTTTTCGGAATCAACGCTTCAACTTTAAAATCTCACGGATATAGCTCTCTCAAACGAACTCTCGAGATTAGGGTTAGTGTATCGCTCTTGTGTGTGAGGAGGTGAGTAAATGTAAGCAAGTTCAAACGTCTCACACATACATAAGAAAGAACGTACAACAAGAAAGAAAATGATCTCATGAAAGAAATGCCAATTACTATAGTGAGAACGTCGAGGTATTCACCGTGTTAACCTTCATTTGCCCGAACACCTAGGGGGAAATATGGATGTATATGGGTGAGGAGAAAATCAAATGGGATATGTGAGATGGGGTGAGGTAGGATATGATGGGATGATGATATGATGGATGGATGGATGGTGGATATTTGAGAAGAGTCTATTACACTTTGACGAACGAATGTCTTTATTTCTTGATTGGAACTTTCTTTTTTTCTTCTTTTCCAAATACTCATCAATGTATGAGATAAATCTGCTAAAAATACAGATAACCCCAACATAGATTTATATTTAATTTTCTTCCATCTGAATCGGCTTTGGGTGAGATATTCGCTAAAAATGCAAACACTCTCTTTGACGAATCTTCTCCTTTTACTTTCAACACTCTTCCCTTTTTTTAACATGGTGGGTGGAAAATGGAATTGATATTGAAATGGGTGGTATGATATATGGTGATGATACAAAAAATGGAAGGCGTATGGAGGAGGATAAATGTTTGATATAATAGAATTTGATTAGTGTAAGGGTGAAGGTTTGGTGATCGGGACAAATTCAGGTTATGGGTTTGGGGAAATAGGAGATGGGTTAGTGCAGTAGACCCGAGTTGGGTCTCGAGTGGGATGGTGGCGGGTAGGATAAGGTGTCCATACGGGTTCGCGGGTTTGAGGGCTTTAACCGAATTTTGGAAGTGTTGGTTGTTGTTGGGTTAAGGGTGTGCAGGTGGGTGATGGGAGGTGGTGAGGTTGAGTTGTTGGTTATGGAGGGAAGAAAGAGAAATGGGTTGTTGGGGAAGAAGATAAGTTTGGGGTAATTTGAGAAAAGGGGTTAATGGTTTAAAACATGTAAGGTAATTGTTTGGTTTTATTAGCTCTTACAAAATCGTGGCTTGGGAAGAAAGGAAATGGGTTTAGGTGAAATGGGTCTTGTGGATTGAAATGGGAGATAGACATGAAGAGTCATGGATTACTTTTGGGTATGGTATGGTCGGGTTTACTGGTAATGGTTCGGGTTAGAGGAGTGGGTCTATAGCAGCGTCTAAGATTGTTAAGTCTCTCCAGCGACCGGAGCAAGGGTGGACGACGACGTGTTGGTCGTCGGATTGGGTCGCGGGTTCCGAGTTTAAGGGAGGTATAAGGTGGGTTTGGTGGTTGGTTTAATGGTGGTAGATGAAACACAAAATATGATAACCTATCTCTCTAACTCTCTCTAGAGATCACCTATCCCCGGCAACGGCGCCATTTGATAACTCGCTTTTTGTGTGCAGTGTCGTTGTTGAAGCCAAGTTAATCAAAATCCTCAAATACCTACAAAATATAACAAACTAAAGTGTAGGGGTAAGCAAGGGTATCAATCCAATTCAAAGGGGTAAAGCGAGGGGAAAATAATTGTAATTCACTTTTATTTTCTTTTTGGGATTTTTACTTTTTCTATTTTTTTAGCCTTTTTCAATATTAAAACAATTTTTAGGAGTGATGGTGAAATAAAACTAAACTAAATCAAAGATTTAAACAATTAACTAAAAAGTGACTAAAAGTAATGAACTAAGTCTAACACTAAAATAGGAGATAAAGTGAGGTAAATAAATGTGAGAGCAATCAAGGAGTGGGACTACACCACAAATTCTAGCTATTCTAATTAATTAATTTAATTATTTGAATTCTTCCAAATTAATATCAAAATTAAAAATCAACTCTCGTTGCAAGTGTAATTTTAAAAGTAATCTTTTAAAAAATTAAGTTTAACCCCCAACAACTCTAGAAAATAGATCTACACTCCTTTTAATTGATCACCCCCTAGGATCGATCGATTAAAATTTGTATAAATCATAGAAAATAAAATTTTAGAGTTGAAATTCAAGGAACAATAAGACACTTAAGAAACCCCTATCTCTAGTTCGAATCTAAAATGGGTATTATAACTAGAATTTTGATTTTCTCTCGAAAATTATTAACCCTCTCTCGAGGCTTAAATTTAAGGTTGATGGATCAAAATTAACATCCAAAGGAAATTTTCTAATAATCAAACTAATTAAATCAAAATAACATCAAATAAGGGTTCACCCCACCCATTGAACCTACAAAAATATAACAAAACTGGTGTAGAGGGTAAGTGAGGGAATCAATCCAAATCTAAGGGTGAAACACAAAATATGAGAAGACAAAAGTGTAAATTCATTTGCATTTTATTATATTTTTCTATTTTTGCTTTTTCTATTTTTTTTATGGATTTTTCAAGGGACTATTAATTATCAAACCATATACTAATTTTTAAAGTACTAACTAAGATGTAAAAGCTAATAAGAAAAATGAGGTAAACAAAATTGTGCTAAAAGATAAACTAACTAAATTGGACTCATGAGGGCTTCAAAATACATCCCATGAATAGGAGATTAACTATCAATAATCATCATCCAAAAATATAAGATAAACAAATGAAAGCATGTGATGATTAAAATAAAAGTAATAAGGGAGGAATAGATCAAACCCATTTAACCCTTGAATTGGAATTGAATCTTCAATTATATCAACAATCTCTCAATTACATTCCCTCACTAATGTATTTATTGAATCTAAAGTAAAAATTACAAAATAAAAATAAAAAGAGATAATGGATGAATTCATAATGGAGAATTAAATAATAAAAGAGATTTGCTAAAATGCAAATCTTAACATTATAAAATTGTACATTATAACTCATCCAAGGAAATAAATTCTAAATAATTACTTTATATTGAGATAATTGCTAAAAATGCAAAATCTCAACATAAAGGAATGGATTAGAATTTACCTCTCATAAGGGATGAATTCAACTGCATCAATCTATTTTAAAATAATTGCTAAAAATGCAAAAATTCATTATAGAGGGGTGTGGTTGAATTTATCTCAGAGATAAATTTCACTACATACCTCTATATAAAGATATTTGCTAAAAATGCAAATACTCAACATAGAGAGGTGGATAGAATTTTATCACACAAAGCTTAAATTTTTGCTACACACCTTTATATTGAGATATTTGCTAAAAATGTCTCAATTAAAATATTTTGATAATTTAGGTGAGAGGGTATCAATTCACATCAAGAGGGTGAAACTAACCCAAAATTTTACTTAGTTTTTTTTAAAAAATATTTTATCACCTAAAAAAAAGATATGATGGTCGTTTCTTCCATCCATACATATTTAGTGTTCTGAGCATATTCTTAGCTTATTTTTTTTATTCATTTTCACACTAATATCATCCTTTTTTTTTTATATATAATCTTCTAGCCTATCTTTTAAAAAAAAGGGGGGGAGGAGGGGGCATACCATAGTTCTCAATTTAGAGTTATATCATTTGTTCTCACACTTTCACCACATTTAGCATACCTTTTCATAAATTAGAAGAGATACTCTAAGATTGAAACTATGCTTTAGACTCCAACCTTATTTTTACTATGAACTACTTTGATGTCATTTTTGGCTACATAAACATCACAAAGTCATTTTTGGATCTGAGCTCTAATTTATTTATCCAATACTATTCATGTCTATATATTAGCAATTCATTTGTATACTTAGCATGCTTTATTTCGTGTAGTTAATTTTCTTACCCTTATTACTTTAGGAACACCACTCATAATTTAGTTATTTTCACACATTTCTTAGTTAGTTTATCATCTTAGAATGTTTCATTCTCATATTTTCCATGGTGTAGATACAATGATTATGCTTCTCACACACCCACATACACTTTCGCATTTATGCATATTTCACTTTTCACACTTCGCACACCCGACACATTATACACGTGTTCACGCTGTTAAAACATATTTGAAATAAGCTTTTATTTATTTATTTTGATGATAACAAACTCTTTTCTTCCTCGCACATAGAGTTATCTATTTTTATAATTTCTTATTTTCGTGCATAAAAGTTTTTTGTATATATAATTATCTATTAACATTATTTATTTATAACTTTTTTATTTTTTTCATAAGTAAAATTATTTATGGCATAATTTTTTATCCTACTTACATATATGTATATATTTTCGCAATTATATATATATATATATATATATATATATTTTTTATATACATATATCTCTTCCTTTCTACACTGACGTTTCTTTATTTTAAATACTTTGTCCTTTCTTACATTGCCTTAGTTTTTGGTTTAACAAGCTTTGGACGTAGGATACTTTATTTTGTTAGGGTTGTATTTCTCTCATAAAGCCTAAATGACTATTAACAATGTGTGGGACTTTTTTTGGACTTTTAAAATCTAACGTTTTTTTAAAATAAAACTACTGAACCTTTTTCATTATTTTACCTGGGATTCCTCTTTAGCCGAATGGTAGTTTTGTCTGTGTCGGGACCTTATTTATCTTTGATTTTATCAAAAGCCAAGATGATTAAATTGTTAATTTATATAAACAAAGGATAAGGACTTTAACAGTAGGCGTTGCTTCGGAATTTATATTTCAGATTTTTTCTTGGACCAAGGAAGTTTCCTTTATGAGTTTTCAATCCCTTTTTGTATATGTCACTTTTATCTCTTCTTTTTAAACGAGACTTTTCTTTCCCTACCTAAGTCACAAACACACACATATGGGTAACATATACCTGCTTACTTTTAATAACTAACACTACCCGTGTTGCATACCTATGTATTTATAAATAATAGCTATAGCTTATATGGGAGGAAGCATTCCTAGATTTAAACATAGGATCCTAATAAATACATTAAAAATTTTACTCTAAAACACTCTTTTGTACAAAACATCACATAAGTACCTAATATTTATACAAAACACCAAAAAACACAACACCACATGTACCTTCACCAATATAAAATCCCCAAAAATTTCAAACCTCAGTTTTTCCCTTTTTCCCTCTCTCTCTCTAACTTCTCCTGCAAACCATCATCCCCCTATATCATACAAACTAGAACACCAAAAACAGACAACACCACATTACTATCAAGCTTCATTTTTGGTATGTTACACCATTAAACCTTACTCCCATTACTGTCATGCTCTCATTTTGTGTATTAAACTTTAGCATGCAAACTACATATAAGAAACCAAATATAAACTCATTATAATGTAACCCTAATTAATCTAACTACAAATATATTCCATTTGCGCGAAGAAATCTAGGTTTTAACACGGTTTGAAAAACCTAGGGTTTAACGATTTGAACAAAGGAAAAAAAACGGTCTACACCTACGGTTTTCCGTCATCGAAGGTGCCAACAATATTCGGTCTTATCCAATCGTGATTCACCATATACATTCAGTTCTCACCGTGATTATAGGTTTCATGGACAAATCCAACCGTGTGTAAATATTTCACAGCCCTATACAACCGTGGTTTCTAATTTTA
This sequence comes from Sambucus nigra, assembly GCA_949130495.1. Taxonomy (NCBI): domain Eukaryota; kingdom Viridiplantae; phylum Streptophyta; class Magnoliopsida; order Dipsacales; family Adoxaceae; genus Sambucus; species Sambucus nigra. The sequence continues at coordinate 119,755,505 of OX422208.1, forward strand.
TTTGTAATCTCTTAAACTGCCAATTTATTTCCTATTTCATATATATGTGCATATTTTTAGTAATTATTATTTCTAATAAATAGGTTTTACTAATTATTGCTTCTAATTTTAATTCTAATCTCTTAAAGTACCAATTTATTTCTTATTTCATATATTCATGTTGGTACCAATGTTCATTTGCTAATATAATTTGTTAAGTTCTTATGTAGGTCATATAAATGGTGAGAAGCAAAAATCCTCCTACCGCATCCGAGTGGAAGAGGAGGTTGAAGGAGGCTAAGAAAGTACAACCACCCGTATCTTCCTCTAGTAGTAGTAGTGTCAGTGAGGCCACTAATTCAAGCAACGGATATTCTCCGACGAATTCGTTAGATAAAGTGGTAGGAGTTTTACTTAATGTTGATGTGGGTTCTTTTTCGAAGTCAATTGAGAAAGTAGTTAAGGCGGTTGTAGGTGATTTGATTGGGGTTTGTGAAGGGGGTGAGGTAGGAGTGGGCGATAAAAATGAGGAGAAAAAAGAAGAAGATAAATCACGAGACAAAGAGAGAGAGAGAAGGAAAGTGATGAAGAGAGAGAGGAGGAAAGTGAGGAAGAGAGAGAGGGAGAAAGAGAGGAGGAAAGAAAGGCAGAGAGAGATGAAGAGAAAGAGGTAAGGAGAGAGGAGGAAAGAGAGGAGGATAGAGAGGAATAAGGAGAGAGAGGAAGATAGGAAGATAGAGAGGAGGATAAAGAGGAAAAAATGAGAGAGAGGAGGAGAGGAAGATAAAGAGGAAGAGGGATAGGAAGAAGGAAAGAGGGCAGGGGAGGACGAGTCTTCTTCCTAGGAAGATGAAATCCAACCATCCACATCGAAAGGGCCAGAGAAGAATGCTCATAAAAAAATAAGCCACTCTGATTCCCAATCGCTCGAGGAGTGCACACCAAATAATCCGAACTCCTGAAAAATTATCATAATCATATCGGTTATTCTACTTGGAATAGAGATGAGGAGAGGGGAATCATGAAATGCGTGTCCCACTACAAGAAATTTACTGAGTGGGATATAGCCAAAGAGGATGAGCAGGTAAAAGAGCTGGTGAGGAACTCAGGTTTGTACGGTCTGATTAAACACTTCTATCGGTACATAAACTATTTATTGATGTTGGCATTCATCGAATGGTGGAAGCCGGAGACAAATTCATTTCATATGTCGTTCGAAGATAAGATCATCACCATAAATTATGTGTACCATCTCCTCCAAATCCCGATAGTAGGTAAACCGGTGTACGGTATTATTCCAAAGAAAGTCAAGGAGAAGACGACCCAAATCCAATAGCTTACTAAATATTTGAGTTGTACCAAGGAGGAGGCCAAAGAGGAGTGTAAGTACGTATACGCTGTTCGTTTTGACTGGTTAATGAATTTGTGTAAGGGGAGGATTCAGAAGCTAGGGGAAAGTGCTTCAAAGAGGAGGATTGAGCAGGCTACTAGGGGGTACTTACTTTTTATGGTCGGTTGCTTGTTGTTTTAGGAAAAATCGGGCAACCAAGTACTAGTGTACTACCTGCAGTCTTTGCCAAAGGTCGGAAAATGCAATGACGATGCTTCGGGGATGGGTGTATTGGCCCATTTATATCGGAAGTTGGGGATCACCTCTCTGGTAGACGTTCGACAGGTTGTTGGATATCTTCCCCTTCTCGTGGTACATATTTTAAATTTAGCACGTGCTTTTAATTTTGTTTTGTAATATAATAATTTCCTAATTAATCTGTCTATATTGAAAGTTTATTTTGTTTTGACTGCAGGCGTGAATATACGACCACTTCAATTTGGCCAGGGGGGGTTAGAAATCTCCATTTTGAGCATAGAGAGACGCATCTATGCAAATAGAGGGTGCAAACGGTGTCAGAGGATGCCTTTGCACATTTACTGGAGCTAAGGGAAACCTTAGATGATTTAAAAGCTTCAGATGTAAGTATTAGTTTCTTTAAGTTCAGTATTTATTTTCTTTATTTATGTACGTACTAACATTTGGAAATATGTTTAGGTTGTATGGGATCCATACTCCAAAAAAAGTGAGGCCTACCCATTTCAGGAGGTCTCATGGTACAACGACCTCCTTATATGCTATGATGTTGGGGAACCCTACTACCCGAAGAAGGTCCTACGCCAAGCTGGATGTGTTCAAACAATTCCTAGATCACCAATACGCCCTTTGTTAGAGGAGAGGGGGAAGACCCAGGCCCGATACAAATTAAAGTTTGATATCGAGAAACGGTATCAACTTAACTAGGTCGACCATGTTCTGTCTGATGCCAGGCATTCGACTCTGGTGAGGTCCGTGCCTTGGGAATGTGTGGATGCGTACATGTCTTGGCATCTAGAAAGATCCCATTCATATATTCAAAATCTTGAGAATAGAATACGCAAGCCGAAGCTAAAACACTCGGATAAAATGGTAAATGTTTTGAAATTTATCTGAAATTAATTTCCTTTGTTCAAGAATTATCTAACAAAGTTGATGATAATTTGTATATAGGCTAAGGGGATAGACGTAGCCATTAGCCTGCTCGAGGTAGCTATTGATGGAGGATGGGACCAGGAGGTTACAGATGTCCTTGAACTATCACGTGCAGCGCTTGACGCCCCGCTTCAGGTCAAGAAAACGCACGTGCATACAGAAAAAGGAAAGGCCCTGATGTATGAAGAAACTCGAACCAAGGCACGACACCATGCAGCCCCTAAGCAAAAATCCCTGAAGTGAAATGTCCCCCAAGAAAAAACCACCTCGACGAAGTGTTTAAAGAGAAAATAGACAAAATTTGTTGGAACTATTTGAATGTAACTATATTTTTAAAAATTTTGTTTATAAAGTATCACAAATTTTGTTATGTGTTATGTGTTATAAGTTGGAACATCTTCGAAACAATTATGTTGGAACAACTTTGAAACAATTATGTTATGTGTTATGTGTTTGATTTTTAACAAAATTGTGTTATGTGTTTGAATGTTATGTACTTGAATGTTAACAAAATGGTGGGTTCTCACCGTGCATTATTTCTATACGGTGTGCTGTCATCGTGATACTAATACCCACGGTGTTGTGATACCACATGCATGAATGTTAACAAAATGGTGGGTTATCATCGTGCATTATTTCTATACGGTGTGGTTTCATCGTGATACTAATACCCACGGTGTTGTGTTACCATCGAATAAATAATCACGGTTTCATTAGACCGTGTAAGTTGGGTTGAAAAAATAGTCAAAGTCTCTGTATAAACCACACGGTGAGAACAATCCGTGTAATAGTCATATACGACGGCTTTTCACCGTCATAAGACATGTCACGGTTTCATTAGACCGTGTAAGTTGGGTGAAAAATGGGCCAAGTCTCTGCATATATTTCACGGTGATATTCAACCGTGTAATATATTTTTATGGCTACGACCAAATATAGGAAGGCTTTCCTCGGTTTCATCAGAGCGTGTAAGTTAGGGTGAAAAAATAGCCAAAGTCTATGTATAAACCACACGGTGAGAACAAATCGTGTAATAGTTAGATATGGCGGCTTCTTACCGTCATAAGACATGTCACAATTTCATTAGACCATATAAGATGGGGTGACAAATGGGCCAAGCCTCTTCATCTATTTCACCGTGAGATCCAACCGTGGAATATATACTTATGGCTACCACCAATCGTAGGGAGACTTTCCATGGTTTTGTTAGACCGTGTAAGTTGGGGTGAAAAAATAGCCAAAGTCTTTGTATAAACCACATGGTGAGAACAAACCGTGTAATAGTCACATACGACGGCTTCTCACCGTCATAAGACATGTCATGGTTTCATTAGACCAATTCTGATAATTACATATAACCAATCCTGATAATTACAAAAAAGTTTTAAATCCTGATAATTATAAAAAGTTTCCAATCTTGATAATTACAAAAAGTTGCAATCAACCCTAGGAATTTCACTATTGAATTTAAGACAGTGGACATAATTCTTCTCCCCGAGCAAATGCATTAGCTGTTGCATGGCGGTGTGACCTTGCATCTCAACATTCTTCATTTTGTTTTTAGCGTTATATATTGATGAACGATTGTACTCCGACCTCTTTTTCAATGCATGGAGTACTTCTTTCGGGCCAACCCCATTGTTTATCATCTCATTTGTAATGTTCCACTATTCTTGGGAGAGTCGATCGTCATATGGGTGACCAAAAAGTGATTTTGATACCACCTGGTTGTGTAACCTACAGAGAACTTCAACCCCCCAATAACCATTATTGTGGGGAACCCTTTTCAACCTAAATGGGCAATCCTCGCGTTCCAGAAGAATGCTTCCTATTCTTTTCCAACACTTCATCTTTTTTGGGTCTATGAAGCTCGCTTCACTCACAACCAAGTATAACCCTACCCTTGTGGACTATACTGGCCTTTTTGGATTTAAGAATTATCATGACCGCATAAAGCTTGCTACCAACTTGTTGACATCAATAAATCATCTTGTCCCGATCATAAAAAATCTGCACAAGACGAACATTGTTAAATGAAATGACATTTTAAATGGATATTTAGAATATAATTGTAAAATCATGTTGAGTACAATATCAATAAACAAAACACACCTCCTCAGTTTTGAATTCGATTTTATGGTCTTGATTAATCGCATTAATAACCAATCCTTCTTCTATTTTTCGTATCCTAACAATGCACATAATCAAATATGTCATACATTAACTATCTCAAAGTGTTGGAAATTAACTACGTGATATGTTTTTTTACCATAGACGATGTGAAATCTGGAAACAAATCATGCAAACATTTGGGCAAGGTTGATGTCGTAGTTTGTTAGATCATACTCGGTTCACGCATATTTTCTTTCTCGGTGGAAGCACATTCAGTAAGTACACTTAGTAAAATGAGATTGCATATATCTTGCCAAAATGTATCATCTAGAACCGAGTCATCTAAGTGAAACGACAATATAATAATCAGTACATGAATGAATGGAAATATAATAACCGTGACATGAATTATATCTATATTGAAATTTTATATCCATATTGAATATTTATATCTATATGAAAATTTTATATCTATATTGAAATTTTATACATAAAAATAATACCACAGTCAACTATAACCGTGGAAATAAAATAACAGCCAATAGAGACCGTGGGGTACTTGTCACGACCAAATTACAACTATGGGTATAATACCACGGCCACATAAGACCGTGGTGAACTTATCAGGACCAACTGAAATCGTGAATATACCACCACGACCAAGTGAAACAATGAAAATAAAACCCCAACCAAGTATCATTACACGGTCAAGTGTAACCCTGTGATATTAGTCTACGGTCAAATGTAACCGCGATGTGTCATTACACGACATCTTGGGATCGAAAGTCATTTTCACTTACGGTGACGGGAAATCGTGAGTGCAGTCAGTTTAGTTTTTTTTAATCTTTTCATCATTTTAAATGTTGTTTTATCGATTATATACTGTGTAAAGGTGTTTTAATACCTCAAAATCATCAAAAGAGCATTGGATATTCCGAGTTTGGGAAGCTTGATCATCAAATTTATTTTCATCATCTATTGCAATGTAGGCCCTTGATCCTTGATTTCTGTATATAAACTACACAACAAAGACCATAAAAACACAACACACACACGAAAATGGAGATTTAGGAAGAAATGGTGAAGATGATTTTGGCTAGGTTTAACCTTGGGTTTCAGGTTTTCAGTGGGAAGAGGAACCGGTTTGAAAATGTGTCTTTTGGTTGATTGTGGTGTTTTAGATAATGTGGTGTTAGTTTTTGTTTAATTTTTTGTTTAGTTTGGGGTATATTAAACATTTTACAAGAGAAAAAAGGTACAACACTTTTGGGTGTTTTGGAGTAAAGTTTGGGTTTAATTTTTATGTTGTGTTTTGGAGATATTTTTTGGGTGTAAATATCATAACCCTTAAACATATGAATTAGTTTAGACCTGTAAGGTCAACTATGGTGGGCGCGTAGGGAATGAGAAAAGTTTCTTTCAACCGAGGCTTTTAGGAAAACATCACCCTTGTAGATAACAGTTTTTATATCGACATTTGATAAAATATTTCCTATTTTCAATCGAGGCTTTTGGGAAAACATCCCTTTGTATATATCAGTTTTCTTTTTTCATCTTTTGATATCTTATTTTTTAACCGAAGCCATTGTCTTATGGTAAGGTTAGAGGAGAGAGTTTTCTTAGAAAGAGATATAAACAATTATCATGTTTTATACTTATTCCATGCCCTCGATTTCTCTTCTCAATTGTTTTAAATAAATCTTGTTTATATAACAGGTTTTCGTTTCTTTTATATAAGATTTTTAAGGCTTTTTCTATATGCAAGATTTTTTTTATATAAACACAACTTTTTATATGACTTATTTATATTACTCCCATACACTATTATAATATTAAGTGATACAAGCACTATTTATATTTTATTTGTAACTGGACTAAATTTCTTTTGCAGCTTTTATGTGATATTGTTCCCCTTTGTGAATTTCAAAGTTATTACATACAAGACTAGTCATAACACTTTATTCTCTGATTTTTTTGGGTCTATAATCACACCTAGACCTTCTATCAGAATATGATATCCCTTCTCGCTTTGGCATTGGAAGAGCGGCTACTACGGACGACTCAGGGGTACTCCTTCTCTCCTTCGTGCCCTGATGGAAGGCCTTTTCCACGGTCTTAATATGGCCAACATGCGGGGTTGGAAGGATATTGTTATCGAGACTAGCTCCCATGAGCTTATCGATATCTTCAAAGGGGTCCAGTATCGCGAAACTGACTTTGAAAATATCAGAGTCGACTGTTACGAGCTAATGAGAAAGGTGGGCGCGGACTTCTTCTATGTCAACCCGGCTATGATCCGGGGTGCGGACTGGCTGGCACGGGAGGCTAAAGTTCAGGAGGAGACCTTCGTTGAAATTGAGGAGATCCCCAAGGCTCTAAGCCGGATTCTTGCTAACCCTACGTTGTAGTCTGTCTCGCATTATGCTTTTCTGCCACCTTACCTCATGGGTTATGCCTTTAGTTTTTCTTGCTGCCTTGATGGCTTATGGTTTAGATTTGTAATCTCTAAGTAACCTTTTATATTTCATTGTTTACCAAAAAAAAAAAAAAAAAAAAAACAATGAATTATCCCATGGAGTAGACTCAATTTGACTCAATATTTTCCAACGGTCATATTTTCTTTGGTGCCTACAAAAAGAAGACCAAGAGATAATAGGCACGGAATTATGAGATTCAAAAGCAGAAAGCTTTCAAGAATATACTCAGTTATATAAAAAGAAAGGTGCATAGACAGAATATTTTTAAGTATTGTTGATAGAGATATACACTCAGATTTAAAATTGTATTTTTATTAAGTTATCATCCTACAAAAATTACTAGACACATCTAAAAATATTGAAGCTCGATTATAAGGTTTCGGTTGTAATTTGTACCTCATTTAGGCTACATAGTTTGTATGCGATGATTTAATCCCACTCTCAACAGATCACGGAAGTGAAACTCAAGAAGACACGGTTGACCTGAAGAGTGGACATAGGCTCACCATTTTTTAGTCGAACCACTATAAAAATCTTATGCGTTTCTTTATTGCTTATTTATTGCATTTATCGTGCTTATCTCACATCCATTTTATTTAATTCAAAATTTGCAAATATTTCTAAAAAATAGATTATTAATTAATTTCGTTAATAAATAATTTTTTCAAAATTAAATTAATTAATTTATTTTTAAAGAAGTTAAAAAGTTTATTAAACCTAATGCACCCTCCCCCCCCCCCCCCCCCCCACCCCTCGGGTATTTTTTTGTGCAAGAATTGGTATCAGAGCAAGTACTATATTTTTATGTTCTGATTTAACAATCTATGAGTTAATGATTATGGCAAACTTTTCTAACCCTACCATTGGTTAAGGACAATCTATAAATAGACCTCTTTTATTTATTAAAAATAAATATAATTATTGAAAAAATGATGAAATTCTTTATTTAATCAAATAATTATGAAGCATGGAGGGTTATATTAAATGGACTCAATATTCCTATGAAACTTGTTGACTATAATCCTAATCCCAAATAAGAAAGTGAATAGAATGAATTAGACATTAAAAAAATTCAAGTTAATGCTAAAGATATAAAATTTTTACATTTTAAGATTTTGTTATTATGAATCGCCAAAAGAAATTTGGGATTGATTAGAAATCACCCATGAAGGAACTAGTCAAGTTAAAGAAGATAAGATTATTATGCTTGTTTGTAGTTATGAGTTATTAAAATGAAATCGGATGAATCCATTCCGGATATGTTTACTAGACTTACTAATATTATTAATGGTTTAAAGTCCCTTTGAAAATCTTATAATAATAATGAAAATGTGAGCAAAATGCTTAGGTCACTTCCAAAAAACGAGCTCTCCAAGAAACTTGCTATAAAAGAAGCTATTAGAAAAAGACTCGTCAGTTTTTATGAGTATCTAGTCTCGCTTATTAATCATGATATGGAGTTGAAGGAATTTGAAGAGGAAGAGGAACCTAAAACAAATAAAACTCTTTGTGAAACCCTACTACGATTAAAACTAAACTAAATCCTTAACAATTAGTTTAAACCATCTATATTCCACAAAATAAATATAATGAATCCAAAATTTACACTTCCAAAATAATTACAATTAAATTTGACTCGAAAATAATACTAAGCTCTCCAAATAAATTACATTGCCAAGCTACACAAAAATAAAAATAAAAAAATCCTCTAAACTTTATGCTATAAAATCCTCCGAAAATCCATAGCGTCCAAATTCACGCTAACCTGCCACTAAAAAAAATACGGGTAAGTATATAATATGATACGAATAGATTATCAAAATAACAATGAATTAAATGCAACAATACGAATCTGAATTCAAGTTCAATGGGACATTCGAGCATTATACCAATTTAATTTCTCAATAACACATCAATAGGTCACCTGGACTCACCTCACCTCACCTCACCTCACCTCACCTAAGCTTCGTAAAGCCTTATCTTGGCTATTGGACTATTGACGGGTGACCATTTTCTGTGTCATATAAAAATTTCATGAACCATGCCCATCAACAAATACAATATCTCAAATCGAATCAATAATTTAGATTCTAATAAACGTCCTGATATCAATAAAATGAGTACAAATAAATGAGGAACAAAATGACTACTCTCGAGAGATTCAAGGAGTATATTACGTAAACCCCGTACCTTAAAATCATCATAAGAAACTTATAAGATTTTGGTTGAAAATTCTGATCACACCATTGCGTTCCTCTCGTGAAAACAATCAAACCTCGTTCTAGCCTAAACTCGAGAAAACACCAAATAAGCCTTCAAATAATGGGTTGAATATTAGTTTAAATGGGGCCAGGGTTTTGCAGATAGAAGAAGATGAAAATAGTGTAGGCTACTTGTTTTTGAGAAGGCTAAAGTTTATTTTAAAAGTCCTAACCCGTCACTTTATGTTTATATGCCAAAAAGAGTTTGAGTCATAATCAAACACAAAACTCAAAAAATTATTATGAATGATCGGATTGTTCAAATTGGTTGAAATTTTAAATGTTGTAGCTGGCGGTGAGATGGAGCTGTTGTAAAAAATTCAGCTCGATCGGATAGTTGGATTTTTTTTAATCCTCCTTAAGTCGGATTCTCCCCCGATTTTTATGCAAAAAGTTATAATTTTCAAATTTTAATCCCGATTTAAATTCTACTTAAATTATTATTTTTATATATAAATACCAACCTTTTTACATACCAAAATTAAATTGATTTCAAAAATTATTTTTTCGAAATTCGAGTTAATTTAATTAAAATTGGTTTAAAAATCTCAGGTTGTTACATACTTCCCCACTAGCACAAAAATTTCATCATCGAAATTCGACGAAGCCGAACGCTCAAGATAAAATATGGTGCACAAATATTTACCCACAAAAATCACGATTAGGCGTCCATACTCCCAATCCTACCCGCATGTTTCTCCACGCTCTCTCTCACAAATCAAAACTCGATTCTATCTCTAAAAAATTATCACAACACTAAAGTCCTCAAATCAATTCTAAACATCCTCACATCAAGATTAATAATCCTAACCTCGATGCCTACCACGTTCTTAACAAAATCTCCCTCTATCCAACGAAACACATCTAACCCGCATGCTAGACCCAAACACAAGTACCCGAGGGTTGTCGTAACCTAAGCTCTGATACCATCTGTAACACCCCGCGCAAAACACGATGCGCTACTTAGATTCAAACTAAACTAAATTCTCAACAATTAGTACATAGCATCTATATTTCAGAAAATAAATATAATGAATCCAAAATTTACGCTTCCAAAATAATTACAATTAAATTTCACTCGAAAATGATAATAAGCTCTCTAAATAAATTACAGTGCCAAGCTACACAAAAATTAAAAAAATCCTCCAAATTTTATGCTCTAAAATCCTCTAAAAATCCATAGCATCCAAACTCATGCGAACCTGCCACTAAAAGAAAAATACGGGGAGGTACATAATATGACAAGAATAGATGCTCAAAATAATAACAATGAATAAAATGCAACAATACGAATCTGAATTCAAGTCCAATGCGACATCTGAGCATTATTCCAATTTAATTTCTTAATAACATATCCATAGGTCACCTGACCTGACCTCACCTCACCTAAACTTCGTAAAGCCTCATCCTGGTTATTGAACTTTCGGACTATTAACGGGTGACCATTCTCTGTGTCATATAAAAATTTCATGACATCATGCCCATAAAAAATACAATATCTCAAATCGAATCAATATTTTAGATTCCAATAAACGTCATGATATCAACAATATGAGTACAAGAGGAACACACTGACTACTCTCGAGATATTCAAGGAGTATATTGCGTAAACCCCATACCTTAAAATCATCATAAGAAACTTATAAGATTCTGCTTGAAAATGTTGATCACACCACTGCGTTCCTCTCGTGAAAACAATAAAAACTCGTTCTAGCCCAAACTCGAGAAAATACCAAATAAGCCTTCAAATAATGGGTTGAATATTGGTTAAAATGGGGCTAGAGTTTTGTAGATGGAAGAAGATGAAAATAGTGGAGGCTACTGAATTTTGAGAAGGCTAAATTTTATTTTAAAAGTCCCAACCCGTTATGTTATGTTTATATGCCAAAAAGAGTTTGAGTCATAATCAAACACAAACACTAGAAAAATTATTATGAATGACTGGACAGTCAGAATTGGTTGAAATTTTAGTATGTTGTAGCTGACAACGAGGCGCTGCTATAAAAAAATTAAGCTCGATCGAATGATTGGATTTTTTTATTTTTTTATTTTTTATGCTCTTTAGGTCGGATCCTCCCCTGATTTTTATACAAAAAGTTATAATTTCCAAATTTTAATACTGATTTAAATTCCACTTAAAATCATATTTTTATATATAAATACCAACCTTTTTACATACTAAAATTAAATTGATTCCAATAATTATTGATAACTTGCTTTTTGGTGTGTCGTTGTTGAAAGCCAAGATAGTCAAAATCCTCAAATACCTACAAAATTAATAAACTCAAGTGTAGAGTGGTAGGTAAGGATGTGAATCCACTTTCTAGGGAGTAAGCTAGAGACAAATTCACATGTAGTTCACTTTTTATTTTCTTTTTGTGCTTTTTCACTTTTCTAATTTTTTTAGCTTTTTCAATATTAAAACAATAGGGTGAGGTGAGGTTTAAACTAAACTAAACTAAATGTAATATGATAATAACTAACTAGAAAATTACTAAAATGAGAAATAAAGTCTAACCTAAAAATAAGAGATAAAGTGAGGTAAATAATTGTGAGAACAATCAAGGAGTGGGATTACACCACAAATTTTAGTTATTCTAATTAGTTAATTTAATTATTTGAATTCTCCCAAATTAATATCAAAATTACAAATCAACTCTCGTTGCAAATGTAATTTTAATAGTAACCTTTTAGAATATTAAGTTTAACACCCCACAACCCTAGAAAATTAGATATACACTCATTTTAATTAATTACCTGCTAGGATCGATCAATTAAAATTTATGTCAATCTTAGAAAATAAATTTAGAGTTGAAATTCAAGTTATAATACCCCACTTAAGAAACCCCTATCTCTAGTTCGAATCTAAAATGGGTATTATCACTAGAATTTTGATTTTCTCTCGAAAATCATTTACCCTCTCTCCAGGCGTAAATCTAAGGGTGAGGGATCAAAATTAACATTCAAAGGAATTTTTCAAGTAATTAAACTAATTAAAATAAAATAACATCGAATAAGGGTTTCATCCCACCCCTTGAAAGGGAATTTAGCCTAACATGATATTAAACATGACAAATTAATAATCAACGCTACTAAAATAAAAGAGAAGAGAATAGAACAAGCAAACCATTTGAGAAAGTTAAACTCTACTCTTCCAAATTGAAGCATACAATCCCTCCAATTGAGCATCCAAATGCTTTGAAATTAATTATTCACTCAATTAACTCTCTTACAATATTTAATCTCACAAATATCTAAAAAAATAAAAAGAATAAAATAAAACTATTTACAATGGTGTTTTTCTAATTTATTTTCTAAACTAAACTCTCTCTCTAGAATTTTCTTCCTACCTCTAAGCTCTTCTTTTTTGAATTGGGGTCTTCATCTTCTTTTTATACAAGACATGAAGCAAGGGGTAAAAATGAGAATTGACTATGGTGAACATATAGGAGAGGTGAGAGCACATGTGCATGGGGGTAAATTGGGAAAATAAGGATGTGCACATGAGGGGTGTGAGGTATGAGAATATATGGGTGAGGATAATATGGAGAAAATGCACAATTGTGCATGGATTGTGTGAGGTGTGGGGACAAATGGGAAATGGGGGAATAAATATCAGATTATTGGAAAAAAGGGTTGGTGATAAAATGGGTATAAGGGGTAAAAGATTTAATTAGGCATGTGATTCTTTAATTCATTTGGTCTTGCATTTGTCTTTGGCTTTGTTGGTTTTGACAGGTAACACGATTTGGGCAAGTGGCTTTTGAAGAAATGGGTTCTCGGTTCACATGGGAAATGGGTGGAGGACATGGGTTGAATCGGACAGGAGCAGGGGTTAGAACAGGGGGTCTAACCCCTGTTCAAGAATTAATGGAGTTATAAAGGGTGGTAGCTTGGTTTGAATGTTTTGCCGGAGGTATAAAGGGTGGTAGCTTGGTTTGATTGTTAATGGAGTTGTGTGTTTGGTTGGTGTTAGTAATGGAGGAAGATAAAGGAGATGGGTTATTGGGAAGAAAAGAGAGAGAGTGTGTGTGGGGGTTATAGAGGTTGAAGATGATGCGGGAGGGTTTGGGTATTTGAGGGTGTATGGTAAGTTGGGCAAGGGTGAGGGTTTAGTTAGGTGTAGTTTAGTGGGTATAGGGTGAGGGTGTGTGTATTAATTTGAACGCTTAAAATAAAACTAATTAATAAAATAAAATAAAAACCTAAAAAATAAAATCATATTTAAAATAAAACAGAGACTCAAATAAAAATTGAAATTAAAAAGAAATAAAAAATAAAAAATAAAAATATAAAAATAAAAAAAATAAAAATAAAATCTAATAAAACTAAAAATACATGAAATCCTAAAAAATTCTAATCCTAATAAGATAAAATAAAATAAAAACTAAGACTAAAAACTAATAAAAATCAAAATAAAATAAAATTATATTAATAAAAATAAAATAGAAAATAAACCTAGAAAATACTAAATAAATCCTAAAAATAAAAATGACTCAAAACTAAAAATCTAAAAAATAATAAAATAACACAAATAAAACACACACAGGTTTCGGGGTACGTTTGAGCTAGGTTTAGGCTTGAATTAGGGTACGGGAGAGGGAATTAGCTTCATTCTAACTGCAATTGGCCTCGAAATGTATCTTTTGACACCGCAACTGCAGTTAAGCCTGCATGATAAACATTTAAGCGCATAAGACCCATATTACCGAGAATTTGCAACAAAAGTACGTCTATTTGAGGTATAAATAGTACAGTTTTGGGTGCTTATCAATTATTTTTTCAAACTTCGAGTTAATTTAATTAAAATCGGTTTAAAAATCATGGGTTGTTACACTCTTGGTTTTAATTCTTCAAATAAAGATGATGAAATTATCGATGAACAAGAAGATGAGGATGATGATATTGCTCCACAAAAGGTTAAAAAATTCCTTGCTAAAAAAAGGAGCAAATTGAGGAAAAATTAAGAGGTTCTCCTCAAGAAAATACAATGAAGGAAAATTTTCTTCCAAATCTGAGCCAATGTTAAGAGTAGCTCCCATTAGTGATAAATTAAGAGAAAATCGACTTAGGTGGTGTGATTATGTGTTGTGTACACCAGAAGATTCCCCTATAATAAGAGGAAGATTGTTAAAAATAGAAGGTAAAAAAGAAAGAGGTCACCCTAAGCTATCGTGGGAGGAAATTATTAGGAGACCTTAAAGAATTAAACTTGAATGATAATATTGCATATAATAGATTAAAATGGAAAGGAGAATCCATGTGGCCGACCCCATATGATGGGATTAAGTCAAGGATGATGATGGTTCCCCTATATCGTTTTGCTTGACCTAACTCACGATGGGACGGGAGGTATATTGGAGAACTTCATTCATGTATGTCGATTATATTGAATTCTCTCTCGCACGTACCATAATCAAGAGGTATATAGTGAGGTAATTCACGTACACTAGGGCATATCAAATGGATTCTCCATATTTACTAATGAATGATTTTCTTTATCGACAAGAGGTATATCATGAAAGTCATGCCAAAGGGGGGAAACCTTACATTAACCTACCATGCATAAAGCTTATATATATCTACCCTAAGACACTCATATCTAGATAATTGTTTCAACGCGAAACTCTACCAAAATTTTGGGTCGTCTTACCTCCTAATTTTTTTCTCTTTCACTCATTTTTTTAAAATAAGACCATGTGCACGAGCCTATAAACAATTTAAACCATGTTTTGCATCATATATCATCCTATCTCTCAGAATCGGGTCTTTTCGCATTTCACTTGGACCGTAGGCATAATATAATACAACTGCAACTTTATAATAACAACTACACTTAGGGGGTTTTCCCTCTTTTCCCTTTTTTCAATAACACCAAAAAATATTCTCTTTTTAAAAAATAAAGAAAATATATATTTTTAAAATAAATCACTTCCCTCTCAGGTGCCACCGCATTAACTCTAGTTTGGTATGCCTTCCTACTAGTTACAATATGTCATTTGACCACTTCAGAGTTCTACTTAATCATCCATCTCGCCATCATTAGAAGGAATATAACAATCTTAACACAACTACCTCATGGAGAACTCTAATCAGGATGTTAATGTTCATCTATATTTGATGACCATGCTAGTTCAGCTCACCGCTAAGATCGATAGCATGCAGTCAGATGTCCATGAGTTACAGAAGAATAAGGCTCAGATTACATAAATTCTTGAACTAGAGGTCCTGCCAAATCAGAATGTCGGATTTACACCTGTTATGGTACAAGGAATGTTCGAGCCTATGTGCTATACTAAAGAATATCAGTATGTTTAACACATTAGAATGCCTTTGCGTGCCCCGCCTTTTAATGGCTATCACCTACTCATTTGGACATGCCAAAACTTCCTCAGTACAAGTTTAACTTGCCCATGATCATTCCAATAGACCCTAAAGGATAAGAACTAAATAGGGTGAAATAATACCTCGAGATGATCTCTTAGAAGTTTTACCAGGTTAACCTCTCAGGAAATTACGTGGACTAGACCTGCATATCTCCCTATCCAAAGTCCTGTTTCCCTGATAAATTCGAAATCCCTAATATTGAGAAATTCAGAGGGAATTGGCCTCCAGTTGTGCATCGCAGTAGTTACCATTGAAACATGAGTACACTAGGGGATAATGAAGAAATTATGGCCCACGTGTTTCAATAAAACCTCAAAGAGAACTCCCTCTACTATTTTTTATTGCTAGAAGACTCCTGAATCCAAAGTTGAGAAGCTGTCTCTCTAGTATTCATAGCCCAATACAAATACAAAAAAAAACTAGAAGTGACTCATCATGACATTGAAATACTCAAATAAGGACCCGCAAAATCTGTCAACAACTTTATAATCAGATGTAAAAAGAAATCTTACTCTATGACCAATCGCCCATCAGAGGAAGAGCTAGTCAGTATTATGAAGAAAAACTTTTTGCCCCACATCAAAAACGCAATGGGTATCCAATATTACCTTTATTTTAGAGCCCTCAGAGAGGTTCCAGTAGAGATTGAAGAGAATGTCTCTAGTTGAATAATGTGAAACCTGAATCAGAAGCAAATAATTCAGTCTGTAAGTTTACTCCTTGAAAATATGAGAAACCCACTACTGATGCCATAGATAACATTTCCTTCAAGACTATTCACTTTATGGTAACCATAAGCCCTCCATGATTCTATCTTAAAGGAGTACATCGAGCTCCGTGATCCTCTTTCTAAAATATATCCCATAACCTAATCAAATCTTTTAACCCCCATCCACTACCTCATCCTCTTCCGGGATACTTCAAAAATGATTTCAACTGCGACTTTCACAAAACCAATGGGCATAATACCGACCAGTTCCATTATCTTAAAACTAGTACAAGGGACCATTTATAAAGGCATTATCTCCACTCCTTCGAGCCTAAAACTAAACACCACCCAAAAATCTTTACTTATGTACTAGGTCAGTGTGGACGCCATACTCATTGATGAAGACTCTAATTTCAACCCCTTAACTAAAATCAAGCCTATAAATAGTTCTACTTCATCTACCAACCCAGAAAAATCCCTAGCTCCTAATATGCCCTGCTTATCCAATGCATCTTGAAACTACTCATGATCGAGCCCTCTCCTTGATGAAAGATCTTATATAGTTGTTCGTATCAAATAAAAAACATAGAGCATGGAATTTCCATTTGTCCTTGAATAGTTAAAAAAATTCAAAATGAAGTTTCCACCAATATTGACCATCGATGAGGAAGAATGTGCGAGAATGAGTGATCTTTACAGAGAAGCCCCAAAACTGGTCCCACCAATCCCATGACTGGTTCATACTCCTGAAGAGTTCAGCTTGGATAGCATTGTTTAGGTCCAACAGAGGAGAGTCTCAAGAGGGGAAGAATTTGTGAAGCTCCTGATATTCTTATTTCCATGAAGTTCAAAAGATACTTGGTCCCTTATCAAAATATTTTTTCTTCATTATGAGAAGATTTATACTTTGAAGCTCTTAGAGTTATTGAATCCATAGACTTATATGGAATGACTGAATATCCTCCATAGGATAGGAAGATGAATCCAACAAATTGATTGATTTAGATAATGATCTCGACAATGAAGCTCCTAGCGAGCTTGCCTCTTTGTATAGGGTGATTTACTTTGAAGAATTTTTATCATAAATCAATGAAGTCTCTAGCATCTCGAAGATATATGAAGAAATTCTCTTTCTCTACTACCTATCATCGATAAACCACATGACTAGGTTGGGATGATATTATAAAGATCCTATTTCTCCCGTGGACAACATGCCTATAAATAAAGGGAAAAGAGTCGTTGAAGACCCACCGGTAATATAAATAACCACCAAAGAGAGAAAGATTCTCAAATAGCTGAAAAAGACCCAAGCAAACATCACCTTATAGGAGTTTCATGTCCTCTTAGCTTTATTATAATTCCCTAACCAAGTTTCTCACACGAGCTACAATTACCCCTTCTACTTCTCCTGATGAGGCTATCCATATAATTGGAACTTTGACCTCCATGAAGATCATTTCTTTTGAGGATGAAGAAATCCTTAAATTTGGTGTTGATCACAATTATGGCCTTAATATATCAGTCGAGGTTTGTAGAATATGGTTCCATTGGTACTTATTAATAATGGCTCTGCCAAAAATGTGACCGCACTCTAAACTCTTTAATGCCTGGGGTTACAAGTTAGTGATCTTACTCCTATGTCAATTTTTGTGCACTTATGACATCACCCGTTAAGAGGTTATGGGGTCAATTCTCCTCACTCTTGGGATTGATTTGATATACCCCCAAGTTTATTTCCAAGTAATCAACATCCCAGCCTTCTTTAATCTACTCCATGGTTGTCCATAGATTCATAATGTCATAGGAGTTACTTTTTTACTTCATTAACAATTTAAGTTTTTCACAAATAATCAAGTCATCACTATCATTAGAGATGATAATAATTGGGATGGCATTGGCACCAGCAACCCAGTTTTAGAAATTCAACACAACACTAATGACATATTCCACTCAGGCTTCAAGATTGTTCCAAAGAAAAGGTGAGACTTAAATATAACCCACATGAAAAGTTTAATGTAATTCAAATGTTCAAAAGGTTGCACTTTATGCCCGGGATGGGGCTCGATCACAAACAATTGGGAATCCTTGGGATAATTGTCGTAAAAATAGCTTTTCCATCACACGGTCTGGGGTACTAACTTTCCCGAGCATAACTTATGGATCTCCATCAACCATATAAATAGTGAGTGTTGTAGAGGGTGGAAGTCGTCTCTAGGGAATATCTAAATTGCCATTTTATCATAGCATGAAAATATTTCCCTTATTATGGTTTCCCCGAGCCATGGTCTGATCCTATTAAAAAGAAGATGAAATCAAGTTTTTAAATATTCGTTAAGTATAAGATCACCTAGATTGAGGAATCCAAGCATGAGGTAAATTCATTATCCATTAAGTCTTTTGATTCAAGTTCTTCCAATAGTGAAAATCCTGAAAGCATAGATAGTGATGAATATTTTGTCCTCGCTGAACTAGGAATGAACATATGCATGCTTTATATTAAATCTGAGTAATTAGACCGACCATGAAAATATCTTTGGTTGCAAAAACTCCCCTCAATTGGTGGACCATATCGACCGGTCCAACCCTACTAACCAACACCCTTCATGTTTACCATCTCAAGACGGAACCTAACTCTATTTTTTTCTCTATTTGATGTTAATGTAAACGAGGCCTCTTTTGATGAAGTGCTCAGTATTCTTTTTCTTTAAAATTATATCAATCAAATAAATAAAGATTTTGAGTATCTTATATTAATAGCATTGATTTTGTTAATCAAATAATTAATTCAGTCCAATTAATGAATGAACAATTCTTAACTGATCTCAATAAGGAAGGAATAAAACAACAAAATCGCGTTCAAATGAATGGTGAGGAAACTATTTTCATTCATATTGATTCCACTAGCAATACGTGAGAGATTAGGATATGATCAACTCTCAATGAACATGGAATATTACAATTCGTAGAGCTTCTAAAGGAGTTCGTAGATGTCTTTACATGGTCTTACAACGATATTTCCTGCATTAATCCAAAAATCATGCAACATGAGATCCCGATACATCCTAAATGCAAACTTGTCATGAAAAAGTTGAGAAAGCTCTATCTAGATTAGTCCCTCAAAGTAAAAGACGAAGTTGTCAAACAACTGAATGTGGGTTTCATCTATGTAGTCGAGTACTCGACTGGGCTTGACAACATAGTTCATGTGCTGAAATAAGGTGGGAAGGTATGCATGTGTGTCGACTATTGGGATCTGAATAAAGCCTCACCAAAGGATGACTATAATCTGCCCAATATAGATATGATTATGGACAACACCGCCAATTGACGAGGCGTAAACTTTGTACGTAAAATAGGTGTTCTTGGGTGTTTATGCCCTACATAAAAAGATACCACAACTTGGTACACTATAAATGGAAGTGTATTGGCAAGTGAGGATTGCATATATAGGGAATGGTGTTTAGGATTAAATTTGATTTAATACTCAAAAAGGAAAAGGAGTAAAAGATGACGATGGTTGGAAAGGTGAAAAGAAAAGTTAACTATGCAATTAAAAACTACACAAAGATTAAAAAATGAGATTAGGATCATTTCCCCACCATGGGCGGATAAAACATAATAAGGAATTTGGTTCGAAATTAATTAACTGATCATATTGAATTAATTATAAGCATTAAACGTGAAAACATTTAACTTAAAGATGAAAGATTAAACGTCCAATCGAATATGGTCATAAATGGATTGAGGTCACAATATCATTATAAACACTATCGTTGCATGACAAAGGAAGTCAAATGCATAATATCCCGGCTTCAATACACGAGGTCTCAGTTAAAACTCATTTGAACTAAACCATAGATTTTTCAAACTCAATACCCATTAATGGTGGGAAAATGGCCCCAACCTTAAAATTAGAAACTAAACATATGATTAAAACAATTAGTATAATTAATTAATGAAATCAAATAATAATTTAACCAATAAAAGAATTAAATTAGAACATGGCTATATTACAAAGCAAGAAATGAACTTAAAAATCTATTGAATAATGGAGAAGTTGATGAATAAGGAAATTCCACCAAACCCTTGGAGAGAGAGGAAATGAGATCTCAAACACTAACTAAAACTAGCTTAAAAACGAAGATAATGAAAGATGTTTCAAATAAATGAGGGTATAAACTCTATATACAACACCTAGAATGGAAAACTTGTAAAATAAAGGTGAAAAATATGCTCAGGTCGAATCAATTCGGCCAAAATCTGAATTAATTCGATACAGGGGGAGATTTTGGACTATCAGGTCTAATCGATTTAGCCCAAATCCAAATCGATTCGGACCCTTTAGGTATGGATTCTTATGATTGGATCGATATACGTAAAACATCGTAACTTCTTCGTTATAGATCAAAATAATGTGTGGTTGGAAAATATGCGATGCTATCTCAGAGAGATACACTTCCATTAAGACTTTGGGCCAGAAACCCAAATTTTAAAATTACTGAAATCCCCCTGAATGTGCACTTTATGATGAAACTTTCCTGGAATCTGGTCAAACTTCACGCTTAGAACCTTAATACCTTCAAAAGCTTAATTATACCTTAAAAAGAATATGAACATACATAAAAGAGGTTTTATAGTTAACGTGCTTAAAATAATAATTAAGGTACCCGAGGGGGATAAAATACATAAATATAAAGGGTAAATAAATGCAATATTAGAAATAAATCACACCCCTTAACTCACACATTGCTAGTCCCTAGCAATGAAATGCAAAGAAACATGAACTGACCATACGCAGGGAATATGTACAAAGGAGATAAATGCCACTTTCTTAGGCGAATGATTGCATTTATCCTATGTAATAATCCGTTAAATCCCTAGGTTACCCTTGTGGACGAGTGTTGTCTCGTGAGGGTTTTTAAGGATGAAATCCACAAACATCAAGTTTCCTAAAAAGTTATGTTTAATCAACAATACAATAAATTCTCAACAATAACGAAAAATATTTCGAAAAGTTATTTAGCATTAACATTATATAATGAACTTCACAGAATTGAAACCTTAATTGTGGGAAAAAAAGTGAGCACATGAAAATAGTTTGATTCAACAGAAATTTTATAAACCAGATAAGTATTAAAGTGTGCATAGATATTAATTATGTTTGGTGTTTTCACTCAACAAATGAAAATCTTTGAATGGAGTGTGACAAGCATGGTACATGCAGGCATAAAGATTAAATGAAAATGGAAACTAGGTCGCACACACGTCATCAACAAATACTGCTAAATATAAAATGAAAAAATTGCAATCTTAATGAAAGGATATCATCATTAAATAAGGTGAAATGCTTTTTCACAGATTATCGCATTTACAGTGAGTTTCGAATCAATTTCATCCTAGTATCACAGAAGAATTTATAAGGTTATAATGTAGGTGTGGGGTTTAGGATATAAAATGAAGGGAATATGTACGGATTCAAAGGTATGTTGGGATAAAACATTTGGGATAATGGAAAATGTTTCAAAATTAGAATATGATTTCCAACACAAGAATTAGATATGAAATTGGAGAGTAACAAAGATTATTGAATAATATTTACATAAAGGAAATACTTTCTTTCTTTTCTTGTCTTTTTTTTTCCCTTCTTTTGTTTTTCTTCTACTTTTCTTTTGTTTTTGTCTCTTTTTCTTTTCACTCTCACTTGATCAATTGCAACTACATAACAAGAAAATCATTCAATCCCAAGTATGATTCCTTACAAAGGTATGGAAGGTGATATATATGGCTTATAAATCCAATTTAGAGTTGGTTATGGGATTTGGGGTTACGAAATGAAAGGCTATATTAAGGCTCAAAGGGGTTGAAGAGGGGAAACAAATAAGGTGAGGTCAAGATCAATATGGTTGTAATAACAAAGTGGGCCTATGATCCTTTCCTAATGCTTCACGATTCTCGAGTCCAAATGATGTTGAAAATCATGCTCAAGTAACAAATTTCAAAATGAAATTAATTAATTAATGATCAATGAAAGGATAGTCAGATTACCGACAAAATGAATGTTTTGAAGGAGGAAAGATTAATTTATAAACACTTACAAATGAAGAAAGAGCCCAAGCTCACTTAGTGTTAGTAGTGCAAAAAAATATTACTGAGTTATAAAGGACTTAAACCAAATCATTTAAATAAGAAAAGAGCATGTAATGTTAAAGTATAATTCATAAAGTTTGTTATAATATCACTGAATTGAGGACTAAAGTAATATCACTTCTAACATCGAGAACATGCTTCATTGAATTATCTATTGGATCAGGAAACTACTGAAATTTATCGTCAGAAACAAGGGCAAAATTCTTAGTAAAGGTGAAAAATAAAGAAAATATTTTCAAAAATATTTTAATTTTCAACAAAAAAACATACTTGGGAAGAACATATGATCAAATCAGAGAAACTACCATTGAATGGGAAGAATATTCAACAACCCTAGCTTAAACCTTGTATTGCCCTCAATGCGAATCAAGAACATAACATAAAGAGAGGAAACAAAAGATATTACCCAAAATGGCGTGATCTCCGATAAGTACAAGTCCAATGATTCTACAAAAATGTTAGAACAAAGAATAACAAAAAAGTAACATAAACTTTTACTTCTTACATAAGAATATAATTAAAATCAAAAATAAAACAAACTACTATTTATAACCTAAAATTTTAACTTCTAAATAACTATACACTGGAAGTTGAAAATTTTAAGGGTTTAACCAAGATAAGAATTGACTTTGAAGAATCAAAGGTGGTCCCTCATTTGACAGCATGCCTCCTGAAAAAAATGGGTTCCTTTTACGTAACGAAAGAAATATATAAAGCGGAAGAAATGAACCATCACCAATTCAAAAAAATTCGAGGAAGATTGGGGGTTTGGATTCAATGAGGGACAAGACAAAATTAGTCCCAATAAAATCAAAATTACCTCCCATAGGTTTGTAAGTTAGAATGGGAGTAGGTCCGAGTGTGATTAAATAGCCCGTCAAATGAAGTATCTCAAAATGACATTCTCGTTCAAGAATTGGGTCAAAGTCCTCAAGACTTTCACCTGAGTCTTACGATGGTTGGAATGGTTCGATAACGGTAGGAAATAAAGGAAATGAAGGATACTCAACCTCGATAGAATTTGAATCATTAAACATAGGTTGAAGTTCGAAAGTTCTGGATCACTCTCAATGAATTCTTCTTCAAAAGTGAGTGGAAATGAAATGCAAGTTTCAACCTCAACTGAGATTTTGAAAGAAGAAATCATTTCATTGAGTTGGACATTTTTTCATTTGTCTAAGCATTATGGCTCTCGAATTGGCCTTTCAATTACTTTTTCCCATTTTGCAAAGTTTCCCAAGCGCTTTATTGAATTCTCTCCTTTTCAAGAATTTGGTAGCATTTGTGAAAAGCCTCGAGAGTATAACTTTGAAAAGTGTTATCATAATAATTACCACCAGCTAAAGAGTTAAGATGAGACATTTTAAAGAAACATAACTCTCGAGCAATTTAAACACATGAAGAGATCCAAATTTCAAGTTTCTGGAAATAATTTAGAGCAAGTCACAAAGTAAGTAAAATTAATATACAATATATACACAAAGTGATAAAACATTAAGATCCTAGAATGAACCATTCCTCAATGACGGTGCCATTTTTTATGGGGCATAATCTTCGTATGTAAAAATAGGTGTCATTGGGTGTTTACCCCTATACAAAAAGATACAACAACTTGGTACACTATATATGGAAATTTAATGGCAAGTAGGGATTGGATCCATAGGGAATGGTATTTAGGATTAAATTTGATTTAGTACTAAGAAAATGGTAAAGTGTAAAAGATGATGATGGTTGGAAAAAGATAAATGAAAATTTAACTACGCAATTAAAAATAAACAAAGATTAGCAATACGAGATTATGATAATTTTGCCATTGTGGGATAACAAAACGTTATAACGAATTTTTTTTGAAAATAATTAACTGAGCATATTCAATTAATTACAAACATCAAACATGAATACATTTAACTCAAAGATGAAAGATTAAACTTTTAATCTAATATGATCACAAATGGATTTAGGCTGCAATATCACTATAAACACTACTGCTCCATGATACGGGAAGTTAAATGCATAATATCCTGACTTTAATGCATAAGGTTTCTATTTGAACCAAACCCTAAATTTTCAAGCTCAATAGCCATTAATGGTGGAAAAATGGTCCCATCTTTGAAACTAGAAACTAAACATATGAATACATAATTAATATAACTAATTAATGAAAGCAAACAACAAATTAACCAAAAAAAAAAGAAATCATATTAGAACATGGCTAGGTTACAAAGAAAAAGATCAACTTAGAAAGATGTAAAACAATGAAGAGTGTGATGAATAGGAACATACTACAAAACCATTAGAGAGAATAAGCTCCCAAACACCAATAAAAACTAACCTCAAATTGAAGATAATGAAAGATGGCTAAAAAAATGAGTATAAAAACTATTATATAAACCAAGAAAGGAAAACTTGTAAAATAAAGGTGCTAAATTTACTCGGGTCAAATCGATTCATCCCAAATCCGAAAAGATTCAGTATAGGAGATATCCAAGGCTTTCAGGGGTGAACTTCAACTCAAATCCAAATCAATTTGGACCCTTTAGGTTTGAATTATTGTGCTTGGATCAACATTTGAAAAACGCCATAACTTCTTAGTTATAGATCATAATGATGCGCGGTCGGAGATTACATGAAGATACCTCGGAGGGATACACTTACATAAAAACCTTGGCATAATAACACAAATGATAAAATGAATAAAATGCCCCTGAATGTCAAAATGCGACCAAACTTCACGCTTAGCACCCTAATACCTACAATATCTCAAATTAGCATTCTCGTTCAAAAATCGGGTCAAAGTCCTTGATGGTACCAGATATAGCACCAACAAGTAAGATAGTATGAGCTCAATCCAGAATCGCTTTGCAAGTGAAATAATGGTGCTTAGACAGGAGCATAAGTGAAGATCGAGATGAGGCAAAGAGGAGAAAAACTATCAAATAAGTGGTTCAACTATTTGGCCTACTCCACTATGCAAGTGAGTGTTTATTTCACTATAAAAACGGGCTCTAATGGCCTTAGTGGTACAATTCACATAACTTTCTCTCTCTAGTATGATGGTAACATAGTTTTGGCTAGGGTTTTAATATTTTAATCTTTTACATTGAAGAAGAAGATAAGTATATATAGTACCTGGGGGTATATTGTACCCCCAAACAAGTAATAAGCATGTGTAGAATATTCCTGCCAATAAGGTTAAGCAACTTGTACTACACATGTAAATCATGATGATGAAATATTCCCTCACGTGTGAAGGAGATCTTGTTACAATGGCTTGTTTATGTGGACTGGCTATAGTGAAGTCTTGCATCACACGCAGGGGAAATGTAGTCTTGGGCAATCTCCGTTGGGCCAAGTATGAGACCCCCAGAGCCTTGTTCGATCATGAGATAGATAATGTTGAAGCGTATCCTCATTTGTGCAGGAGTCTGGTCGAGACAAGATTGTAATTAGTCCAATGAAGTCTCGACTATATACGACAAAAATCGAGATGAGACATGAAAATGGTTATGAATATTATAAGTTCTCGACCTAAGAGGACGAAAAAGACCAAGACTATTGATATTTCATTCCTTATAAAAAGTGCATTTTGCAAGGTCATCCTAAATTGAGTAAGTCTTTGGTCGATACATGGTCACACTAGGGTATATCAATCACCCCTTAGCCCTTAGCCTTCAATGTAAGTAGGACATTGAGGGCTATAAGCGTCTGAGGATACATAGTTGATGAGACATTTTTGAATTATGGATGAACTCTCCCATCAATGTCAAATCTGAGTTGATGATGGTCCTTAAAGTGACACATGGTAGTTAGTATGTGGCTTTACAGGCTTGAGATGACACATATCATTATTTTCATAGGTTGGCATCTTTACCCAGGTATAAGCAACGGTTGAGTCACCTAGGGTTTCGTGCGCTAATGATAATTCTTTTTGGGGCTTGCTCCTAATGACTTACATGTTTAAAATAACATAGACTCTCTTTTCTTTGAAAACACATTCTGGCTTATAGTTATTACCACTAGCCATTAACGTTTTTTGATCCTCCTTCGATTCTCACTGTTCGAAACGTTTTCTGAGCTACTTCTTCCTCTCAAGATCTTTTTCTCATCCAGGTAACTCATTTCCATCAATTTTTCTTCGATTCCAGTTTGTATTTACTTACTTTTTATGTTTTTCCATTCTTCGGAGAATTGTTGCATTTTTGGATGGTGGGTTTAGTGGTGTTCGAGTTGTGCCTCATATTTTCTTGGACATTATAGGCAGTAGGAGGTACGATAATGCTTTCTTTTTAGGTTTTTTGTCCCATTTCATACCGTTTTAGCTATTACGGTGTCTTACCGGTCATCTTCTCCGACAAAAATCCTTAACTAGTGTTTTTGCTTTTTTTTAAAAAACGATTAAATTATACCCTTTTGATCTTGAAGTCAACTTTAGTCAACCTTCATCTTGTTTGGATGTCAAAGACATTATACAATGTAGACAACCAATATCCAACCCTTAGGGAGAGGTTTTTTAGGGAGATACAAAGGGTAGAGGCTGAGGCTGTAGTAAAACAAAGGGTTGAGGTTGATCCTACACTTCCAATCCATCCTATCCCACTAGCTACCATACATCCTCCAATCATTCAGATAAGTGATTGAATTTCTAATTCATCTGCCTCTATAAACGACAATCCTTTCATCTCCCACACGTCCAAGAGCGTGGATTCTTATGACTAGGCTAGGAGACTACCAGCATCCTCTTCGGGTGAGTCTGAGGAGACAGAGGCCTCTTATCAAGCCTCATCCTCTCATCATGTAGAGTCATCGGACCAATGCGATTCTTTTCTTGGAATTATCTTGGATACATATGAGTCAAGAGTGGAGGTTGCAATGCCACCTCCCCTAATGTAAGTCCTTATGTCGAGCATTCCAGGCAATGAATTTACCCGCCGACATTCAGTGGTGTCTCAACTGCCAACCCAGATGACGGATCTTATTCAACCGAGGATACACTTGACACATACTATGAAGAATCCTTTCCCATCACAGTTATAGAAGTAGATTTTCAAACATAGAGACATCTTTATGGGATAGGTCTCTCCATCAACATGAGGGTGCCCTCTGAGGGTGAGAGATCATATGATGTCCGAGATGCTGAGATCTCAGTATACGAGAAGATGTTTAGGGTCGACTTCAGGATGCCAATCCACCCAACTGAACGAGCTATTATAGCAAGATCAATTCTCGGCACCTCTCAACTTTCACTCAATGCCTGAAGGATAATCCTCGATTTTATGTCTCTTTGGAAGCTAGTTCATCACACTGATCTTCCAGTCAGTGTCTTTAGAGGATGTTATACTGTATCGTCTCCAAAAACTCAATCTGGCAACTATCATCTCATAGCCAGGATACCAACAAAGAAAATTTTGTTTGTAAACCAAATTTCTAATGACAACTAGTGGCCTTGTTATTTCTTCATATCTGTAGCCTGGGAATTCAGCCCAGATGCTTCCTGCAGTGCCTCAGAGCCCAGGGTTCCTTAGAAATGGGCCAACATATCTATGTCGGCCTGACTAGACCCAAGTTTGAGTGTCGATGCTAGTGAGAAGGTGACCAAAATTAGAGATAGGGTAAGGAGGGTGGTCTCATAGAGTTTTAGAAGTTGACGACCTCCTATTTTGTAGGACAAACGGGTTTGGGGGTGGAACCCCTCACTGAGTTATGTAAGTATTTTTCTTATAACTATTGTATCATCTTTACATTTTCTTTGTGACTAACCTAGACTTCATTTTTCATATTGTCCACCAAATAGGCCAGAGGCTTTGTGGAGAATGACTCCACCAAATTTGGCCAGTTTGATGAAATTGGTGGGGTTGAAGTCTTAAACCCTAACCCGCCCCATCTAATAAACGAGGTGGGGCAGGGAAGGGCAGGTTCGTTTTTATTTAAATTAACTCCTAACCTGCCCCATTTAATATACGAGTTGGGGCGGGGCTCCTACGGGTTGGGTTAATTTTAAAAATAGTAAAATTAAAATTATTACATTATAGTCTTAGAGGCCTATAATGGTTCATATTTTAATATGTGAGACAATCCCACAATTATCAATCCATATTTTCACATATATCTTTTACAAAATTAACATACAAATAAAGGTTTTTTTAGTGTGTGTGTGTGTGTGTATGGTTTAACTGTAATTAACATAAATATAAAAGGTAATTATGTAGGCATAAGTTAAACGGGTTGGCGCGGGGAGGGGCGAGGCGGGGCAGTTTTATTTAACTTGATTCTTAACCCGCCCCATTTAATAAATTTTTTTAAAAAAAATCCATACCCGCTCGTAATTCATTAATCGAGTTTTAAAACCCGCCCCATTAGGGTCGAGTCGGGGCTCCTACGGGTCGGGTTAAATTACCATCCCTAATCAAGGCCTTAATTGAAAATAAAGCCATCGAAGAGAAAAAAAAGTGAAAGATGCTATTGATGAGGCCCTTGAGGAGTCTAAGAAAAAGGTCGTGGAGGACTTTAAGTCATCAAAGCAGTTTTTGGGGTATTAGCCTCCAATACCTTGAGAGGGGTGCTCAAACAACTTATTGCTGGGCCACATTGAAATTCCCGAACATCTCCCATCTAACTTCACAGCTCGAGGCTTTTATCTTCTCTGACCCATAGGTCATGACAACCTTGTCTGAAATTGAGATATTGGCACAACGTGAGCTCACCATGCAGACCATCAATGAGGAAGATGATGATGTGCTGACCAGGGACGAAGCTGAGACCGTCCAAGGAAAAGATAAGGTTAGGAAGGACACAAACTCTAAGGATGAAATCGTTACTGCTCCTGATCAGAATGCTCAGGTATGGACTGAGAAAAATTAACCAATTTAAATATTCATATTTATGAGGGTGGCCGTCTGTGGCCTAATGCCCCTTTTCTAATGTACTTTGGAATACTAATATCATATCCTTCAATTTTGATGCTTTTTAACTCGTATCAACAATGGATCTGTATTCTTATCTTGGCTATTGTTGGTTTCAAACTATATTGAATTCAAATATATCTCTTGTTTCTGCCAACTCTTGTTATTGTCGATAGATTCTTGTCTTTAACCGAGGAGTAATTCCACTAACTTAATGATTTGTAAATTAGATATCACCACTCTGTGATGTTCAAATGAGTTGTGATATAAAATTTTAAATTCAAATGCACCAAATTAATGTAAGTCCTCTCTCGTCATTTTGAGAGTGTATGGACGAGTGCCGTCTCGTCCTACACTGACGTCTCACCGAGTGAGTTTGACTCTCATATCACCAAATTAGCGATGTTTAAATAAACCATAATTAAATGATTTTTTAATTTGAATGGACCAAATTAATGATGTTTAATTGCAAGTCCCCTATCGTCATTTTGAGAGTGTATGGACGAGTGTCATCTCACCGAGAGAGTTTGACTCTCTTATAACCAAATTAATTATGTTTAAAGGAGCCATAATTAAATTATTATCAAGGTTGTTGTGTGTTTTTCACCACCTCAGTGATGTTATCACATTGTTCCCTCTTTCGGTGTTATGGAGAATCCATGGACGAGGCAAGCCCCATCTGAATTCTCGTGTCACCGAGAGTGAGCTAATACTAATTCACCACTTGAGTGATGTTTTTAGCTTAGGATAATTTAAAACGTGCAATTTGAACCATTCATGCAACAAAGATATGGGGGAATACTAAGACTTTTCTCATTCATCACTTTAGAACATTTATCATATAATGGAAAAATAAACTTTTCTCATTCATCACTTTAGAAAATTTATCATACAATGGTAAAATGAAACTTTTATGAAGTCCTATTAATAGCATGTTTTTTAAATGATCAGCATTCCATGTGTTTGAGAATGGCTCTCCCTCTAAATTCTCAAGTCTATAGGTATCGGGAACAACTTCTTCAGTAATTCAATAGGGCCATGCCAGTTTGCATAGAGCTTATTCAGCATCTACTAGGCTTTCTTTAGAACCAGACCTCCAATGATTATTAGCTTAGCCTTAACACTCTTGTTGTAAAATTTTGCGTTCCTTTGTTGATAAGCCGCCTGCCTAACCTCTATATATTAGCGTCTCTCTTTGATGAGGTCTAGGTTTAATCTTCGCTCTTTTGCATTTTCCTCTGGGAATATGTTTAAACCCTATGTCTTGGTAGGACGATCTCGGTGGGTATCACTGCCTCTAAGCTGTAGGCAAGCATGAAAGGGCTTTCCTCTGTTGGCATCCTCTTTGTCATC
Organism: Sambucus nigra; assembly: GCA_949130495.1. Taxonomy (NCBI): domain Eukaryota; kingdom Viridiplantae; phylum Streptophyta; class Magnoliopsida; order Dipsacales; family Adoxaceae; genus Sambucus; species Sambucus nigra. The sequence continues at coordinate 119,786,350 of OX422208.1, forward strand.
CTGTATGCCCATATCACAACGTGTACCTCTTCCATCCAAAGACCTTTGGCATCTTCTAATTTCTTCTTGATCCCAACTAGGATAGTTCTGTTTGTAACCTTAGTCTAGACATTTTCCTGAGGTTGACCTGGAGCTTAGAAAGATTATTTAAAACCGACCATCCTACAGGCCTCCAAAGGCGAGTCCTTGAGCTGCTTACTATTATCAGAGATCAAAGTGTTGGGCAGGCCATACCTGCAGATAATATTCATCCAAATAAATTTACATATCTTTGTCTCGGTTATATTTATCATGGCCTCTGCCTCAACCCACTTAGAGAAATAATCAATCGCCACAATAAGGTATACGTAATTATCAATTTCTCTAGCAGGGGTCCTACTAAGTCAACCCCCCATACTGCAAACGACCAAGGGGAAGTTATTGATGATAAGGGTTGATAAGGTTGATGAGTAATGCAAACATATCTTTGACATTTGTCACATCTCTTCACATAGCTGACTTTATCTTCGGCCAAGGTTGGCCACGAGTACCCTTTAGTGATTATTCTCTTTACTAAAGACCTCCCTCCTATGTGTCTTGAAGAAGATCCTTCATGCATATCATTCCATATATAATCCTCCTCTATCTAATGAATGCATCCTAGTAAAGATAGAAGGAACCATGTCTTGTATAAGACGTATCCTAGTATTGAGAATTTGGTCACCTTTGATCTCATCTTCTTTCTCTCCACCTTTGACTCATGCAACTTTCCATCTCTGATGTATTGGATGAGATGATCCATCCATGATGCCCCTAGGTTCAGGTTTAATTAGAACTCGGTTTTATTGTCCTCTTCTTCAATGGTTGATCGATATAGGATCTCCACTGGCACTGACCTTTTGATCTCTATTCTAGTTGCAGATGTTAATCGTGTCAGGGCATCATCTGTATTGTTGTCTAGACGAGGGATCATTTTGAGTTTGACCTTTCTAAAGTTCTTTAGCATTGCCTTCATCTTTTCCAGATATTTACCCATCCTACCATCTTTGGATTTGTACACTCCCAGGATCGAATTCACTACCAACTGGGAGTCACTATGAATAATCATTTATCCAACATTTAACACTTTGGCGAGGGAGAGTACCGCCAAAAGATCCTTATATTGTGACTCATTAGTAGATGCTTTGAAGATGAATCTCAGAGTGTATTCGACGTTAGTACCATCTGAGGCTGACACTATCAACCTGACTTCGTTCCCTATCTTGCATGAAGAGCCATCTACAAACAAGCTCAAACATTACTTTCTTTTGACAAGGTGCCTTCATCCACCACTCTATTCTTGAATACATTTTTTTCTTCATTCTCGTCCACCTCAGCTCTTGTAACACTCATCTCAACTTCAGTCAGGCTTCTACTTGCTTTCTCTGGATCATTAATTGGATCTACCAACTCTTCACCGCCGACCTCATCCCAAGTGAACTCAGCTATGAAGTCGACTAAAGCTTTCCCTTTGATGGTTGTTCTCGACTGATAGACAATATCAAATTCTCCCATATTTATGGACCAGGCCATCAACCTACCCCATTTCTTAGGTTTATGGATGACCTGTCTAATAGAAGATTTAGTGAGGACGATCATCATGTGATGTTGAAAATAGTGTTTTATTTTTCTTAATGCATGCATCAAAGAATAAGCCGACTTTTCCATTTTTGCCATTTTTGGGTACCTCTGCTCGACCCCCTGAAGGGCTTTGCTATTAAAGTATATCGACTTCTGCACCCCATCATCGTCTCATACAATTAGTGCACTAATGGCCGACTCAGATACAACCAAGTATAGATATAGTGAACTGGTCAGGGTAACAGAAGTGGGAATCCAATTAAGCCTTGAAATTCTAGAAACCTTTCTCATATTCCTCATTCCATTCAAAAGATTTCCTCAATACTTTGAAGAAGGTCAGACATTTTTTTGTAGCCTTTGATACAAACCTATTTAGTGCAAAAACTCGTCTAGTCATCCTCTGAACGTCTTTAATGTTGTTTAGGGTCTTCATCTCAATTAGATCTTTAATCATTTTAGGATTAACTTCTATCCCTTGCTAATTGATGATGAACCCTAGGAATTTGCCTACTCTGACCCTGAACAAACACTTGGGAGGACTGAACTTCATTTAATACTCGTCCACTGTGTTTAAAGTGCGCTCAAGGTCAGTCACATGCATCTCGGCCTTAAATATTTTAGTTAACATGTCATCCATAGATACTTCCCTAGTTTTGCCAATTTATTCCTCATATATCTTATTCAGTAGTCTCTGATATGTTGCCCCAGTATTTTTGAGGCCTAAGGGCATGACCTTGTAGTAATACGTGCCTTTATCACTGATGAATGAGCTCTTCTCAACATCGTCTGGATCCATAAAGATCTGATTATAGCCTGAGTATGCGCCTATAAAACTCATCAATTAATGTTGCCATGGCATCTACCATCTGATTAATCCCCTAGGGAGGGGGAAGTTATCTTTTGGACAATCTTTGTTCAAATCGGTGAAGTGTACACACATGCTCCACTTGCCATTAGGCTTAGGTACAATGACTACATTGGCCAGCCAGTCTGGATAAACCACCTCCCAGATGAACTCGGCCTTCTCTAGCTTTTTCACTTCATCTCATATTACTTCATATTTTTCTCTGGAATAGATCCTCCGCCTCTGTCTAACCTGCTTGACTCCTTCGTTTACATTCAGTTTATAGCAGAGAATCTTTGGATCAATTCCTAGTATGTTCTTATGACTCGAAGAAAAAATACTTTGTCTCTCCCTCAAGAGCTTGGTTATCCCTTCCTTTATTTCCCTCTTCAGGTCTTTGCCAATTTATATGATTTTTTTGGCTCGTCTTCGTTGAGGATGATGGATTCTACCTCCTCAGCAGCCTCGCCTTTCTTCAATTTCATCTCATCCTTGGATCGAGAGTGTCAATGTTGTAAGTGGTGGTGGCTCTTTTATTAGCTTCTCTTTCCTCGATCGAGTTAAAGTAGCAATATTGCTCCTCTACCTGATCACCCTGAACTTACCCTACTTCACAGGGAGTCAAAAATTTTATCGTCTCGTGAATATTAGAGGGAAATACCTCAAATTCTTTGAGGGCTACCCTTCCCATAATAATATTATAATCCTAGTACACATTTTTATCCATCATAAAAAAATTATCTTTTTTACGAGGCACCTCAACCAAGTCTGCCCCATACAAACATCCATCTCATATATTCCCAGGGGATGGACTTTATCACCACCAAAGCCAATTAGAGGTTGATGGTATGGGACGATTCTCTTCTTGCTAAGTGCAACACTCTGAAGCATAACTCCCTCCATCGACCAATATTCTGGGGACATCGTATCCATGCACTCTCTTAGTGATTACTAGAGGGTCGTCATGAGAGGCCAGAACCCCCTTGAAGTCCAACCTTGAGAAACCAATAACTAAGGTTTCCATATCCACATTTCCTCTCTTACTCGACTTGGATTCAACAACATCCGAGTTTACCACTTCGCTATTTGGGATGGCCTTAGCCTCTATAACATGGGCCTTACAGTCTACCACGTCCTTGACCCCATTTGATATGCCTCCACATATCATCTTTACCCCCAATGAGATTATATGCAGTTGACCCTTGGGTGCAGTAAATTTTAGCAGGAGATCAGGGTCAGTCTCATCATCATCATTATTGGAAACATCATCATTCTTCTTAGCCTGGACATCTCATCTGGGCTTGTCATCTCGTTTCGTTCTGGGGTTGTCCCTGTCACCTCGAACACGATTCTTATCAACATATTTCCGTTACTTTCCCTGCTTTGGCATTTTTGTAATCTTATTTTTAAGTGCAAATCACCTATCAATTGTGTGGTCGTGATCCTGGTGGAACTCGTTGTATCCATCCCGAATCATCTCCTTCTCAGGGGGGAGGGGTAAAGGTCTCTCTCTCTCTCTCTCTTACTTTAGGAACGATTCGGTAGTCGTTGGTGTAGGGTGAACATAAAGATATGGAGTCGCTAGCCTATTTTTCACAAAATAGGTAAAAGAACATGTCGCCGCCTCGAGAGAGCAGCATTAAAGACTAACTTATGCTTACGAAACTAATAGTTCGAAGGTCCGGGGGCTAAGTTATGGAATGAGAAGGTGTTAGGCACCCATCTCGCCCTTTGGGTCTCTCATGGGCTTGTGTTTCTGTTTTCTTTTATTTCTCTATCAAGTGTGTGCGCGTGTATATATAATGGAGATCGGAATCGCCCAACTCATACCATGAAAAAGATAGAGTGAGGTCATCCATAGGAATGTTCCCAAAATAATATATAGAAAATACGATTTATGCATTTATCGAGATATTGATCGTTGTAATAAAATGATAATATATAATGGATAAAACGCTAAGAAGGATCACAAATATAATCTATATTAAAATAAAATATAAAAAAGGATGCAAATATGAAAATGGGAAAATGAGGAAAAATAGGAAAATTAGAAATTTGGAAAATTGAAAAATTGGACTCGAGACTCGAGTTTTAAACCAAAATGCCTACGTAACCTATAAAGGCATCAAAGTTCACGTTGTTCGCATGATACATAAGGGTGGGGTTTATCACATATATTCGAACGGGAATTTATTATATGTGTGTGTGTAGAAAAATGTATTTTAGTTTTGAGAAATGGTGATGGGTAATCCCGTTTGAATTCATAGGTGTAACCTTCTTTTTTTTTATAGAAAATAAAGTATGTACAATATAACTAATAAAAAGGTGAGATGTTAATGTGTATGAATTAAAGTAAAAGATAGATTAAGAATTTATGTAACTAATGCGAAAATAAAGAATTTAAAGAGAGATGGAAGAATTTTGGACATTCTTTGGAGAATTGAAGCTTGATCTTGATCCTTGATGAACTCCCTTGATTGCTTAGATGAATGTTGGATGACAGGGAATGATATTTTTAAATAACTGGGTACAAAAAGGATGGGAATGAATGATTGAAAGAAATTTCACACAAGAAAACTTCACTGATATTGATGAATCTGAGGTGTGCTTTAGGAGTGAGGTCATGCCCTCTATTTATAGGGTAAGGGGTGCGCCCATAGTCATAGCCCTAGACCTGCTAATCGACAAGTAACTCTAGTCACACTGCTGATAGGCAGGGAAATGGACCTGCCAATTGGCAGTCTCGTGCAGATTTTCTAGAAAAATGGTCGTAGAACACAATCCATTGATCCAAATCGTGCACGAGGCATATTAGAAAGTTAATTAAGAGACCTTTAAGAGTCCTTTTGGTTGTACTCGGGTCCAAGAGTTGACTTTGGTTTATAAGGGGCTCGAAAGCGCTCGTCGGTCCTTTAGACGGTAGATAGTCAGACGAACACGGATTGTTCATCTGAATAGTAAGTCAGAATCACGCACGGGGTGAACTGTTGGGAAGGTTGTGTGAGTTACTTTGACATTATAAAGAGTTTTGCTCAGTTTAGAAAGTTAACCTTGGTCAACCGGGGCCCGAAAGCGCCCAATGACCTTTTGGAGTAAAACGGGTCATTTGTTCGTACCGTAAGGTAGGTTCTCACATGGGGTGGATCTTTGTAAAGGGTATTCAGTGACCTTTTAAGATTCATTCAGTATCATTCGAGCTGAAGAGTTGACTTGGTCAAATAGAGCCTGAGAGCACTCGGTGGCGTTCAGATCAGTTTTTAAGGGAAAATGGATCGTTCCTCCAAACGGTTTTGCCATTGTGTGCAAGGGGCAGACCATTGGAAAGGGGTTTCAGTGACCTTCGAAGATTCAAAGAGCTTTTCTTCTGACGATGAAGTTGAACGAAGTCAAACGGGGCTCGGGAGCGCCCGATGACCTCTGGATCTGTACTCGGAGTATGACCTAGGTTTTCCAGTGAAATGGGGAGGTGATAAGGACCTAAGCAAAGAATTAGGGGGTCTTAGAATGCGGTGTCCAAAGATCCATCGACGGGTGAGCTTAGAACAAGTAAAAGCCGTCGAATAGACATCACATGATCTTTAAGGAGAGAGGTCGATTCTAGGACCTAAGGGATGTGGATGACCAATTCAAGGGTGTCGAGGCCAATTTTGAGGACCTAAGGAAATGCTGGGGATGGCCAATTCTGTGGGCCGAGGTTAATTCTAAAGACCTAGGGTAGGGAGTGACCAATTCTAAGGGTCGAGGTCAATTTTGAGGACCTAAGTAGAAGTGACCAATTCTTCAGGTCAAGTTCGAATCTGAAGACCTTAAGTAGAGATGACTAATGTTGAGGGTCAAAGCCAATTCTGAGGGCTGAAGTAGGAGTGACCAATTCTGAGGGTTGAGGACAATTCTAAGGACTAAGTGGGAGTGACCAATTTTAAGGACTTAAGTAGGAGCGACCAATTTTGAGGGATCAAGTAGAGGTGACCAATTCTACGAGTCAAAGTAGAGATGACCAATTCTGAGGGTCGAAGCCTATTCTGGTGGCTAAATTAGGGGTGACCAATTCTGAGGGTCGGGGTCAATTTTGAGGACCTTAATAGAGGTGACCAATTCTACGAGTCAAAGCCAATTTTGAGGGCTTAAGTAGAGGTGACCAATTCTACAGGTCGAAGCCAATTATGAGGGCTTAAGTAGAGATGACTAATTTTGAGGGTCGAAAATAATTTTGAGGGCTTAAGTAGGAGCGACCAATTCTAAGGGTCAAAGCCAATTCTGAGGGCTTAAGTAGAGGTGACCAATTCTGCAAGTCGAAGCCAATTCTAAGGTCTTAAGTAGAGGTGACCAATTCTGCAGGTCGAAGCTAATTTTTAGGGCTTTAAGTAGAGATGACCAATTCTGAGGGTCAAAGCAAATTCTGAGGGCTTAAGTAAGAGTGACTAATTCTAAGGGTCGAGGTCAATTATGAGGACCTAAGTGGGAAGCGACCAATTATGGGGGTTGAAGCCAATTTTGAGGGTTTAAGTAAGTTGTGGGCCATAATTTTCTTGGGGAAGTTTGGAGACTCCACTGGGGAAAAGATATTAATTTATGGATTGGATGCATCCTTGCTGGGGATTTTTTTATTTCTATGGTGTCCCATGGAGATGTTGATGGGGAGATATCTAATTGATTTGAGAATTCTACTGGGGAAGCAAGTGTTCCGCTAGGTAAGTAAGTGTTTTACTGGGGAAGTAAGTGGTACAAAATATGTTGTTCTTGGTAAAAAAAAGGTTACAAAATTCATTTCGCAATTTTAGGAATTTTCTGGGGATTTTTCAACATTTTTTGGGAATTTTTATACAAAATTTCAGGGAGGTGACAACCGGCAATGTGTAGAAGGTGCCAAATGGCAATGGCAATGGCATGGTCTTTTAGGCTTCCTTGGATATGTGAAGGGACAGTGAAAATTAGTTTGTGTTCGGGGACTGCTGATCAGTATGCTCTTTAGCCTCCTATAAAAGGGGCAAAATTTCCTCATTTTTCACAGTTTTCAGATCTTCTATCTTCTACCTTTCCTTTTTTTGAATTGTTCTAGCGTTCTTTTTTTCTTCAAATTTAAGAAATGATGGATTTTTTAAGCAGTGCGGTCCACATGGCATGGTTGAGTGTTGACGATTGGGCGCATTTGGAGTGGCGGGCCAGGGTGCCCCTAGCGTTGGGTAGTGAGAATGCTTTCGACTCGTTCTAGTCAATTTCGGATGAGCGAACTCTTTTTCATGAGACAGTTCACCATTGATCCTCTAGGGTGGTGAACCCTAGTAGTTATGTAAGTGTTAATGACCTTTGGTATTTCTTTCTTATTTTTTAGTGATATTTCCTTTTTTTTTTTTTAATTTTGACAAGGATTTTTCCTTCTAGTTTTGATAGACTGACATCTCTGCATCGAACCTACGTTCTCAAGGGAAGACAGGGCTCAAGGATGTCTGGGATAACCTTCCTTAGATGGTGCATTGGGTGGTGTCATTAGCCTTATTGGTAGATTAGTGTCTGCACTAAACGAGATGCCTCATTCGACGGTTATTCTCTGCGCTTTGGGGGAGAGGTGGTGGGATACCACATGCACCATGCATTTTAGCTAGGGGTGGCAATTCGGGTTAGTCGTGTCATTTTCGGGTCGCGTTGATTTTTATTTGAGTATAAGTTTTGAGCAGTCTTAAATCTATACAAGCTAATCATGTCAAGTTCGGGTCATTTCGGGTTATTACCATAAACGGGTTATCGTGTCAAAAATTGCCAGCCCTAATTTTAGCTTCGAGGAGATGACGGTGATTCCTATCGATGTGTAGCAGCTACTAAGTCAAAATTGTGAGGGGGCCCAGATAAATCTGGACCGGACTGTGCGGGTGATGCCAACGGCGGTGGAGGATGCATTGGGTGATGTTGAGCGGATAGTCTCTAAGGACTTCGTCCGTCTATCCCTTTTGAAAAATGTTTTGCTGAGTCAACGGATCGATGAGACTGACGGGATGCAAGTGTGGAAGATGGCCCTTTTGTTTATTCTTTTGCTGTTGGGAGGTTCTTTTGGTGACTACGAGTGGCAACGTCGTTCATTTGTGGTTTTTTCCATATTTGAGGGTGTTTTCGGATATTCCTCGCTTTTCCTGGGGGAGCCTAACATTGGTGACCTTTTTTTCATCTTTGGATTCATTCGTTCGGTGCTGCCAGTAGACCTTTACTAGCACCACGTATTTTTTGGAGGTATTTTATATTTTGTGCATTTTCCTTTATGCATTTTCTTCTTGATTACTTGATTGTTTTCTTCTTCTTGATGACCCTTGCCCTTTGTAAACGTGGTTCTTTGAGGTTATCGGGCTTAACGCCCAACTGATAGTTTTGAAGGATGAGTCTGTTGGCGTCTTTTGCCATATGTACCGGTAGCGGAAGTCCAATCGACGGTCTAGGTGGTCTTTCTCTTTAGGGGCGGTGAGTCAGGTCTTGAATGGCCTGACGAGCGATTGGGTAAATACTTCTTTCTTTTTGCGATCGTTTTTTCTTGATGATCTTTTTAGATATTTATTTTCCACTGGGGATTTTACAGGTGACCTTCTATCCTTAGGGGACGGCCATCCAGCACATGGGGGTGACCGGGGGGACGCGCAATTGCGTCATCTGTTGCGCACGAGTTAGGTTACTCATGGTATCTAGGGGATAGGGTAGTGTTACAGGTGGTGTAGGTTGAGGTGATGGTACCACTTACGAGTCTCGCGATGTATATGAGGTGAGAGCGGGAGATGTCAGAGGAAATGAGCGTGGCGACGATGGTCGGCGAGCCTTATTCATTGTATACTGACACGGTGGTGACCTATGATTACTTGGATTTTTCGTGAAGATGGATGATGCCACCCAGCATATCTGACATTATGCCTCTTCCCCTTGAGGTCTCTGGTAGGGGCACGAGTCGGCCAGTGAGGTCTATACATAGTAAGGTGGTGTGACAACATCGGTAGCGGTGACGACATAAGAAGTTCCATTTTTGCGATTGGTGCCTCCTTCCTATAACATCTTACGGTCTAATGAAGGTTCAGTGGGTATGCTACATCATCCCAATACGATGGACCCGTAGGAGTTGGGGCTGACAGAGGATGTCTGTAATACCCCGTATTTTCGGCTATATTTATTTTTGGGTTTAATTAATTAAATTGCGTATTAATTGGAAATTAATCCGGGTTATAAATACTAATGAGATGCGAATTGGTATTTGATTATGTGCATATATGATTATATATGTATTTGGTATTATAAAAATTTGTCGTGAGATTTATATACGGCATTTTAGATATTTTGTTGAGACGCGTGGGACCGCCGCGTCACGGAATAATATTTTGTTATTAAAAGTGAATTTAAAATTGATAATCCGTATGGTCGTTTTGAGTGCGCCAACGCGTCCGGAAGGGTCTAGATAGTCAGAAAACACTAGCCGGGGGTATAGTTTGGGTCCCGGGGTATTTTTAGGCCATTCCGGCACCATAAAGGGTATTTTAGTAATTTAGTATTTTTGGGTAATTAAAAGTGACGAAAATTGAGAGTTGTAATCTGATAAGGAATTGACCCAACCAACCCTTATTAACCCAACAAGCTACGGAGGTTTATTAAATTAGGTTTTCATAAGTTCCCCCAAAGCAAACCCTAGCCACCATAGCTTTTTGGAGAAGAAAGCTTGGAGAAGGAGAGAGAGAGAGGAATTCTGCAGTAATTCTACACCGAATCCACACCAAATTCAGAAATAAAACCAAGGCAAGTGTTTTAATCATATTTAAATTCGTAGAATGTTTCCTCCATGTTAGAAAATTGATAAATTACAACTGTTCTTGAAAGATAATGAAAACCCATGTAGTTTGAAGTTTAGATCTTGAAGATTATGAAGAGGATTGCATGTAGTATGATAGGTAAATGATTTCCCTTATATTAATTGTGATTTGAAGGAATTAAAACGAAATAAATTCTGGGATTTGATGATGATATAAACCTAGGGTTCATGTTCTAGAGAAATTTGGAAAAGTGTAGAGAATTGTAAATTTAGTTGATGGTATGATGATTTAATCCTTGAAAACATGTTAGGAGATGATGTAAATATGTTTAGGATGAATTAGAGACCCTAAAACGTTATTGGGATGAACTTTGGAGAAGGATTGAAGTGTTAAAAATGGTGAAAAACGAATTGGGGAAAAATCTGGGCCGAAACTGGTAGCTCGTTAGAAGCAGCCCCAGGTCGTTCGAACGAACTCGTTCGAACGAGCTTCTAACGAGTTGACCAGTCGTTATTAACGAGTAGGGATTTTCGTTCGATATCTCGTTCGAACGAGATATCGTTAGAAGGGTCAGTTCGTTCGAACGAACTGGGATCTCGTTCGAACAGCCTCGTTCGAACGAGACTTTTAACGACCTGACAGTCCAAACTTGTTCGAAGTCTCGTTCGAACGAGACTTCTAACGAGTTGACAGTTTTGTCCTTTTTAGACTGTTTGATTTTTGGAGTCCCGGAAACTGGTTCGAGGGTAGAGTTAACATTCTTTGATGATGTAAGGATAGATTTGGGGACTTTTGGGATATTGAGAGGAGTAAATTATATATGGGAGTTATATCCAATAAACCATTTGGGATGAGACGTGAGTGTCTACTGTGATGTGAGGATGAATTATAGCGCGTATAATTACGAACCGGAATACTACGAATTGTGATAATTATAGTTAGTACGAGAGTGCAATATGTACTACGATTAAAATACGGTATCACTAAGATATGTGTTTACTTAGTATTGGTATATGGATTGTGTGTATGACATACCTACCATACTTGCTATCACGGGAGGTTTGCGTTCGCTTAGGACCCTCTAATCCTTGTGTGCCTACGGGGGGGATATAGACTGGTACCTTGATGAACATAGGTCATAGAAAGACTTATTGTGATATTAATAAGTCCGCTGACCATGGGAGCGTAGGTATGTGCGTGACCCATGTGATGGTGACTGTGTTCGCCTCCACTATTTGTGATTTGTGTTATCTGAACTATTCCTGAGAGATTCGGAAAATGTGATCCTTATGTACGTGATGTACCGGGATGGATAGCAGAGTATGTGTGCACCATAGCTTAGATTGCGGGGTGCTTGTATCGTATATTTATGATGTGAATAATATACCTTAAATTAATGGAAATCCTCATGTTAATGTTGTAAAAATATTACGGTATTGTTTCGAGATATATAATGAGTTAACAGATAGTTATATCATTGGCATATTTAGTAACTGAGTTACGATAAACCTCTATTTAATTACGAGCGTTGTTATGTTAAATGGAACCGAGTAATATGGGTAGAACCTTTGGCAGTCTAGCTAGTTATGTTGTCAGTTAGCTAGTAGTATGGGTCGATATAGATGGGTACTTACGTTAGGAGTGCACAGTTGAGGTGAGAATATCATGCGAGTGTACGTCCTAACATGTACTTTGCATTTAATGTTTTAAATGTTTTTAAAGCACTTGAAGGTTTTTAAAATATAACTCCACATTCGGGCTCTGACCCGTTTGCTTTTCAAATCTCTTTTTTCTTTGTAAAACCATTTTAGGTGCCCAGCCACAAGGACACCAAGCATAGGATACTCATTCAGGTGACGAGCTGTAGCTGCTTGTGGAAGCTACAGGGATTTGCATGTAGACGCCTCCATCTTTTGGATTCCAGAGTCACCATCTATCAGTTGTAGGGCATGTTGCCCATTTCTTTAGAGACATCTTTTATATTTCAGTTTTCAGACTTTAGCATGTTTTATTTCAGTTTCGGTTATTCATTTCAGTTATGGGATTGTAGTGAGGAGTTTTCCTCCAAACTTTATTTACTCTATTGTGATGGTTATTCAGTTTACTTTAGTATGGTGAATGATGTTATTTATTTCTTCATTTTACTTGTTGCATGTTAATCAGACTTAAATTAAAATTTGGCACTTGCTTTTTAAATACTAGGTGGTTAGTAATAATAAAAATGTTTTCGACAGTGATGCTATTAACTGAGCCAACTTGGCATTTTGAATTAATTTTATAAAGGAGTAGCTACCCGGTATTTAATTAGTCGGGGTGTCACAGGTGGTATCAGAGCATCAGGTTCTAGTGTCCTTTAGGATCTGTACGGCTATTATGTTTCCGCTACGTTCTTTGATATAGAGCCCTATATTTTAGGACTGTTGTACTCTTATTTTGTATGCTTCGTTCTTCAGCTATTTTAAGTTTATAAACCGTGAACTTATAAACTTTGTTCTTATTTCAGATGCCTCCACGACGTGCACGACGAGCTCCCAGGAATGCAATGCCCGAACCCCAGCCCGCTCCAGTTCAGGGCATGTTGAGCGCCGCTGAGGTTGCAGCTATAGTAGCTCAAGCGGTGAATGCCGCGATTGCCGTTGTTCAGCAGGCACCACCACAGGCGCCGGTTGCCGCGCCAGTACAGGTTAATGCATTCCCGTCTGCTTGGGAGCGTGTACGTGATGCTTTTCAGAAAGCGCATCCGCTAGAGTTTGCAGGTAGCTCAGATGTAGTAGTCTCGAGCCAATGGAAGAAGGACATACAGAGGCATTTGAGGATGCATGAGTGCACTGATGTTCAGAAACAGGTGCTAGCTACTTTCAAGCTAGTGGGATCTGCACTACAGTGGTGGGAGTCTATTACCACCGCGGAGGAGAGGGATACCCTCACGATTCAGGAGTTCTGGGTGCGGTTCGACCGCAAGTACTTTCCGTCCGCAGTTCATACAGAGATGAGGAGGAAGCTGATGAGTTTGAAGCAGGAAGGTAAGACAGTGGCCGAGTATGAGGCCGAGTTCACTAACCTGTTGAATATCGTTCCAGACGAGATTCCAACAGAGAAGAAGATAGAGAAGTTCACCGACGGGTTGAATTTGAGGATCCGTCAGCATCTGCTAGGGAACCTATCGTTGGCCACGTATTCTGATGTGGTTAACGCTGCATTATTACACTGCCAAGACCACCGTTTTCATATGGCCGAGGGCAAGCGGTCAGGGGAGTCTAGCCATCAGGGCAGGACTGGAGGACATAGTGTCAGCGGGGCACAATCGGGTCAGGGGCAGAGACAGACTGAGCAGGGCTCCCAGCAGGGAGATAATAAGAGGTTCCGGTCAGGGAACTACAGGCAGGGACAGGGAGGTTTCCGTCAGGGCCATCAGGGTCCAATCGGCCATCAGGGCCAGCAGGGACAGAATGGGCAGCAGTTTCATCAGGGCCAGCAGGGCCAAGGGAGGAATGGTAACGGCCACCAGGGCCGGGGACAGCAGGGGCAGAGGGGAGGGAACTTCCCAGGGAAGTGCTTTACTTGTGGAAAGACTGGCCATAAGAAGCAGGATTGTCCTGATAGGGGCAGGACCCCACAGCAGCAGCAGCAGGGTGCTCGCCAGGAGCCGCAGAGACCTATGTTTCCCGCCGCTCTTCCCGCACCGCCGCAGATGGCAGCATTGCCACCCATTCCAGCAGTCCCAGCTCAGTAGGGGCAGCTACAGTATGGACGTGTCTACAACGTTCACCAGGCTGCAGTTCCACAGGCACCGCCCGCGATCGAGGGTACGTTTCCTATCCATGGCACTATGGGTCGGGTGTTATTTGATACGGGTGCTACACACTATTTTATAGCTACACACTTCGCGAAAGCTTTAGGATTGTTAGCTACGGCAGAGAGTACAGTGACGTGTGTCGACTCACCATTAGGGAGTGGGTCACTTATTTTCTTTATATGCCGGGGAGTGGGGGTAGAGGTTGGTGGTTTGGTATTACCTGCGGACATGTTAGTGTTAGACATGCATGTTCACGATGTGATCATCGGTATGGATTGGCTCGTAGCATATAGGGCCATGATTGATTGCTTCAGCGGGAGCATTATTTTTGCCATTCCGGGGCAGGAGATGTTTATAGTGGCGATGCCTCGCCCAGAGGGAGGATCGACCGCTCATTTGTATTACATAGAGGAGGATACCTCTAAGGAGGTTGTGATTCCTTTGGATTCGATCCCGGTTCTCTGGGAGTATTCAGATGTGTTTCAGGAGATACCAGGCTTACCACCCAGTCGTGAGATAGATTTCGTTATAGATTTGCTACCGGGTACGAGACCTATAGCACGTGCACCATACCATATGGCTCCAGCTGAGATGCGAGAGTTACGGGATCAGATAGAGCAGCTGTTAGGGCAGGGCTTTATTCGCAGGAGTACCTCACCTTGGGGTGCTCCAGTTTTATTTGTGAAGAAGAGGGACGGTTCACTGAGATTGTGTGTGGACTACCGAGAGTTGAATAAGGTCACGATACGGAATAAGTATCCGTTGCCTCGAATCGATGACTTGTTCGACCAGTTGAGAGGAGCTTCTTTCTTCTCGAAGATTGACTTGAGGTCAGGATACCATCAGTTGCGTATCAGGGAGGAGGATGTCTCGAAGACCGCATTCTTGTCGAGATATGGTTCTTATGAGTTTCGGGTTATGCCTTTCGGCTTGACCAACGCTCCAGCAGTGTTTATGGACTTGATGAACAGGGTGTTCAGAGATTTCCTAGATCAGTTTGTCATTGTCTTCATTGATGACATTCTGGTTTACTCTCAGACAGAGGAGGAGCACGCCGAGCATTTGAGGCAAGTTTTGCAGACACTTCGTCAGAACGAGCTGTATGCAAAATATGAGAAGTGCGGGTTTTGGCTGAAGGAAGTCCAGTTCTTGGGTCACATTATTTCCGATCAGGGAATATCTGTCGATCCGGGAAAAGTATCAGCAGTGAGGGAGTGGGGACAGCCCACGACGCCGACGGAGATTCGTAGTTTCTTGGGTTTAGCAGGATACTACAGGAGGTTTATTCGGGGTTTCTCAGAGATAGCAGGTCCTTTGACACATCTTACTCGTAAGGGTGTGCCGTTCATTTGGAGTGATGCCTGTCAGTTGGCATTCGATGAATTGAAGGACAAGTTGACCTCAGCACCTGTGTTAGCATTGCCGAGATCGGGAGTTGAGTATTTGGTTTACACCGATGCGTCTTTGCAAGGACTGGGAGGTGTATTACAGCAGGAGAGACATGCCATAGCTTATGCTTCCCGTAAGCTTAAGCCTCATGAGAAGAATTACCCCACACATGATTTGGAGTTGGCAGCAGTGGTATTTGCCTTACGGATTTGGAGGCACTATCTTTTGGGGGAGAAGTTTCAGTTGTTCACGGACCACAAGTCCCTACAGTATCTGTTCACGCAGAAAGAGTTGAACATGCGGCAGCGTAGGTGGCTCAAGTTTGTGAAAGACTACCAGTTCGACATCCAATACCACCCGGGTAAGGCTAACGTGGTAGCAGACGCGTTGAGCCGCAGGCCAGCAGATGAGGTGGCAGAGGTGTGGAAGGCTAAGTGGAAGGAATTGGGACACCAAGATGCAGTGGCCCGATCTTTCATGTCTGTGATGACCGTTACACCGCAGATTGTCACAAAGGTAGTACGGGCACAGGCTAATGACTCGTTCTGTCAGGAGCAGATAGTTCGATTGCTATCAGAGGGAGCCGAGTCCTATACCGTTAGCTCAGACGGGGGATTACGCTTCAATGGGAGGTTGGTAGTTCCGGAAGGGGAAGAATTACGGCACGATGTTATGGCAGAGTCGTACGGCTCACGGTTCGCGGTACATCCCGGAGGGGATAAAATGTACCATGACATGAGACGGCAATATTGGTGGAGCTGTATGAAGAGAGATATCGCTGAGTTTGTCTCGAAATGCGCCACTTGTCAGCTTGTAAAAGTGGATCATCAGAGACCAGCAGGATTGCTACAGCCGTTGGAGGTTCCGGTGTGGATGTGGGAGAGCATATCCATGGATTTTGTCACGGGGTTGCCTACGTCGCATAGGGGTCACGACTCCGTTTGGGTAATTGTGGACAGGTTGTCCAAGGTCGCTCACTTCTTACCCGTAAGGACTGACTACACTACGGGACAGTATGCCCAGCTTTTCATTTCAGAGATTGTGAGACTTCACGGTGTGCCCTTGAATATCGTGTCTGACAGAGACAAGATATTTGTTTCGAGGTTTTGGGAGAATTTCCAGGAGGCCATGGGCACGGAATTGCGGTTGAGTACGGATTATCATCCGCAGACCGATGGGCAGACAGAGCGCACCAACCAGATGTTGGAAGACATGCTACGCATGTGCATTATTGACTTCGGGGGTGGATGGGAGCAGTACCTTCCACTGGTGGAGTTTGCTTACAACAACTCCTATCAGTTCACGATTGGCATGGCTCCGTTCGAGGCATTGTACGGTAGGCCTTGTCGTTCCCCAGCATGTTGGTTGGAGGTGGGGGACAACAAACTACTTGGGCCGGAAGTGATTCAGGATACTTCGGCAAGGATTGAGTTGATTCGGAGTCGCATACGGGTAGCTCAAGACAGGCAGAAGAGTTATGCTGATGCGAAGAGGTTTTTCAGAGAGTTCCAAGTGGGGGACCAGGTTTTGCTCAGGGTTTCTCCGATGAAGGGGATTATGCGATTCGGGAAGAAGGGGAAGTTGGCACCGAGGTACGTGGGGCCGTTTCCTATTATTGAGCGAATCGGACCCGTTGCGTATAGACTTGGACTACCGGAGCACTTGCATCGGATTCACGACGTGTTCCATATTTCCTCGCTGAGGAAATACCTTAGAGATAATTTGGCTCATTCTCACATTGCTGTGGAGGACATCGATCTCCAGCCGGATAGCTCCTACGAGGAGGGGCCAATTGCCATTTTGGACCGAAGCGAGAGGAAACTGCGGTCAAAGATAGTCCCGTTAGTGCGTGTTCAGTGGCAACATCACAATGTCGAGGAGTCCACATGGGAGCGCGAGGATGAGATGCGCGAGCGTTATCCAGAGCTATTTGTAGCAGGTACTTTCTAGTTTCGAATTTCGGGACGAAATTCAGTTATTAGGGGGGAAGTATGTAATACCCCGTATTTTCGGCTATATTTATTTTTGGGTTTAATTAATTAAATTGGGTATTAATTGGAAATTAATCCGGTTTATAAATACTAATGAGATGCGAATTGGTATTTGATTATGTGCATATATGATTATATATGTATTTGGTATTATAAAAATTTGTCGTGAGATTTATATACGGCATTTTAGAAATTTTGTTGAGACGCGTGGGACCGCCGCGTCACGGTATAATATTTTGTTATTAAAAGTGAATTTAAAATCGATAATCCGTATGGTCGTTTTGAGTGCGCCAACGCGTCCGGAAGGGTCGAGATAGTCAGAAAACACTAGCCGGGGGTATAGTTTGGGTCCCGGGGTATTTTTAGGCCATTCCGGCACCATAAAGGGTATTTTAGTAATTTAGTATTTTTGGGTAATTAAAAGTGACGAAAATTGAGAGTTGTAATCTGATAAGGAATTGACCCAACCAACCCTTATTAACCCAACAAGCTACGGAGGTTTATTAAATTAGGTTTTCATAAGTTCCCCCAAAGCAAACCCTAGCCACCATAGCTTTTTGGAGAAGAAAGCTTGGAGAAGGAGAGAGAGAGAGGAATTCTGCAGTAATTCTACACCGAATCCACACCAAATTCAGAAATCAAACCAAGGCAAGTGTTTTAATCATATTTAAATTTGTAGAATGTTTCCTCCATGTTAGAAAATTGATAAATTACAACTGTTCTTGAAAGATAATGAAAACCCATGTAGTTTGAAGTTTAGATCTTGAAGATTATGAAGAGGATTGCATGTAGTATGATAGGTAAATGATTTCCCTTATATTAATTGTGATTTGAAGGAATTAAAACGAAATAAATTCTGGTATTTGATGATGATATAAACCTAGGGTTCATGTTCTAGAGAAATTAGGAAAAGTGTAGAGATTTGTAAATTTAGTTGATGGTATGATGATTTAATCCTTGAAAACATGTTAGGAGATGATGTAAATATGTTTAGGATGAATTAGAGACCCTAAAATGTTATTGGGATGAACTTTGGAGAAGGATTGAAGTGTTAAAAATGGTGAAAAAGGAATTGGGGAAAAATCTGGGCCGAAACTGGTAGCTCGTTAGAAGCAGCCCCAGGTCGTTCAAACGAACTCGTTCGAACGAGCTTCTAATGAGTTGACCAGTCATTATTAACGAGTAGGGATTTTTGTTCGATATCTCGTTCGAACGAGATATCGTTAGAAGGGTCAGTTCGTTCGAACGAACTGGGATCTCGTTCGAACAACCTCGTTCGAACGAGACTTCTAACGACCTGACAGTCCAAACTCGTTCGAAGTCTCGTTCGAACGAGACTTCTAACGAGTTGACAGTTTTGTCCTTTTTAGACTGTTTGATTTTTGGAGTCCCGGAAACTGGTTCGAGGGTAGAGTTAACATTCTTTGATGATGTAAGGATAGATTTGGGGACTTTTGGGATATTGAGAGGAGTAAATTATATATGGGAGTTATATCCAATAAACCATTTGGGATGAGATGTGAGTGTCTACTGTGATGTGAGGATGAATTATAGCGCGTATAATTATGAACCGGAATACTACGAATTGTGATAATTATAGTTAGTACGAGAGTGCAATATGTACTACGATTAAAATACGGTATCACTAAGATATGTGTTTACTTAGTATTGGTATATGGATTGTGTGTATGACATACCTACCATACTTGCTATCACGGGAGGTTTGCGTTCGCTTAGGACCCTCTAATCCTTGTGTGCCTACGGGGGGGATATAGACTGGTACCTTGATGAACATAGGTCATAGAAAGACTTATTGTGATATTAATAAGTCCGCTGACCATGGGAGCGTAGGTATGTGCGTGACCCATGTGATGGTGACTGTGTTCGCCTCCACTATTTGTGATTTGTGTTATCTGAACTATTCCTGAGAGATTCGGAAAATGTGATCCTTATGTACGTGATGTACCGGGATGGATAGCAGAGTATGTGTGCACCATAGCTTAGATTGGGGGGTGCTTGTATCGTATATTTATGATGTGAATAATATACCTTAAATTAATGGAAATCCTCATGTTAATGTTGTAAAAATATTACGGTATTGTTTCGAGATATATAATGAGTTAACAGATAGTTATATCATTGGCATATTTAGTAACTGAGTTACGATAAACCTCTATTTAATTACGAGCGTTGTTATGTTAAATGGAACCGAGTAATATGGGTAGAACCTTTGGCAGTCTAGCTAGTTATGTTGTCAGTAAGCTAGTAGTATGGGTCGATATAGATGGGTACTTACGTTAGGAGTGCACAGTTAGACGAGAGGTGAGAATATCATGCGAGTGTACATCCTAACATGTACTTTGCATTTAATGTTTTAAATGTTTTTAAAGCACTTGCAGGTTTTTAAAATATAACTCCACATTCGGGCTCTGACCCGTTTGCTTTTCAAATCTCTTTTTTCTTTGTAAAACCATTTTAGGTGCCCAGCCACAAGGACACCAAGCATAGGATACTCATTCAGGTGACGAGCTGTAGCTGCTTGTGGAAGCTACAGGGATTTGCATGTAGACGCCTCCATCTTTTGGATTCCAGAGTCACCATCTATCAGTTGTAGGGCATGTTGCCCATTTCTTTAGAGACATCTTTTATATTTCAGTTTTCAGACTTTAGCATGTTTTATTTCAGTTTCGGTTATTCATTTCAGTTATGGGATTGTAGTGAGGAGTTTTCCTCCAAACTTTATTTACTCTATTGTGATGGTTATTCAGTTTACTTTAGTATGGTGAATGATGTTATTTATTTCTTCATTTTACTTGTTGCATGTTAATCAGACTTAAATTAAAATTTGGCACTTGCTTTTTAAATACTAGGTGGTTAGTAATAATAAAAATGTTTTCGACAGTGATGCTATTAACTGAGCCAACTTGGCATTTTGAATTAATTTTATAAAGGAGTAGCTAGCCGGTATTTAATTAGTCGGGGTGTCACAATGTCCTTCAGCCAACGGTATACCTTTCATTTATTCGCCTTTTAATTTTTGATTTCTTTTTTTGCCTCAGACTGATTGATTTTCTTGTTTCTATTTTTATTGCAGCACATTCGGGTGTCGATCACTTGGCTGAGAGATATTCAGGTTTGGGTGACTTTTTTGACTTCTCATATTCGGGAGTTAATCCTAGTTTCGTCTTGCTTAGTGTCGTTTGTCTAATCTAGGAAGAGGTTTGGTTCAGGGAGCGGAGGCTCGTCATCTCTTCATCAGGGAAAGAGCGTACGCCACAGGGACAGAGCGTCTTAAAGAGAGAGAGAGAGAGAGAGAGAGAGAGAGAGAGAGAGAGTGTGTGTTTTGAGCTGAGTCCCATTATTTTTGTGTTTTCCTGCAAGGCAAAATGTAATAATATATATGCAATAGAATGAAGTTTTTATTAATTTTTTCTTCAGTGAATGCATATGCACTTTTTACTTTGTTGTTGAGACCGTAAAAAGGATTTAAAATTATTTAAGAGAAAATTTATTTAAAATAGGATAAGTAAAGATGCAGGGAGAAGAAAATCTTGAAGTCCTTAAAATAATTTTTTTTTTTTGAGTTTTTTTTTTTATTTTCACCAAAAAAAGGAAAATGGGAACTTTCCAAAAATGGGTGGTTGTCGATCGACAAACCCCTTGTCCAGCCTATCGACATGTCAGTCCAATCCAATCAAACCAAGGCTTTGATTGCACTTTCTTCATTTACTTAGTCCTTGGTGGGGTAGGTTTTTCTCCTGGATTTGCAGGACTTTTGTCTTTGCCTATGTTTTTCAAGTACAAAAAGGGGGTAATGGTGGAGTATTTTATTCACCCATCCATAATTCCTTTCTTTTGCATACTTCTTTCTTCTTATTCTATCATTTTGCAATATGGCTCTCCCCAAAAGTGTTGAATTTGCTTCTTACCTTGAAAACTTAGAGGCTATGTGCTCATATAATGTAGACTACGATGCTTTCAATATGCATCGAGTTTCCTTATGGTGCAATAAACCTAATGAATGGAACATGCCGATGGTGAGGTACAATTCAGGTACCTCGAGGACCACATCTTTCGCTTTGGCTTGGATGAAGTTTGTCTGACTTTTGAACAGTTCTCTGTCATTGCGGGGATAAATCCCAGTGTTGCGGTGGCCATGCCTAAATTTTCTCGATCTCCTCGAGAGTTATTAGCAGGACTTCTCCATATCTTACCCACGACGAATCGATCATTGGTCACGAGAGGAACAATATCTATCCCGATTATTCTACATTTCGTGTATCTGCAGGATGTTGGTGATGCGGGCTATGCGAGAGTCGTCGTCCTTGCCTTAACTTCAAAACTACTATTGGTGACAGAGGAACTGTTAGGGGGCCGACAACTTGCAGCCATCACTTGATGGATGTCGTATCGTCGTAATCCTACGACGGTGATACTGGCGAAGATTCTGAATGGTCTAAATGCTTGGTGGGAAGGTCGTTTTGACTTCCTAAGGGGTATCCCCTTTATGTCGTTCATGTGGGAGTCAGAGAGATTCTGTATGGAGGTCCTTCCTAAATATCCCTTAGCAGTTGTACCAAACTTCTTTACTCGCTACTTTATTAGCGTGGGCCTGGATATCGAGAGCTCGGAATCTGGTTTGTAGAGCATGGGGCTCGAGATTTGCGTTGGACAGTGCCTTGGTGGGGGGAGATACAACCCATTCTAAAAATGGGGGAATACCAGTATGTTTTATTGGTTTGTCTCCGACAGACTTCTTTCTACTTTCCCTCGAGGATTTTGCCCTAATTTGGCTGGGAGCATATTGTTTCACCTCGGACACTAGAATTCTTTCGTGTGGAGGATTTGATAGAGCGTCTACGCATGTAGCTCGACTCTCTGTAGGAGAATCATCGATCGTCGACTTGTTCTTCCCAATCTGTTGGGCGAGTCTTGCATGTTTATGGGGATTACATGAAGTGGTTTTCGAGGACGGTAGTTGCCAAGATGCTGGTTGTGGAGACCGGGAAATGGTGGTTTGCCATATCTGACACCGTGGACGGATTTTTTGTTGTTTTCCCTAGGATGGTCCTAGCTTACTGTTCTATGGAACGCCTTCGGTATTCTATCCAAGCAGGGGAAGTTTGGGGATCCCGGGATGTAGATGATGATGGTACTAGTTCTTCTGGCAGCTTTGGGTAGGATCCTTGGGGATTTTTTTATTTGTGAAGCTTTTGTAATGGTGTTTGGTTATGTATCTGGTAGGAATAACTTTGGGAAGGTTGTTTTGGGATCTAATTGGCTTGTTTAGGAAAAATAATGTTAGGTTAGCAAAGGAAGTTATATGACTCCCTCTGCCGATGTAATTGTAGCGAGAAATTTCATCCATGAAATAAAGAAAATTTTAATTATATTGTTATTCCTTTTGATGACTTAATTACATTTGAATTATAAAAACCGTTCGCTAAGGCATACATAATAATTTTGTTCATGTACATAATAAAATGAATTGTTGTTCTCGGGGATAAGAAAAAAATAGCATTTTGTTAAAAAGAATGGGGGCGTGCTCATGTAAAGCGTATAAGATGCCTACGTATCTCCTGGGGTTTTTGAAAATTATTTGAGTTTCATTTTTTAAAGAAAAAAGATTTTTAGGGTATCAGGCCCTACGTAGTTCAAAATAAAGGGAAATAAAGATTTTTTTTAGAATAAAAGAGAGACGAGAAGAGTCATAGCTCGCCAAGATTTTGGACTAAGGGTAGATACTCTTGAGATGGTCTAGGTTGACAGGACGAGCCATCTTTTCCCCATCGAGGTCGGTGAGCATAGCGGCGCTGCCGTATAGGATCCCCTTCGCAATGTAGGGGGCCCTCCATTTGTAATTGAATTTCCCTTTGGAGTCCCAAATGGGTTCTACTAGTTCTTTAAGGGCTAGGTACCCTTCTCGGACACCACGGTCCTTAACTCTCTTGTTGAATGAATATGTTATTCGACGATGGTATCCTTGTATATGATATAGAGCCTTCAGTCTCCTTTAATCCAAGAGTGACAACTCCTGAAGACGGCTTTGATGCCAGTCTTCCTTGCAAACTTTTATTTCAAGCATGACGTGTAGTGAAGGAATTTCTAGCTTAACAGGTAGGAAAGTTTCCATGCCATCTACCAGAGAATAATGGGTAGCCCCAATAGATGCTCGAACTAAAGTTCGGTAGCTCCAAAGGGCGTAAGGATCGGATTGGTCCAATTTTGGCATCTCTAGGTCATTTTACTGATGATTGCTTTGAGGTTCTTATTAGCGAATTTGACTGCATAGTTAGTTTGAGGTTAGTAGGGAGAAAATTTTTGCCTCTGAATCCCATACTCGTCAACTAATTATGTGACTTATACCTTAAAACGTAACTCCTTGTTTGATATTATCTCGTGCAGGACCCCATATCAATAAATGATATTTTTTGGATGAACTTGGCCACCTTTTTAGCATTCAGAACTGCGTATGACTCGACTTCAACCCATTTCGTAAAGTAATCAATGGCAACCAAGATGAATTTATGCCCGTTGGAGGCCTTGGGTGTAACTTTCCCTATAATATCTATGCCCCATGTGGAAAACGACCAGGGAGAAGTTATGTTGTACAATTCTTGTGGAGGCAAGTGTTGGATGTTGGAAAATTGCTACCATTTAAGGTATCTTCAAAGGCGATGCAATCCTGAACTATGGTAGTCCGATAGTAACCCTATCGGATGGTCTTCTTGGCGAGCATATGGCCATTCATGTGGGGTCTGCACCCTTTGCTATGGATTTTGTACCTCACCTCTTCAATGTTAGACCCTACGATACAGTGTAAATGGGTTCCATCAAAGTTTCTCTTGAACAATGCTTTATCACATACAATGTACTAGGCTTCCAGTTTGTGGAGGGTTGCTCGATATTTCTTGTTAAAATCTTAGGGATACCTACCATACTTGAGGAGGTGCTAAATATCGTAGTACTAGCAATCGACTTTATCAGGATCTTCTTCTGTGATGAGATCAATGTGGTAACAGTGGGTTGGTTTATCTTATTTTTGGACTAGGAAGGGGGACATTGTTATTCCTTTGGGCATGTTAACCATGGAGGCTAAGGTAGCAAGGGCATTGACTAGCTTATTCTTTGCTTGGGGCACGTAATGGAAGGTGAAATCTTAGAATTGGGAGGCCAGCTCTTCTAGGTGGGCATAGAAGGGTAAGTGTTTCTCGTCCTTAACTTTCCATTTTCAAAGTACTTGACCGATGATGAGGGCTGAATCCCTGTAGACATCCAGGTATCGAAATCCTTTCTTGAGAGTGAATTTAAGGCCTACTGTGCATGCCTCATATTATTTCATGTTATTCGTGAAGGGAAAATTCATCGTGATGGCAATGGGAGTTTGAGAGTCATCAGGGTGATTAGGAGTATCCTGATGCCATACCCTTTCTTATTGGCGACTTCGTCAAAGAATATTTTCCACCGGAGGTCTTCTTGGGAGGTACAAAAGATATTTTCATTCGGGAAATCAAAAATCCAAACACCAGTTTCTTCCACAGGGTAGTAAGCGTGGTATTCATAGATGGATCTTCCATCCATAGTTTTCTGCGTGACATACACAATATCAAATTTGGCTAGTATTATCAACCATCGGGCTATTTGGCTAGATAGTGAAGGTTTCTTGAGCAGGTATTTAATAGGATCCATTTGGGACACAAGTTTTATGGGAAAGGCAAGCATATAGTTCTGTAATTTTGGGGTGACCCAGACATAGGCGACACATGATTTCTCCAAGGTAGTGTAATTAATTTCGTACGCAGCAAATTTATGACTGGCATAGTAGATGGCTCTCTCTTTGTGAGACTTTTCAAGGTTTTGGGCCAATAAATCCCCGACTACGATGTCTATTACAGTTAATTATAGGAGTAGGGGGAGACCAGGTTGTCGTGGCATGAGTACTGTAGGTTGGGTTAGATATTGCTTGATTCGATCAAAGGCCTCTTGGCAATCTTCGTTCCAAATCTTGGTTGAATCCTTTCAGAGGAGTTTGAAGATGGGTTCACAGATAGAAGTCAACTAGCTGATGAACCAACTGACATACTATAATTTTTAAAGGAATACTTCCTTCTCTGTTCGAGGTGGTGGCATTTTGAGTATGACTTTCAGTTTGGCAGAATCAGCTTCTATTCCTTTCTCATTAACCATGAATCCCAAGATCTTTCCTTTGGTAACTCCAAAAACACATTTGTGTGGGTTAATTCACATCTGGTATTACTGTAGTCGCTCAAAGAACTTCCGTAGAGAGGGAACATAAACTTCCCTAATTTTTTCCTTGATGATCATATCGTCTACATAGACCTTGACTTCTTTGTGTATCATATAATTCAAGATAGTTATATCTACCCTCTGGTAGGTAGCCCCTACATTTTTTAGGCTAAATATCATAACGGAGGAACAGAATGATCCCCAAGGGGTGATGAATGCAGTTTTCTCTTAACGATTTTAGTGCATCTTGATCTGGTTATATCCAGAAAAACCATCAACAAATGACTTGAGGGCGCAACTGGACGTGTTATTCACAATCATGTCGATATTGGGTAACAGGTAATCATCCTTCATAAAGGCCTTATTCAAATTGTGATAATCAATGCATATGCAAACCTGTCCTCTTGATTTCGACATGGGTACGATACTGGCTAGTCATGTGGGATATTCTATCAAACGAATGAAACCCACTTCTAACTGTTTGACTACTTCTTCCTTAACTTTGAGCAAACATTTGGTGCATAGCTTTTGTAGTTTCTGTTTGACCGATTTACATACTGGGAGAGTTGGAATATCATGCTGAGTGATATCGAGATCAACGTCAGGCATATCATCATAGGACCATCCAAACACATCCATACTTTAGTAATTCTTCAAGTTACGAACGCTCATGCTCGTTAAGGGTATACCCTATCCTAATTTTGCATAGTTACCTACTAGAACTGAGATAATAATAATAGTTTCATATTCATTAGCTTGAACGCGGTTATATTATTTGTTACGAACCTTATTTAGATCTGTTAAGAATTGTTCATTTAAAAAATGATCATCATCAAGAGTTTGATTAGAATTAAGACAATTAATGTAAGGCACAACAAGATACTCAAAATCTTCATTTATGTCATTATTGGAAAAAACAGTGTTGAGAACCGCATCAAAGGAGGTCTCGATTACATCAAAATAGGGAGGAACAACAAAAGAAAAGGAAATGAGATAAACATAAGAGTTGGGTTATATCTCAATGGGTAAAATAGGTACAACATGCTAGTTGAGGAGAGGTGCATTAACAACTTTGATCAGGAAGGACGAATTCGATGATGTAGCGATTGAGTGGATCATGTAGAGTGTTAACCCCAGTGTTTGGAAATTAAATGAATCCTCAGATTCACTTCCATCAAAATCTTCGGTAGAAGCTATAGTATTCGTAATGAGTGGTCTCACATGATACTAAGGACTTTCGACCCATGAGTACCTATCTTGGAAAAAAATCTCCATACCTGGTTTCATCTTCTTGTCCACATGATCATACCACGGTTTGAGAAATATGCCAAAGGGAAAATATTCACCCTCTCTAATGAATCTTCCATTCAAGGAATCTCCTGAGACAGTCTTGGCACTTTATAGACTTCTCTTCAATCGAGGTTGGTGGAGCATTTTGAGTTCCTCTGTTGATGGTTAATAACCTAATCCGTAAGGAGGAAAGGTTTTCTTCAGTGTTATAGGTTCAAGTATTCCCTGTTGTTGTCTTCCTAGCCCTAGTACAGGCATGAAGTGCATGTTCTTGAACATTTGTATCACATTGATATTGTTGTGAGGGTTGTGTTCTCGATAAACCATATCTTTGAAATCGTCCCCTGCTGAGAGTGGAAGTGATTCGACTCGAAAACCTGACATAAGCATATCATTGGCACCATGTTGTATCTCTAGTACTGGATTGTTGGTGCTTGCATTCTCGGTGTTATCATTATCGCCTAAGACGGTGATGACCTTCCCATTGGCGAAGAACTTTAGTTTCTGATATAGGGAAGAAGACACAACCTTGATACTATGGAGACATGGTCTTCCAAGCAACATATTGAAAAAAGTCAGCATTTCGATGACATGGAATTCAACAATGGGAATTATAGGTCCATCCCCTATTGTAAGCCTTATGGATCCCATCACTGTTATTATCATAAGAGCGCACCGCGACAGTGGTTAGAGAAAGGTCACTCACTTTCGGTCCCAAGTAATTGAGTGTTCTTAATGGACAAACAATAAGAGTTTATCTATTATCAATAAGTGAAAGTGGGAGGGTCTTTCCTATGAGTTCGATGGAGATATTGAGAGCATAGTTGTGATTTGGTCCAACTTTATGGATTTTTTTCTTCGTAAAAGGAAAGAATTCTAGTAGAGGTTAGAGATATGACCAGATTTACTGCTTCTTCTGGCATGGTGGAAGGAGGAACTGGGGGTCCAGTGATTAGTTTGATCAAGGCATTTTCAGTGCAGTTGAAAAGACATAAAGAGTACCCACGGAGTGATGTTAGCTTAGGATTTCTTCAATTGATCGAGGATCTTGCTCTCCTTGAGGGTTATTTTTGGTATAGGAATATTCTTAACACATTTTCCTTTGTCGATCGCTAGTAATTGCGGGTTTGGAATATAGTAATGTCCACCTGATCTAGTCATATAGTTCACAGAAGAGTGAAAAAATAGAAACCTCATTTCTTCATCTCTAGGGATTTTTAGCCACCTTGTTGATTTCTCCTAGTAACTCTTTAAACAATATCATTCCACATATGTTGACTATGAGGCTAGTTTTGTTTGGGCTTTACTTTTCGTCTGAACTCTTAAATTCGTCCTCCCATCTAGTGGCAACTATAACTTCTCTCCACGAGAAGTCAATACACTCCATGACTTCAATGGCCTCTTCATATAAATCTTCCCAATCAACGAGGAGATGTAGAAGTAAAGGGATCAGGCACCCTTGTAGTTTTAAAGCATCAAGTAGATCGAACATGCTATAAATTTCACCGATCTGTCAAAATAAGTCTTCCATGATCTGGACGACATCATCAAAACTGACTTCTTCAGTAGGTACCACCTAATTATCTTACTCCCGAGCCCATTTCCTAGATTCCAAGAATAATGTACTAAATCGTTGGAAGTTAATGGTCATTTTTTAGGGCAATTTTAACCCGAACTCTAGAAGTTGGTTCAATACTGCTGATAACTCCATATCTTTCCCTCTGGAGTGGGTACAAATAAAAATATGTGCTCTACTAAGAAGTAATATAGCCTGATCGACAAAACAGGTAGGATGGAGGATAAAATATGGGCAAATTATATATGATCTGGGTAGATGGATCAAATTATGGGTATGATGGGTGATTTACTAGGTATGATCTGGGTAGATGGATCAGATTATGTGTCTTCTTCTAGGAAGATGTCATTTGTATTATTTGGGAGTTAATTATAGGTAGTGTTTGGTTTAGGATTGACTGGTAGGGTAACGATACCTCAGTCAATCAGACCTTAGATTACATTTCGAAAGTGGAAACACTGATCATTTGTATGGATGGCATTTTGGTGAAAATTGTAATGGCCATCTGGTTTGAAATTTTTGGGAAGTGAGATTGGTAATAGACGAGGGTCCTATGGCTTAATGAGATTTTGGCTTAAAAGGGCCTGATAGACTTTGGAGAGGAGAGTGTGAAGCTCGGTTTATTTCATTTTGAATGGGTTAGGGTGACTTTCCGGTGCCCATGAAGTCGTCGGCTGAGAGATGTTGTTGATAGTTGAAATTGCGGTGTTGGCAGGCTTTTCATACTTTTTGGGTGTGAACTGTATGGATACTTTCTTCGGATTAACTTGTGTCTTGACAAGTCATTCTTTGATCTCTACTCCTGCTTCTAGGAGGGCTCAGAAATGAGGGTTGTACTATCGTCCCGTCATTGATAGGATATGGCGTAAGAAATTCTTCTTCACAATACTGACTTGCTCCCTATCGGAAGGCCGACTAGTCATGGTAGTTTCTTTCTCTCTCCATATTTCCATAAAGTTAATGATAGATTCCCAGGGTTTATTTGAGAAGTTCTAAATCACGATGGGTAACCTCTAACTTTTCATTATACTTGTATTGTAACATGAATTCACGGGCAACATCTTCCCAACTGCGAATCCTAGACTCCTCAAGAGATAAGAACCAGCAAAGAACGTTGTCCTTCAAAGTATGTTGGAACATTATTTCCTCGGAGGAACCTAAGAGAGTCATGGCTAGGTGGTAACTTCGGAAATGAACAATTGGGAGTCCACTACCGCTGAATTTTTCAATATTAGTCATCTTGAACTTTTCTGGTAGCCTTGCTTTAGGATAGGGAGACATATGAGTGTAATTTATGTAGTTCCCACAGATTCTGACTTAGTTAACATCTTGAGGTCTTCCTTGACCTTGTTCAACTCTTCTTCCTTCGGATCAATAGTCACGGGTAGGTTAGACCCGGCCCTCACTGGGCAAAATTCAGTATAAGGAGACGAGCTGGAAGTGGCTCATTAGCAAGAGGGGCACGTGGAGCATGTTGATATTCCTCCGGGACCCAAATAGGCTCAGGTGTGAGTTGACCCATAGTGCGAGGGATGAAGACCTCGGGTTCTTCGAGAATAGGGACCTAGTTTCATTGTATCTCATGTACCTCGGCTTGAAGGTTGTTAATCTTGGCAGTGAGTTAGGCTAGGACGGTCATCAAATATGGCTTCAGCGTTCTCCATGCAAAGTGGATGAAGATGAATTTCGGACCCAGAAGAAGTAGCGAGGGAACGGATGGAGCCTCGGGGGGATTCGACGGAAGACCTAAGCCATTAGGGAGCCAGGCCAAAGGTCGGGTATGGGATTGACCTGAGAAGGAGAAAAATTCGAATTTATTTTTGAAAGAGAGGGGGGAAACTTTATTGAAAAGGGAGTAAAATATATTTGGCATTTTAGCAAAAGAGGAGGACAAAGTGTATTTGGGTAAAAAGGAGGAAACATATTTTTGGTATAAGGGAAAATGCTTTTGGTATTTTGATAAAAGAGGGGAAAATGTTTTCGACCTTCTTGGTAAAGGAAGAGAAAAAAACAAGAAAAAGGGTCACAACATTATTATTATTATTATTATTATTATTATTATTATTATTATTATTATTATTATTATTATTATTATTATTATTATTATTATTATTATTATTATTATTATTATTATTATTATTATTATTATTATTATTATGCTCTCACATTTATTAGGTTTACCTAAATGCAAAAAGAAATGCGAGAAGGGACCCTACCCTGGGAAAATTGGTCTTGAAAAATATGTGAAAAACATGGCTGGATTTGTTACCAGGCTCATGGACAGGTCCCGTTTTAAAAAGACGAAATCGCGTGAAAACTTGGGCGGCATGCCGACCCGTCATTTCGACAGAGTTTCGAGTAGAAATCGACAAACTAGATATGAGTTCCCTAGGCTTGACACCTATATGAGGGTATTCAGTTGTTGGGTTAATTGGAAGGGTTCCCCCTCTGTCATGACTTCCACGATATACATCTTGCTTTTGAGGGAAATCAGTGTGTGTAGACAAGACATTTGATATACCTGAGTGTAAACGAATATCCTTACTATATACCTCGTGGGGACAGTAGGTGTGAGAGCAAATTCGATATACTCGACGTACGTGAATGAGTTCCCTACGATATACCTCCCGTCATGACATCAATCAGCCGATTCGATGCAGGGGAACCGTTCGATATACGTCGAAGTTACTTAGCCAATGGAAGGTGAGAGTAATATCTCTGAGGCTAACCATGATCTGAAGAACCAGCACCCATAACGAAGTTCCCCCCCCTCCCCTCCCAATTACGAGAAAAGTTTGGTCAATAGAAATTCTCTTTGGTGATGTAGTGTGCAAATGCATGATTCT
Organism: Sambucus nigra; assembly: GCA_949130495.1. NCBI lineage: Eukaryota > Viridiplantae > Streptophyta > Magnoliopsida > Dipsacales > Adoxaceae > Sambucus > Sambucus nigra. The sequence continues at coordinate 119,817,700 of OX422208.1, forward strand.
TAATTAATATATTATGGAGAGAGTATCTTTATTTGGCATGATGAGCACTATACTAATAGGGAGGAATGAATAAGTATAAAAAGTATATCTAATATGGATCATGAAGATTATACTAAGCATGGATATGTGAGAGTGAGTGATGTGTGAATATCTACAAGTAAGTGTGTGGTAGTGAACCTAAGCATGGATCAACTACAAGTGGTGTGTGAAAAGTTTGAGTGAGCATGGATATATACACGTGTGATGAGTGGACGTGTGTGTTAGTGTCACCTTAGCATGGATATTCTAAGTGGTGTGTGCAATACGTGGATATAAGTGATCCTATATGTAAGTAGTGTGAAGTGCATATGGAAAGTCCCTACAAGCGTGTGAGTGAGTAGTGATATAAGCATGAGGTATATATGTACAAAAAAAAGTAGGGGAGAAAAAAGGGAACATACAGTTCGAGGCATACGTACATAGAAAACAATGACATCCATGCAAATATAATCTAGTCTTTTTATAAAAATTTCCCCAGCGGAGTTGCCACTGTGTCCATCCCGAATCATCTTCTTCCCGCAGGAGGGGGCGGAGGTAAAGTTGATAGGACTCGTGCACCTCTCACTCTAGGAACGCTTTGGCCGTTGTCAGTGCGAGGTGAATGTAAAAAGATGGTGTCGCTAACCTCTTTTACACAAAACAGGCAAAAGAACATGTCTTCGCCTCGAGAGAGCTGCATCAAAGAGAAACTGATGCTTACGAAACCAATAGTTAGAAGGTCCGGGGGCTAAGTTACGGAATGGAAAGGTGTTAGGCACCCATCCCACCCTTTTGGTCTCTCATGGGATTGTGTTACAGTTTTCCTTTATTTCTCTGTGAAGTGTGTGCGCGTGTATATATAATGGAGATCGAAATCGACCAACTCATACCATGGAAAAGATATAGTGAGGTCATCTATAGGAATGTGCCCGAAATAATACGATTTATGCGTTTATCGAGATATTGATTATTATACTGAAACGATAATATATTTTGGATAAAACGCTAAGAAAGATAGCAGATATAATGTATATTAAAATAAAATATAAAAAAGGATGCAAATAGGAAAATGGGAAAATTAGGAAAAATAGGAAATTTGGAAAATTGGACTTGAGTCTCACGTTTTAACCCGAAACGCCTACATAGCCTATAAAGGCATCAAAGTCCAAGTAGTTCGCATGCGACATAAGGGTGGGGTCTATCCCATAGATTCGAACGGGAATTGTGTGTTTGTAGAAAAATGTATTTTAGTTTTGAGAAATTGTGATGGGTAATCCCATTGGAATTTATGGGTGTAACCTTCTTTTTTATTTTTTTTATAGAAAATAAAGTATGTGCAATATAACTAATAAAAAGGTGACATGTTAGTGTGTATGAATTAATGTAAAAGCTAGATTAAGAATTTATGTAACTAATGAGAAAATAAAAATTTAAAGAGAGAGGATAATTTTGGACCTTCTTTGGAGAATTAAAGCTTGATCTTGATCCTTGATGAACTCCCTTGAGTGCTGAGATGAATGTTAGATAAGAGAGAATGAGATTTTTGCTAAATTGGGTATGAAATGATGGGAATGAAAGATTGCAAGAAATTTCACACAAGGAAACTTCGTTGATTACTAGAGAATGTTGCTGAGATCACTGATATTGATGGACTTGAGGTGTGCTTTGGGAGTGAGGTCATGCCCTCTATTTATAGGGTAAGGGGTGTGACAATAGGCAGGAAATTGGACCTGCCAATTAACAGTTTCCTGAAGATTTTACTGAAAAAGGGTCGCAGAACGCAATCTGTTGATCCCAATAGTGCATGGGGACTATGATTATAAAGGTAATTTAGAGGCCTTCAAGAGTTCTTGGGCCGCTCCCAGGGAGTTGACTTTGGGTCAAATGGGGATCGAAAGTGCCTGTCGCCCCTTTGGATGGGAGATCGTCGGACGAAAACGGGGTGGACCATTTGAAAGTTTATGTGAGGTAATTAGACATTACTAAGAGATTCAATCAGTTCTAAAGGTGACCTTAGTCAATCGGGCCTTGAAAGACTCAAGTGACTTTTTGAAGTAAGACGCGTCGTTCATCCTTACCATAAGGTTGATTCGCTCATGGGGTGGACCGTTGGAAAGGGTATTCAGTGCCCTTCAAAAATTCATACAGTCGCGCTTAAGCTGAAGAGTTTACCTTGGTAAAAAAAATGCCTGGGAGCGCCCGGTGGCCTCCAAATTATTTTTTAGGGGAAAATGAATCGTTCGTCCCAACGGTTATGCCGTTTCACACACGGGGCGGACAGTTGGAAAGGGGTTTTAGTGCACTTCAAATATTCGAAGATCTTTCACTCTGAAGATGAAGTTGGTCAGAGTCAAACGGGGATCAAGAGTGAATGATGGCCTCTAGATCAGTACTTAGATTATGACCTTGGTTTTGTAGTGAAATGGGGAGGTGATAGGGACCTAAAGAGAGACTTAGGGGGTCTTAAAATGTGGTGTATACACTTGAGCCACTTTATTTTATCCTTCCTGTGAGGTGGGGCTCTCAGCTTTTTCGTTCATCTCAAAGATCAGTCATTTTTAATCTCGTTTAGGATCATCTCCGGAATGGCTGTCAATGGAGTATAGTTAGAAAACTTGTCATTAGCCGACCTCTTCTTACCACCTTTTACTTGTACTTCTGGGACTTTCTCCCACTTTCTCCTTTTTCATCCTCTCCTTTGGCCGCCATAGCCTTATCTACATTTAGACTCTCCCGACTATAGCCCGGAGTTCTTTTATGGTTTTTGGAGGTTCTTCGGCCAGTTTCCATAAGATATTTCTCTCATGCAATCCACCCATAAGGGTGATCATAGCAGTGCTTTCATCATAGTCTTCCACCTCCAACTTTTCTTTGTTAAAGTGGTATATATAGTATCTCAGAGACTTATTTTTTCCTTGCTTGACATCCACAAATGTATGGTCTTCTTTTAAGGCTTTACTCTGGAAAAAAAATTGTGGATGAACCACTTGGCCAGTTGTTTGAAATTATAAATAGAGTTTTTTGGGAGAGAGGTGTACCATACATGCGCAACACCAGTAAGGGTGATGGAGAAAGCTCAGTATCTCATATCATCAGAGACTGAATGGATGTTGGCTTTCAATTGGAACATTTCCACGTGATGTACTAGGTTTGTGCTCCTATAGTACTTTAGCGTCATTATTGGCCGCTTAAACTTGGTCGGGGTTAGATTACGACTAACGGTGACCTTTCCATCTAACCCCTCTACAGGGGGTCACGACTCTTTAAATTGTTGCTAATTTTGTCTTCAAGCCTCTGAATATAACTGTTCCACGATTTTTCGGTTGTAGTCACTGCTGCATTACCACCCTCAGCTACCACAACATTGTCACCAACCTCCTCTCTGTCGGCTGAATGCTATTCCGTCTCTCTGACATCCATCCTTTGATGACTATTAACCTCTCTTTGTTGCTCGTGTCATTCATGTGGAGGCCACGACCAGCACATCCTCCGTTTCACCTAGAACCAGTAATACTATGTGATCGGGAGAGTCGGTCTCATAGATCTCCCACTAGGCTAATTTTATCAAAGGAAAACCCTCTACGGAATTTGTCAAGTGCTGAGGAACGAGGTTGACCTTCTCGGATCGTCCTGGAACTATTTCCTCTACTGGTTTGAATTGGGTGCACAGTATCTCCGGTAATCTCATAGGGTTCCCAATATTCATCCTCATCATTATATTTTTTGTCTTAAAATTCTTGGCCTTGTTTACTTAGGCACAATTACCTAGGGTCGGCCATATCTTTGCGCCTATGTTGTTGCGCTATATCTTTATGTGGGGGTGGAAGTTATCCCCGTGTCGCTCGATTACCACCCTCCTTGGCGATCGCAGTTAATCTCCGCTACCATGCTAGTTGGTCTAGTCAATATGTTTTGGCTAAAAGAAGAAAGTTACTTCTGTATTTTTTATTGGCTGCCGGAAGCGAGCGCTGCACCTCCGCGACCTCAGCCATTTTCGACTGAGGTAGCGCCTAACTGGAGATGGGGCCAATTCCCTAAGGCATATCAGAAGCCATTTGTTTTGGAGAATGGAAGGAACTAAGGGATGAATTGGGAGATCTTTGTAAATGGAAGAAAAGATTGGATAACTCAACCAAATCTCTTTCAATGGTGATTCAATTCCATCCAAACGTGGAGTTTGATCACCACTAAAGAATCCGATGAGGAATAAGAAGAAAAAGAGAGGAAGAGAATAAAGAAATATATCTTTCCACAGACGGTGCTAAAATAATGGTACCAGATATTGAACCAATAAGTAAGATAGTATAAGTTCAATCCAGAATAGCTTTACAAGTGCAACAATGGTGTATAAGAGCATAAGTGAAGATGAAGATGAGGCATAAAGGAGAAAGATTACAAAATAACTAGTTCAACCATTTAGCCTACGCCACTGTGCAAGTGAGTATGTGTTTCAGTATAAAACTGGGCTTTAATGTCTTTTATGTGTTTCAGTATAAAATTGGGCCTTGATGGCTTTAGTGATACTATTCACACAACTTTATCTATATACTATGATGGTAATAAAATTTTATATAGGGTTTTAATATTTCGATCTTTTACATTGATGAAGAAGATAAATGTATATAATGTCTAGGGGTGTACTGTACCCCCCAAACAAGTAATAAGCATGTGTAAAATGTTCCTTCCAATAGGGTTAAGCCACCTATAAATGCACTTGTAGGTCATGATGATGAAATATTCCCTCACGTCTGATAGAGATCTTGTTATAACAGTTTGCCAATGTGGAGTGGCTATAGTTAAGTCTTGCGTCACATGTGGGGGAAATGTAGTCTAGGGCAATCTCGACCATGCCGAGTATGAGATCCCCAGAGTCTTATCCAATGATGAGATGGAGAATGCTGAAGTGTGGACTCAGTTGGGTTGGAGTCGGGATGAAACGAGCTTGTTACTAGTCCAATCAAGTCTCAATTTTATAGGACGACAATCGGGACGAGGCCTGAATATGGTCATGAATGTTATAAGGTCTCGTCCTAATAAGTTAGATCAGACCAGGGCTATTGATATTGTGTTCCTTATAGAATGTGCATTTTACTAGGTCGTCCTGAGCCGAGTAAGTCTTTGGCCGAGATGTGGTTACACTAGGGTATATCAGTCCTCAAGACTTTCACCCGAGTCATGTGATAGTTCTAATGGTTCGACGGCGGTAGGAATCTAAGGAAATGAAGGATACTCAACCTGAATAGAATTTGAATCATTAAACATAGGTTGAAATTCGAAAGTTCTCATATCACTCTCAATGATTTATTCTTCAAAAGTGTGAGGAGGTAAAGCGCCAGTTTCAACCTCAACTTAGATTTTGGAAGAAGAAATCCTTTCCTTGAGTTGGGCAGTTTTTTCATTTGTCCAAGCTTTTTGGCTCTCGAATTGGCCGTTCAATTCCTTTCTCCCAGTTTTCAAATTTTCCAAAGCGTTTTGCAAAATTCTCTCATTTTCAGAATTTGGTAGCATTCATTCATAGTCTTTGGATTATAACTTTGAAAAGTGTTGTCATAACAAGTACCACCAGCTAAAGAGTTAAGATGAGATATTTTAATGAAATATGACTCCCGGGCTATTTGAAAACTTGAGGAGATCCCAAATTTCAAGTTTCTTAAAACAATTTAGTACAAGTCACAAAGCAAGTAAAAAGAATATACAATATATATGCAAAGTGATAAAACACTAAGATCCTAGAATGCACCATTCCTCAGCAACGGTGCCATTTTTATGGGGTGTCATCTGTGTATGTAAATAGGTGTCATTGGATGTTTACCCCTATACAAAAAGATACCACAACTTGGTACACTATATATGGAAGTGTAGTGGCAAGTAGGGATAGGATCCACAGGAAATGGTAATTAGGATTAAATTTGATTTAGTACTTAGAAAAGGGGAAAGTGTAAAATATGATGATGGTTGGAAAAAGGTAAAATAAAAGTTAACTTAGTAATTAAATACTGAACAAAGATTAACAATACGAGATTAGGATCATTTCCCCACCATGGGCTAACAAAAATAAGGAATTCGGTTGGAAATAATTAATTGAGCATATTCAATTAATTATAAATATCAAATATGAAGAAATCTAATTCAAATATGAAAGATTAAGCTTTTAATTGAATATGATCACAAATGGATTGAGGTTGTAATATCACTATAAACACTACCGCTACATGACAAGGGAAGTTAAACGCATAATATCCCGACTTCAATATGTAAGATTTCAATTAAAAGTTATTTGAACCAAAACTATATTTTCAAGGTCAATATCCATTAATAGTGGAAAAATGGTCCCAACCTTAAAACTAAAAACTACACATCTGATTAAAAAAATTAATATAACTAATTAATGAGATAAAACAACAAATCAACCAATAAAAAGAAATTATATTAGAACATGGATTGTTTACAAAGCAACAAAGCAACTTAAAAAGGTGTAAAACAATGAAAAAGATGGTGAATAGGGACATACCACCAAACCTTTGGAGAGAAAAAGGAGATAACCTCCCAAATACCAACTAAAACTAAACTAAAAATGAAGGTAATGAAAGATGTCTAAAAAAATGAGGGAAAAAACTATTATAAAAAACCAAGAAAGGCAAACTTATAACAGAGAGGTGCCAAATCCACTTGGAGCGAATCAATTCGGCCCAAATATGAATCGATTCAGTATAGGGGATATTCGGGGCTGTCAAGAGTGAATTGATTCAGCTCAAATCCTTATAGATTCGGACCCTCTAGGTCTGAATTCTTGTTCTTTAATCAACATACGAGAAATGCCTTAACTTTTTCGTTATAGATCCGAATGATGTGAGATTGGAGGCTACACAAAGATACCTTAGAGGGATACACATACATAAAGACTTTGGGAGAAAAACACAAATGATAAAATAACTAAAATGACCCTATATGTGAACTTTATTACAAAACTTTCTCGAAATGCTATCAAACTTCACGCTTAGCACCTCAATACCTAAAAAAGCTCGAAATAACATTCTCGTTCAAAAATTGGGTCAAAGTCCTCAAGACTATATAGTTGTAATGGTTCGATAACAATAGAAAACCTAGGAAATGAAGGATACTCAACCTCAATAGAATTTGAATAATTAAACATATGTTGAAATTCTAAAGTTCTGGGATCACTCTTAATGTTTTATTCTTCAAATGCGGGAGGAGGTGAAACGTAGGTTTCAATCTCAACGTAGATTTTGGAAGAAGAAATCATTTCATTGAGTTGGTCATTTTTTTCATTTATCCAAGCTTTATGATTCTCGAATGGTTGTTCAATTCGATTTTCCTAGTTTTCAAAGTTTTCCAAGAGCTTTGTTGAATTCTCTCATTTTCAAGAATTTGGTAGTATTAACGAATCTTTAGAGTGCAACTTTGAAAAGTGTTGTCGTAACAATTACCACTAGCTAAAGAGTTAAGATGATACATGTTAAAGAAATGTAACTCTCGGGCAATTTTAAACACGTGACGAGCTCACAAATTTCAAGTTTCTTGAAATAATTTAGTACAAGTCACAAAACAAATAAAAAGAATATACAATATATACATAAAGTGATAAAACACTAAGATCCTAGAATGTACCATTCCTAGAAAACGGGGCCATTATTTATGGGACGTATGTTCATATGTAAAATAGGTGTCATTGGGTGTTTACATCCTACACAAAAAGATACCACGACTTGGTACATTATATGTGGAAGTATAGTGGCAAGTAGGGATAGAATCCACATGTAATGGTATTTGGGATTAAAGTGATTTACGAAGGGGAAAGTGTAAAAGATGATGATGATTAGAATAGGGAAAAAGAAAAGTTAACTACGCAAATAAAAACTAAACAAAGATTAACAAAACAAGATTAGGATAATTTCCCCACCATAGGCTAACAAAATGCAATAAGGAATTTGGTTCAAAAATAATTAACTGGGCATATTCTATAATTATAAACATTAAACATAAAGAAATTTAACTCAAAGATGAAAGATTAAACTTTCAATCGAATATCGTCACAATTGTATTGAGGTCGCAGTATCACTATAAGCACTAACGTTCCAAGACAAAGGGAAGTTAAACGCATAATATCCCTACTTCAATACACAAGGTTTTAATTAAAAGTCACTTAAACAAAACCCTATATTTTCAAGCTAAAAAACTATTAATGGGGAAAAAATGGTCCCATCCTTAAAACTAGCAACTAAACATATGACTAAAACAATTAATATAACTAATTAATGAAGGCAAACAAAAAATTAACCAATAAAAAGAAGTTATATTAGAACATGGCTAGGTTAAAAAGAAAGAAATCAACTTAAAAAGCTATAAAAATTTGAATAAGATAATGAATAAGGACATACCACCAAACCATTGGTGAGAGAAAGGAGATAAGCTCCCAAACACCAACTAAAAATAGCCTAAAAATGAAAATAATGAAAGGCGTCTCAAACAAATAAGAGTAAAAACTATATATGCAAAAAAAAGAATGGCAAACTTGTAAAATAAAGGAACCAAATCTTCTCAGGCCAAATCAATTTGGCCCAAATCCAAATCGATTCGGACCCTTTGGGTATGAATTCTTGGGGTTGGATCAATATGTGGAAAATATCGTAACTTCTTCATTATAAATTGGAATGATGAATGGTCAGAGGCTACATGAAGATAGGTTATAAGGATACACTTGAATACTTTGGGATAAAGAAACAAATTCTAAAATGACTAAAATGCCCTTAAATGTGCAACTTATGATGGAACTTTCTTGAAATGAGATCAAACTTCACGCTTAGCAACTTAATACCGACAAAAGCTCAATTATATCTCAAAAGCATATAAACATACATAAAAGAGGTTTTTTTGGTTAATTAGCATAAATATAGGAATTAAGGACTCGAGGGGGCTAAAATGCATCAGTACAAAGTGTAAATAAATGCAGTATTCGAGACGAATCACAAATGACACCCTCAAGTCATACATAGATGGGTTCATATGATATAACCATATCTAGAAGCACCCTAGTCACTAAAAGAACACTTCTTTCACCAAGCCATTGGGAACCTTTTATTACACTGCATGTCTTTTGATCTCAAAAATTTAAGGACTACGTACCAAAATGCAGTCACAACTATCATGCATTATCTCGTCCATAAAGAAGCCGAAGCTTATGTTAACGACATGATCATCAAGTCTAAATCTTGAGAAGGTCACATCCCTACCCTGAGGAAATTCTTCAAAAGGCTCCGATAATATTAAATTCGTCTTTAATTTCACAAAAAGGAAACTCTTTAGCTTCATGGTTAGCGAGAATAGAATTTAAGCATACCCTACCATACTCAAGAAATCATTGACATATCACCGCCTCGAACTGAGAAAGAAGTACGCGGTTTATTAGGCAATATTCATCACATCAATAGGTTCATTATCCATCTTATTTCTATATGTGAAGACATTTTCAAACTCCATCTAAAGGATTCAACCAAAGTCTAGAATGAGTTATAGCAAGATGACTTCAAAAAAATCAATGAATACCTGATTCAATCGCCAGTACTCATGACACCACGGCCTAGCCTACCCCTCCTCGTGTACTTAATTATCACTAACACTGTTGCTTGGGCTATACTAGATCAATACGTAGAGGAGTCACGCAAGAGAGATCCATCCACTACATCACCTAAAAGCTAATAGGATATGAAGTAAACTACAAAACATTAGAAAAGGATTTTATCGCCTTGATTTGGGTTATCGAGAAACTCTAACACCACATAATTTCCTTCCTTATCAAGATTGTATCCCAAGAAATATTTTCTAGAGAACCCTGCCTTATCAAGACAGATGGATCGATGGTTTCTTTTATTGACTGAGTTCGACATTGCCTACAACACGCAAAAAAGTAGGCAAAGGCAGGGCCATTTTTATTACTTCGTGAATCACCCATGGAAGAAGTCGATGTATGGATCTCAAAATGAAGAGATTATATGCACTATCTTCAAGGAACTATAATGGAAAATGTTCTTCGACAAAATCTCGAACAAGAAAGGATATGGCATTGGGATACTTCTGATCATGCCCGATGATTCACATACTCCTGTCACTAGGAAGTTATATTTACCTTGCACCAACAATATGAAAGAATATGAGGCATAAACTATGGGCCTAAAAATCTATTAAAAATGTAATTTTATACCTCAATGTCTACGGAGATTTGGTCCTTATCATAAGACAGGTCCTCTGAAAAAGGAAAGTCAAGGATTAAAAACTCTTACCCGTCCATGCTCATCATGAATATCCCGTCTCGTAATTAAAATATTTCACCCTCTATTAAATATATCATTCAAGAAACAACTTTGTTGATGCTTCAATAACATTAGCCTGTATGGTTGACATACCCGAGGGAATAATAATTTCCCCCTTTCAAGTTTAGAAGTAGTCTAGGACAACTCATTGCTATCACATCAAACTCCTCATTCAAGAACATCCAAAAAAGGTTGGGTTTTGGTATTATGATATTTGATTCCCCCTTAAACACGAATGATACCCTCAAGGGGGTGATAAGAAGGATCGTATAATTGTACAAAAATTCATAACCCAGTACATCATTTGTGACAAGGCTCTATTTAAGAGAAATTTTGATAGCACCCATTTGTAATGCATAGAAAGAGATGCGATGAAGATATCATGTAAAAAATCCACGATGGGGCGTGCAAACTCCATATAAGATTAAGAGGTGCCTCATGTTCTAGTAATTTGCTAATCTTCAGCATTTACGAGAGTTGTATAACATGAACTGTCCATGTCCCCTCTCGACTTGGGTCATCGAAATTATTGGGAAAATCACTCTCAAAGCATCTAACGGTATGGGTTTATATTGGTGTTTATTGATCATTTCACTAAGTGGGTTGAAATCAAGTCAAATATGTTATCGAATGCCAAGAAACTGGATAAGTTCATTCGAAAGAATATAATTTGCCACTAAGGGTCCCTTATGAGATCATATCATATAATGTTCTACATTTTGAAGATGAAGTCACAGAAGTGGCCGAGGAGTGTGGAATTAAGAGACACAAGTCTTTGCCTTACAGACCACAAATTAATGGGGTTGTAAAAGCTGCAAATAAAAGCCTCAAATCCATCATAACCGACATGACCAAAAGTTGTAAATAGTAGGATGATATAATCCCTTATGCTCTATGGAGGCTACTACGCATCTAGCACAATGCACATTAGGGATACCCCATCCTCATTTAGTGTACGGTTTAAAACGTGTGTTACCTAGAACTTGAAATACCTTTCCTATGAGTCACACTTGAGAGTCGGGTGGGAAATATGGATTGGCACCAGAGTCGCTACGATGAGTTAACACTATTGGATGAAAATATAGAAAAGTATTTCAAAAAGCTAAGTGACCTAGGGTTTGTAGAGAAAAACACCACCAAACTTTATTTTCATAATTTTTTAATTTACTTGCAAAAGTTTTAAAAAACACAAGTGTCGTGCTAAAACAATTTACCAATTTTAGTCTTGACCTAAGTATACATCTAGTTGAGTATAAGCCAGAGTAAAATATGTAAATCACAATATGATGATGAATGAGAAACACCCATAATGGGAAAAACCTCGAATGACCCAAAACACACAAGTTCACTATAATATAGGCATTTTACAAGACCAATTCAGACTTACTCACATACTCGACGCCTTCAAGCCTTGATATTCTTACTTGATCATTGTAACCTTCTTCACACTTACTGTTAGATTCCTTCCAACAGCCACACAACACATACGCATTCCCATTTCCCAGTATCCCATCAATCTTACTTTTCTCATGATCAGTCCAGTCACAACATAATCTTCACGGTATAATGAGAAAACCACTTTGATACAAAATAGGGAGATCTAAAAATGATATATGCATTTATAATTCTTGGATCTCAAACATGGGTGTAAATAAGGGTTCTGGTTGGAAGAATTTTTCTCAAAACAAACACATAAACTTGGTGAGCTTTTTAAACAAGTTTGGGTACTCAAAAAGCTTGGAAAAGTCTTTCAAAAATCTACTCCTCCGTACTCCTAAAGTCATTCTAACGACATGTCAAATTTTCAAAAAACTATTTTTATGAACTTATAAAACCTTTTTATTAACCCACATCTCAAATCAAATCCAAGGAACAAATATAAACATGTATTATTATCTCATTCATATCCCTCGGATGATGAAGACAAAACTCGGATCGAAACATGATGTTTCTTTATCTTTTGCCACTATAATCTTCAATAACATGTCGCAGGGTTGAAGGACAAATAATTCTAGTCCTAACCTATAACTCAAATAAGTTTTATACAAACACAAAATTAGGCTAATACTTAAAAATTGACTCTATTAGGAATTTATCCTTACAAATATCCCCCCTTTGGCTATTCCGAGACAAAACTCAAAATGAAAAACTACTGGGTTCAAAGCTCACTAAGACCCAATCCTCAACCCTAAAAAGAAAAAAAATAGTACAAATGCCTGATGGACACAAACGTGAGTAGCTTCGCTATTATGTAAACATTTTTCGCATCACCGCTAACCTGCACACTTAAATACACCTTCAAATGAAAAGAGAATATAACAATATATAAACTTCATATGAAAAACCCTCACCCTTTGTTTAACCATCCCTACCTAAGAAAGAACATCTCCCCCTAAGTTAAAGATCTCTCCCACATGAAAAGAGTTAGATACCATTTCCCCCTTTTTTGTTCAGGAATAAATAAATAATTAGGTGCACAAGAATAAATCAAATCTCCCCAATAATGTTAAAACATGGAAATATAAGAAAAGAAAGTATATCATATAGTGGTGCGAAGCAAGCATGAAATGACAAACAATTCGACAGCACAAGTACAAATAAACAAAACTACGAGCAAATGATATCAACTATGATGCAAGCATTTAAGTATAAAATACCAAGATCATCATAACACATGACAATATAAATCAAAGATTAGACATAAGGCAAACATGGATTAAGTGAAAATTCAAAGAGTCAAAACACAAGACATTCCATATATATAACCACACATATACCAATAAAGCACAACTATATATAGGTATAAACTACCACAAAATACATAAACACATATGTTTTACACACTCGCATAGTATTAATGTGGCTAAACACGGTGGAATGGACATGAACTAGATGCAAGAGAAAATGATCCAATCACTCAAAAATTTCCAAGTAGATCTATTGACCTTAATAATTTATCAGCATTCGATTTACCCTCACATATCAAATATAGAACTCAAAAGGACAAACAAACATAGTGCACACTAGACTAGAAAAATTAATGATTCTCGAATAAATAGCATCAAAATAATTATGCTCAACTAAGACCCATTGTTCAACCCCATTGATCTTCAACTAACCATCCTCAAAAATTTATATTTTTCTCTCTCTTTTTCTTTTGAAGATATATAACTTTTCAAGCATCAATGTAAGAAATTTGGCCTTGGCAATTTTTATATTTTTATTGCCTCTTAATATTTTAGTCTCTTATCGATGGTTGACTTTCATTCAAAGGAGGTTGCTCCTTTCGTAGCCCTTTCTCGTGCATACACAAATTTGCAATAAAGAACTAAACTCACGAGCAATAGTTTTTACATATACAACTCCCCCATAGTTAAAATTTTCTGTATATGACAAGATTATTAGGAGAACACCTCACTTATCTCATGTGACATTTGAAGTTAAAATCCAAAAAGTTTGTGCACAGTGTGTGCAGAGGCATATACCAAGTGAATCCAACGTGCAAATAATTTCAAACTACTTCATGTAAACATTATTAAGAACAATCCAAGCAATGAAAAGCATCATAAAATGTCCTAGTTACATGGATACATGGAAGGAAAGGGATTCAAACACACCAATATGCCACACAATTTATGTAAAATAAAAACTATATATAAATAAAAAAATCTTTTTAAGTTTAAAAAACAATTCACGACAACTCAAAAGACAAACAAAATATTTTTGTATTTTTCTCAATAAGATCCAAAAAAATGGAAAATGAAAATACAAAAGATAAATACCATACTACTAGAAAATATATATGTATTTTGAAAAACAAAAGCTTGTGTATGAATAACATGCAATCACAACACAAAAGATATAGCATGCGAAGAATAATGTGATAGTTTGCGAGAATCAACAAGTCTACCATTAAGTACCTCCAAATCAAATCTCTTAACCCATATAGGTGCAACGTGATGGTCTAGTATTTGGGGAACCTTATTGACACCAATATAAACTTCCTAAGACCATTTCTAAGATCGTAACAAAATGCCTAAGGCTCCCTTTCCTACCACAATGTGTGCAGTGTAAACACAAGGAATGTTACCTTTGACCCCTATCAACGATTGATTCACTCAAAACTCTAGTTTTGGATTTAGTAGCGAAAGTACTGGCATCATCAAAGCCAATACCACTGTCGTCATCTTTGATTGTACAGTGCCTGGCATTTTATCCAACTTTTTTGACCTAGACTCCAAATCAAATTTGACTCAATTTTGTTTTCTGACTCCACAATCCAAGACTCAAGCAAACCCCTAGACTCTTTAAACTTAAGAAGCTCCTTCTTCAAAACCTCCATCGAACTACTAAGGCTATCTATCTCTACCTCAATATACTTGAGCTTCTACTTAAGAGTATTCTCACATTCCCTAAGATCCTTAATCAATTTAGCATTGGGGCCCATAATTAGAGAAAATCTATGGTCCATTCGGGCCCCATTTGACCTTGGTCGATTTTTTAACCCAAGACTCTCTCAATACAAAAACATATATCCCTGAATCTTCTTTGCAAAAAACTTGGTCATGCACAAATTGGACTTTTAATTCATCTTTTATGGCCAAAAAAAATTTATCCATGCCTATAGGCAGGACACCTCACCTACTTATTGGTAGCTAGAGGCTTCCTTGTCCAACAAGTTTTACCGCCCTTTTGAGAGGTGGGGTAGGGGCTATGTCGTCTAGTAGGTCTCAGGGACAACCTTGTTCTATTGTCCATTTAAAATTTTCCTATTTGAGGAAGCTCTGACATCATTTAAGAAGGACCATAACCTCGATTTCGGTGAGGAAGCTTTCCTAAAATTTAACACATATCATTTTCACCACATTTCTTTACAGCACGCTTGCCTCACCTTTGGCCACCACTCCACCACCATCATATATACTCCAAAATCATCTCACAAACCCCTCGAAAATAGAATTTAAAAAACCTTAAATGTCCAAACATATTTCTATTTCATTTTCTTAATAAATCCCATATCATATACTTTAGTGTTACTAGCATATTCTTATCTTGTTTTTTATTCATTTACACACTAATCTCATCTTTTTTATTATATATACATCTTCAAGTAATAAAAAAAAGGGGAGGTTATACCATAATTCCCAATTTAGTGTTATCTCATTTTTTTCTCAGACTTTCACCAATTTTGCACTCGTTTTCATATATTAAAAGAGACAATATCAAATCGGACTATGGATTAGGCCCAACTATATTTTTTTTTATAAATTATGTGGACTTTGATGCCATTTTTAGCTACATATGCATCCCGAAGTCATTTTGGGATTCAAATCCATCTTTATTTATCTTATTTTGTCCTGGTTTATATGTTAGCATTCCATCCATATACTTTGCATGTTTTATCCATGTAGTTAGTCTTCATACCCTTATTATTTCTTTAATGCTCCCATATCATGTGTATTCACTCTTACATTACGATATTATGGTTTTGGGTCATTAGTCATACTTTACTTATTTTCACACATTTCTTAGTTGGTTTGTCTCCTTAGAATAATTCATTGCCATATTTTCCATGATATAATGATTTCTCTCCTCACACACTCACACTCACTTGCACATTTATACATATTCTCACCAATAAAGCTTAAGAATCATAAAGGTAATAAAGCTTCACAAGAGCCCTCACATCCTTAAAAGATGGTAAGATCTTAGAGGCTATTGTCTCCATCCTCCACCTCTTCATACTAGGCCATGAGTCATCCTCCACCTATTTCAAGTGCATCAATCAGGTGTTGTACACGATCACCTCATAGAACTATACCTTAAAAATAAAAAATGCAAAAAATGCATAGAAAACATAACACAAAAATTACAAAAAGAATGAAAAAATGAATTTAAAATAACATATATAATAAAGATACTTCTAATATTTATGGCGCTCGAGTAAAAGTAGGTCGATAGTAGCGGCTGGAGGCATCCAATGAGGCATACAACGATGCCAACGTCAAGATCCCTCACTCGTAATAATGGATCTTTGTGAAGTCATGCAACAAAGGAAGGAATTATAGATGGACATCATCACTACTCTTTATCGAAAATGTACTCCCCAACATAAAAAGGATAAATAGGTACTTTGCGGTCATCACTGCATATCACACATACTTCTCATCTGCCATATTCACTATTAACCTCATCAGGGGGTCCTTTAAAAGGGCCAAGGCCACAGACTCCCGAGAACCTATCCTCCCTATTGGACCAAGCGCCATATCGATCGTCGCATTCGCCAATGAAAGGACCTATCGACCACTATCCATGTTCCTTAACCTGAAACTCAAGGATCTGATAAATGCCCGTAATTATCACCGTCATCTCACCTACATAAAATTGGAAGGTGTGGGTGGAGTCCCACCATCTTTCCCTTAGGGCACACAACACTACTAATGACCACCGTGTTTCATCCAACATGTTCTCCAAGTCCCCGAAACTCATACCCTACGCTAGATATCGCACCTCATCGGGGAGGTTATAACACCTCGTATTTCTATGTAATTAGAAATTAATTAATTTGGTAAATTTTAAGAATGTAACACCCCATATTTCTAAGTAATTAGAAATTAATTAATTTGGTTATTTTTAAATTACACGTGTGCCATAATTTAATTAAATTAAATGTTATGTGTTGATTAAAATAAGAATCAGGAGAGAAATAATTAATGCTTATAGAATATTGTTAATAACTAAATAGTGATTAAGTATTTTACGACAGAGCGAGTGATAGTGACGTGATTGTGTTAGATCTCAGCCAGAAGTCGTGTGTAGAGTATTTGGGGTCAAGATAGGAAATTATTTTAGAGTGACTTGGATGGTGATTCAAGGTCACGATTGATTCTTAACGGGTTAAAATAGTATATTCGGGTGTATTGTTTAGGTACCAGAGCAATTTTGGACCAACCCGGCACCATATGAGGGTGTTTCGACCATTTGATTGACTAAAATAGAGAGAAATCCAAAAATTGAAAGTTTATATCAGCCCCTTTTTATTAGAGGCTAGAATTACAATAATCTTGAGAGGGGAGAAGCCATTAGAGAGGAAGAACAGAGAGTTCTTAGAGATCAACACTATTCTTGTGTCTCTTTAACCATCGGAGTGCAAATCGAAAGGGAAGGAAATCATCTTCATCACACACAAATGAGATTAGAAATGTTATTGCAAAGGCAGGTGTTTATCTTGCAGCTTATTTAAGCATGTTATAATACCCATGTAGTGTAGGGTTTAAATACATGTCTTTGAATGAATTCTTGGAAATGGGAAAGGGAAAATCTATGATTTGATATAAGAATGAATGTAAAATACATTCCTTTATGTAGAGGATTAAAAATCAGATATTATATGATGAATAAAATGAAGAAAATCAGGGTATCTTAATGATTTCACAGGAAGAACACCATAAACTAGGGTTTTGAGGACTATGGGATTTAAATATGTTCTTGGATATATTTCTTATGATTTTAATGTTTTATTTACGTTAGAAATCGTCCATAGACATATATTTGATGTTTAATAATGTTGGTTGGGACCTTGGGATTTATGTATAGAGGTTTGAGGAAGTTAGCATGTAGAAAACTCGTAACAGCATAATGAAAAATATGACTCTGTCAGGGGTGAATCGATCCGGTAGGCAAACTGATTCAGGTTCTTCACTGAATCGATTCGACTACCTAGATTTGAGCAAACTTGTAGTTTATGCCCTAAATTTCACGAATAATCAACGAGGGGATTTTTTTATTATTCTTAAACTATAGGGAGGGACCTATTGAATTCCAATGGACTATGGTAAGGACTTGGTTTAGTGAAAATGAGGGAATTTAATGCTAGGAACTTTTGGGCAAAATATTAAATCGAAAGGACTACGGGAATCGGAACAGATTACTAGGAGCATGATTAAACCCAAATTGTGAACCAGTAGGATAGAGATATATTAACTATTGAAATAACTTAAGGGTATCTAGGACCCTTCGGGAAGTGAGCGATACTAAAAAATATACAATAAAAAGTTATAATTGCAATTCAACGGTACGTTGAGTATTCAAGAGATATATACTATGAGCGGGCTTATATGATGGTTTGTGTGTATTCCTATGGAATATGTGTATATATAGGTTGTGTGAATACCTATTGTTATCATTTGATTATGTATGTGAGCATACTGATGCTACCTACTATCATGGGAGGTTCCACGCAGAGGGCAATCCCACCTTGATGATTCCAGTGAGGTCTGGATGTGTGCACCAGAACATAAAACTTAGGGAGGCTCACTATGTTCTGTGTATTAGTGGGACCAGTGTGTCATTTAGATACGTTAGGTATGTGCATATCCGAAAGACTTAAAACTATGTTTGCGTCCATTGTGTGTTATTTGATTGAGGGTTCGAGAAGACATTCTTTACCAATAGTCCTTGATTTGGTACAAGAGGTACATGAACATGATAACAGAGTATGTAAGCATTGGGGTGGCCATTTCGGGGAATTCTATAGTTGTATATATTTTAATCTGATAAGTATATTTAAGTATGATAAATTTACTTATGTGTGATGGTATAACCAAGATATTATATATATCTAAAAGAAATTTTAGTCGAGAAACTTAAATAATGATTCAATAATAATATGTGATTAATATAAATTATTGGGAGTATAGTAATGTTTCGTGTGGGCAGTACCGGGAAGCTAAACCTTTTATGGGTAGTAGATACGTTTGTTTAGTTAGGTTGGGTAGCATAGTTACGTAGAAGACATTAGATGTGCACTTTAGTTGAGAGGTGAGGAACTCAAGGGAGTGTACGTGAAATTGACGTGTGTACCTAATAACTTCTTTTAAACTTTGATTTAAATGCTTGCAAAATATTTTCGAAAGGTTTTGGGCTCTGACCCTTATCAAATCTATTTTTTCAAAACATTTTAGGCGTCTAGCCCTAGAGACACCTAGCTTGATGATTCGTTCTAGGGATGTGTAGCTGTAGCATATATGGATACTTGCATGATTGATATAGATGCTTCAGTTATTCATTCCTAGATAGGATTACATTTTATTATTTCATTTGGGCATGTTTCCCCTTTAGACTATTCAGAATTTTAGTTATTCAGTGCTTATCGGACGCGATTTTATTTACATTGGACTTGTAGTTGGATTTTATTTTGGGAATTGATAGTTCATTCGGTATTATTTTATTCAGTTATTTATTATGTGATTAGTTCAAATGATGCTAAGAAGGAACCAAATGACATTCCTAGTTATTTTGATAAAGGAATGATCATCCATGGTTAAAATAGGTGGGGTGTCACAAATGGTATCAAATCATCAGGTTCTAGTGTCCTTAGGATCTGTACGATTTACTACGATTTGAGCGTAATGTTATTTGATATAGAGAATTATTATAGGATTATTGTATTCCTCTACCTATTGGCACTTATGTTCATCTGCTGATTACTTTTTATTTAATTACGGACTTATACAAACTTCAATATCATTTCAGATGCCGCCAAAGGGGACTCATCAGACGAGAGACAACGCTGAAGAGGGAGCCCCATAGGGAAACATTTCAGCAGGAGAGGTGATCAAAATCGTGGCATGGGCAGTTAACGTAGCGATGACCAAAATGGCATAGCACTTTTCGCAGATTACCCGGGGCCATTTGACTAGCAGAGAGTGAGGGAAGCATTTGAGAAGGGACACCCATCGAAGTTTCAGGATAGCTCAGACGTAGTCATTACTAGTCAGTGGAAGAAAGACATGTAACACAACCTTCATATGGTTGAGTGCAGTGACACTCACAAATAGTTCTTTGCAACATTCAAGTTAGTGGGCGCGAATTCAAAGTGGTGGGAGTTCGCGACCATAGTAGAGGAGAGAGATATGATGATCATTGGAGAGCTTTGGGCGCAATTTGATTGTAAGTATTTTTAGTCCGCTATTCAGACAAAGATGTGACAAAAGTTTCTCAATGTCTCTCAAAGAGGTCGGACCATAGCGAAATAAGAAGAACAGTTCACTCATTTAGCAAACTTTATGAAGGATTAGGGGAATACTAAAGAAAAAAAGATACAAAACTTCATGGATGGACTTGCCCAGAGGACCCAACAACACTTGTTGGGTAATTTAGCATTGGAGACATACAATGTGGTCCTCAATATCGCTTTACTTCATTGCTAGAACCAGTGGTTCCACATGAAGGGCGGAAAGCGAGTAAGTTAGACCAGTCAAAATATAAAGCTAGGGGGAACGGTGCCAGTGGGGCACCAGAGCAAAAGGGACATGATTTTAGACAGGGGGATTATGACAAAAGATTAAGATCTGGGGGTTACTGACCTAATGGAGTTTTCAGGCATGGCCATCAGGGTCCTCAGCAGCATCAACAACATTCCGTTTCTCAGGGCCGCCAAAGCCAAGGGAATAGCGGAGGAGGTCAGCAAGACCAGGGACAGAGACATGAAGGTTTTTCTAGTAGTTTTTTTGGATGTGGAGAGACAAGAAACATGAAGAGGGATTTCCCAAAGAGAGACAGTGATAATTACAGGATGAGGTCCTCGATGTACAACCATTATAGCATATCTTGGATTAGTTCCGACGTGAGAATTACGTTCAGGAACTCGTCGACTAGGCAAGGCAGATGGCAAATGGAGGTAAAATATTTGTTTTATCCTTATGATTATGAGGAAGGTTTTGGGTTACATGGGTGCGTCACAATATAAATAGTGACACTAAAATTCATGGGTGAGTTGGGTTTAGTGGGTGCGTTGGCAGTATCAACCTTATAATTATGAATATATTTACCATTGGCTAGCATGACTCTTTGATGTTTATATTATGTGGTAGTTTTTTCTCATTTTAAGAGTCATGAGAGTAGAGTATGTTATTATCTTGTGTAGTTAATGGTTATCAAGGGTTTGAGTGGTAGTGGACGGTTATGGTAAGACTATTGTACTTGATATTTCAGGGTGAGATATATTGCTTTGCAAGGTAAATCCTGAAAGAGGGTTAAGCCTGCATCTATATTATATTGTATAATAGACTTTAAAAAGTATAATTGTCTCGTTACATTTGATCCCGGTGCGTGGGGACTTTTACTAATGTGATTAAGGGTATATCTAGTTTTACGTTGAACGGAGAGGTTTAACTTGTTATTCATTTAGTCTTAAGAACTTAGTGATAGTGATAGTGATAGCACAATTTTGTATTAATCCTTGAGTAATGGGGAGTGAACAATTTGACTTATATATCGGGGGACAGGATTTGAGGTGTCTTAGTTATATGCTTTGGACCCACAGATCTTGATGACCAACAATGCTAAGTAGTAGTGTATCGGGGGGGGGTCCTTATTTGGATTTCGCTTGCGAGACATCCCATGCATGAACCTTAGACGACGTCAAAATTTGGGAGATGTGTTGTCCTAGGATCTAGTACACTAGTTGTTGCACGGATGTGTGGTTGAAAACATGAGTTGAGAGTTATTTTATAATTTAAGGCTAGTAGGAGCCGAGTAGTATTTGTGCAGTTATGCATTGATATAGGGTGTATGGATGCCCTAGTTAGTTGTATTTTTAGTATCGTTCGTAGTCAGGAGATGTGGAAATGTATGAGTTGAACATAAGAATAGGTAAATAAGGGAGTTGGCACATGGGGATGTTAGAGCTTTCTCCAGTAAAGGAAATACTTTAGCCGTTAGTAGATAGGCTCATTGTAGTGAAAAATATTAGGTGAAATTATAGTGTATATTGTAGTCGCCAAGGTGAAATGGTAGATAGAATGATGGGATATTTCAGTGTAAGGTGACTAAAGTGGATTAAAGGTTAGTTTGAAAGGTAGAGTTTAGATCGTCGGACTGAAGGATACCGTTAATAGAGCTGTAATGGGAATATAAAAATAGTTTTGAGGATATATTCAAAGCTGCAAGTACCAGACTTTTCCAAATTTGGAGGAGGAACTTCAAGGGGGAAGTATGTAACACCCCGTATTTTTGAGTAATTAGAAATTAATTAATTCGATTATTTTTAAGTATGTAACATCCCGTATTTTCTGAGTAATTAGAAATTAATTAATTCGGTTATTTTTAAATTACATGTGTGTCGTAATTTAATTGAATGAAATATTATGTGTTGATTAAAATATTAATCGGGAGAGAAATAATTAATGTTTATTGAATATAATTACTAAGTGAATTGTGATTAAGTATTTTACGCATAATGAGTGATAGTGACGTGACTGTATTAGATCTCAATCGGGAGTCATGTGTAGATTATTTGGGGTCAAGATCGGAAATTATTGTATAGTGACTCAAATGGTAATTTCGACGTCACGATTGATTCTGAATGGGTCTAAATAGTCGTAATAGAACACTTTAGTGTGTTGTTTGGGTCTCGGGGTAATTTTAGATCAACCCGACACCATATGAGGTCGTTTCAATCATTTGGTGGACTAGGGTAGAGAGAATTTCGAAAATTGAAAGGTTATATTAGCCTTTGAATGAATTCTTGGGTTACAATAATCTTGAGAGGGAAGGCACCATTAGAGTGGAAGAAGAGAGAGTTCTTGGAGATTTAACACCATTCATGTGTCGCCTTAACCGCCGGAGTGCAAATCAAAAGAAGAGGAATGCATCTTCGTCACACAAAAATAAAATTAGACCTGTTATTTCAAAGGCAGGTGTTTATCTTGCAATTTATTTAGGCATGTCATAATACACATGTAGTGTAGGGTTTAAATTACATGTCTTTGAATGAATTCTTGGAAATAGAATGGGGGAAATATATGATTTGATACAGGAATTCATGTAGAATAAATTCCTTTATGTAGAGGATTTGAAATCATAAGTTATAAGATGAATAAAATGAAGGAAATATGGGTATCTTGATGATTTCACAGGAAGAACGCCATAAAATAGGGTTTTGAGGATTATATGGTTTAAATCTGTTCTTGAATAGATTTCGTATGATTTTAATATGTTATTTACGTTAGAAATCGTACATACACATATATTTGATGTTTAATAATGTTGGTTGGGAATTTGGGATTGCTGTATAGAGGTTTGAGGAAGTTAGCATGCAGAAAACTCATAACAGCATAACGAAGAAGATGAAATTGTCACTGGCAAATCGATTTGTGTTGATGATTTAATCGACTCGGTAGGAGAATTAATTCCATTTTTTCACTGAATCTATTCAGCTGCTCAGATTTTAGTAAACTTATAGTTTATGCCCTAAATTTCACAAATAATCAACGGGGAGACTTTTGTATTATTCCTAAACTATAGGTTGGGACCTATTGAATTCCAGTAGACTATGGTAAGGACTGGGTTTAGGTAAAATGAGAGAATTCAAGGCTAAAACCTTTTGGTTATAATATGAAAACAAAAGGATTACAAGAATCAAAACGGGTTATAGGGAGTGTGATTAAACCCAAGTTATGAACCAGTAGGATAGATACATATTAACTACTAAAATAACTTAAGGGGTATCTAGGACCCTTCGAGTAGTGAATGATACTAAAAAATATACAATATGACGTTATAATTGTAATTCGATAGTACATTGAGTATTCGAGAGACGTATACTATGTACGGTCTTATATGATGGTTTGTGCCCATACCTAGTGAATATGTGTATATATAGGTTGGGTGAATACCTATTGTTGTGAATTATTATGTGTGTGAACAGATCTACTCTACCTGCTATCACGAGAGGTTCCACGCAGAGGGCGATCCCACCTTGACGATTCTAGTGAGGTCTGGATGTGTGCCCCCGAACATAGAACTTAGGGCAACTCACTATGTGTTGTGTATTAGTGGGACCAGCGTATCATTTTTGTACGTTATGTGTGCGTATCCCAAAGTCTTAAAACTATGTTCGTCTCCATTGTGTGTTATTTGATTGAGGGTTCAAGGAGACATTCTGAACCGATAGTCCTTGATTTGGTACGAGAGGTACATGGACGTGATAGCAGAGTATGTAAACATTGCGGTGGCCATTCTGGGGGGGGGGGGGGGTGTTATAGTTGAATATATTATATTGTGATAAATATATATAAGTGTGATAAATTACTTATGTGTGATGGTAGAACTAATAGATTATGTATATATAAAAGTAATTTAAGTAGAGATACTTAAATAATGATTCAATAATAATATGCGATTAATATTCATTATTGGGAGTACAATTATTTATCGTATGGGCGGTACCGGGGAGCTAAACCTTTTGTGAATAGTAGATACATTTGTCAAGTTAGGTTGGGTAGAATAGCTACGCAGGAGGCGTTAGGTGTGCACTTTAGTTAAGAGGTGAGGAACTCAAGGGAATGTACGTGGAACTGACATGTGCATCTAATTACTGCTTTTAAACTGTGATTTTAATGATTATAAAATATTTCAAAAGGTTTTGGGCTCTGACCATCGTAAAATCTATTTTTCCAAAATATTTTAGGGGTCTATCCACAGGGACGCCAAGCTTGATGATTCATTCCAGGGATGTGTAGCCGCCGCATATGTGGAGGCTTGCAGAATTGATATAGACGCTTCAATTATCCATTCCTAAATAGGATTTCATTTTAGTATTTGATTTAGGCATTTTTCCTCTTCAGACTTTTCAGTATTTATTAGATGTGTTTTTGTTTACTTTAGACTTCTAGTTGGATTTTATTTTGGGAACCGATGGTTTATTCAGTGTTATTTTATTCAGTTATTTATTGTGTGATTAATTCAGATATTATCTTGAATGGATGGTTTAGTTATTGTTTTTATTCGGTGTGTTGTTATTATATTGAAAGATAAAATTTGGCACCGGTTTAATTTGACATCGGTGATTTGTAATTTAAGTCTTTTTCAACAAATGATGCTAAGAATGAACAAAATGAGATTTCTGATTATTTTGATAAAGGACTGTTCACCCGTGGTTAAAATAGGTGGGGTGTCACTGAGGTGATCCTAGATAGACTTCTCCACGGTAGATCCTCGAGCACGGATAACGCATGTCCCAAATAAGTTTAAGAATATATCCAAAACTTCAAAATAAAATGATGTCCTGCACAGTGGCAGAACAGTGCGCCTGGGGTTTCCTCAAAAGAACTCGTGCATTTGTCACCGACTTGGAGTTGTGATACATATTCTCCTCCCCCACAAGTATTGCCTTATGGTTCACCCATTCAATGTTGACCCAGTCATCAGTCTGTGCAGCATTCACAAAAGCCATTTGTTTGAAAAAAATTCACAAATATCTCTCACAAGAATCTTTTTCCACACATATATATATATATATATAAGAGAGA
The DNA here is from genome assembly GCA_949130495.1 of Sambucus nigra. Taxonomy (NCBI): domain Eukaryota; kingdom Viridiplantae; phylum Streptophyta; class Magnoliopsida; order Dipsacales; family Adoxaceae; genus Sambucus; species Sambucus nigra. The sequence goes on from OX422208.1 coordinate 119,843,360, forward strand.
GAGAGAGAGAGAATTTGATATCGAAGCCAAGAATGAGAGAGTCTCACCCTCCACATATAGGTGTAAAGGTCCTATCGGATGGCACCACCCTAGGCATGAGTACCAGTAGGAACACATTGGGAACCCAAAAACCACTCAGAATCTGTGCTTTTGCCGGTAGGCATAGTCCGAGCTATGCTCGTAGGCACCCTTTTCGATTTTATTACAAAACAAATCTCAAAAATCTTAAAAACACAAAATTCATTAAGAAATGCATATTTTTTTTCATAAAATCCATCAAAATTACAAATTACAAATTACATAAGATTTAAAAATCATCAAAAATAACAATTTCTCTCATAAAAATCCAAAAAATTCCAGAAAATTATCTTATCTTCACATATCCCTCCTAAAGCCATCACACCCTCCTTAGGTCCTTAGAATTGATATCGACCCTCATGATTAGTCCATGATCCCCATATTGGTCTCACACACTCCATAGGTCCTTCGATGTTAGGGTTTCCTTTGACCCTAAGTTTAACTATCAAGGGAATCTATATCCATGCTGTTCTAACCCCCACCCCCTATCCTTTACCAAGGTCTGAACAAAGTACCATAAAATACTGAACCCCTAATCCTCCTTCGAACCCTAATCGTAAAAAAACTATGCTCCTTCCGATCCCAGTTTAAACATGGTCAATTGTTGAACTCGGGACTCTCACAATATAAAAACACATATTCGTGAATCCTCTTTGTAAAATATTTGGTCGTGCACGAATCAGACTTATAATTCATCTTTTATGGAATAAAAAACAATTATCCATGCCTATAGGCAGGACACCTCACCTGCTTATTGGAATGTGTAGGATTCATTTCCCAACAAGTCTATTCATCGTGCTGAGAGACAGGGTAGGGTCCATGCCATCTAGTAGGTCCCGGTACAACCTTGTTCTTTTGTCTATTTAAAGTTTTTATATTTAAGGAAACCCTAACATCGAAGGACCTCAACCTCAATTTCAGTGCGGAAGCTTTCACAAAATTTAGCACATATCATTTTCACCACATTCTCTCCATATTCCCTTATAGCACCCTCGCCTCACCTTTATCCAGCATCTCACCACCATCATATACACTCCAAAATCAGTAGAAAAAATGAAAACAAAATTCAAAAGAGCTTGAACGTGCAAACATATTCCCATTTGATTTTGTTAATAAATCCCATATCATATACTTTGGTGTTATTAGCATTTTCTTAGCTTGTTTTTTATTCATTTACACACTAGTCTCATCCTTTTTACTATATATACATATCCAAGTAATAAAAAGAGGGAGGGGGGGGGGGGGGGGGGAGTATACCATAATTCCTAATTTAGAGTTATCTCAATTTTTCTCAGACTTTCACCAAATTTTATGCACTTTTTCTTATGTAAAAAGAGATACTATAGATTCGGACTATGGGTTAGACCCCAACCATATTTTTCTACAAATTATGTGGACTTTTGATGCCATTTTGTTGCTACATATGCGTCCTGCAGTTATTTTGGGATTCGAACCCTTCTTAATTTATCTTATTTTGTTCAAGTTTATATGTTAGCATTAAATTTATATACTTATCATGTTATATCCATGTAGTTAGTTTTATTACCCTTATTAGTTCTTTGGTGGTCCCATGTCATGTGTATTCACTCTTACACTAGGATATTACAAATCAGGTCACCAGTCATACTTTAGTCATTTTCACAAATTTCTTAGTCAGTTTATATCCTTAGAATACTTCATTACAATCTTTTCCATGATGTGGATATGATGATTTCTTTACTCGTACACCCACACTCACTTGCACATTCATGCATCTTCTTCATGTGATCAGACATGTGTGCAGCATCTTTAGGGCATAGTTACACAAATAATACTCAATAATAAAGCTTAAGAATCATCAGAGGAATAGAATATAAACATATATGAGCCATGTAGATCGTCTGACTTGAAGCACAAAGGATAAAATACCTAGAATAGAAATGGACCCTCTAGGTGTCAACACCCAACTATTGAATATAAGTTTGAAGACGTGCCTCAATGGAAGGAGGGTATAACCCTCCACCTTCGTGGAAAAAGGGTGAAAACACTAAGATCGCCTCAATCCTTGCACCTCAAAATCAATCTCTAGGTGATATAATCACCTGGTAAGAGCCTAACAACACGCCTACTAGGATATTAAGATCCAGGGTTATAAGAGTCATCTTCCCCACTAAAAGGTGTAGAGTGGAAATAGTGTCCCACCATCTTCTTAAAAAATCCAAAACCACCGGTAAGGAGAGAACTTTGATGAAGAAATCAAAACATGGGTTGAAGCTTTCATGACGAACAAGGTCCCGAATTCTCTTGAGAAAGACCACATCCATCTTAAAAGTCTGGACTGAGTTAAGGAATCCTTAAATCTAATTGAAGAAGAATATCCCCTGAAGGAACGGTGAAGATACCGATAAGAAAAGTGTATAAATAACTAGAAACTAAGGAAATGAGAGTAATATAATTAAAAAAATAGTCACTTACCTTGCCACAATGGATGATTATGGAAAATGAGAATCGGGCTTGTGGATAAAGACCTCATGCTCCCTGATGGATTTCCAAACCCCAATTACGAACCTTAGGGGATATGGATATATAAACCTTCGAATAATCATCAGGTTCTCTAACCTCATGATAAGGTGAGCAACAAGGATATCCTTCTCCAAGACATCATAATTATACAACTACTCGTATGACATCTAGAAAGGGGAAAATAACTAACTCTAGAGAGAGGAAGACTAGAAAGGCAAAGGAAAAAATATTTTGAGATAAATAAATTAAGGAGCGAGAAAATGAGGAAAGGAGACCACTTATATAGGAAAATCTCGCATCCATGATCATTTTTTCATGCTCTCCATTGGTCATGAGGATAGGCTCTTGTCTAGGGTAAGTCAGTTTGTCATGTATGCGTGTCCATAATGAACCCTTATCTTCCACAAAAAAATACCAAAACTATAGTATGGTAACAAAGCTTTAAGTGTCCATTCCATTAAGAAATATCTTTTTAATCATATAACCTCAAAGGAAGAAATTATCAAAACATGGCTCGCCATAATAAGTATTTTTTGTCTACTACCCTTAAAAGTACAAATCTTAAAACTCGGCTCACCACAATGAGCCTTTCCAATCCAATACCCTTAAGAGGTATACATTTTAAAAGTACTCACACTGCAAAGAGTCTTTCTAGTTTAATACCATTAAACGATAAAAATTTCAAAACTTAACTCGTCACAACGAGTCTTTCCCATCCAGTACCCTCAGCTCGCTACAATAAGTTTATCCAGAATGTATCCTGATAATGTACTAATTATAAAATTTGAATACCAACAATGAATCATGTTATTCTAGTAACCTTAAAACGCATATTTTTTTTTACCTTGGCTTGCCACAACAAGTCTTTTGAGTCCAGTCAAAAATTTATTTTCCACAACGAGTCTTTCTAGTCTAGTACCCTTAAAAGGCGCTAATTTTAAAATTTGGATCGCCACAATGAGTCTTTTTAGTACCTTAAAATGTAAAAAGAGAAATTTTAAAAATTGACTCGTCATAATGAGTCTTTTTAGTATCTTAAAAGGTAAAAATATTGAAACTTTTCTCGCCTTTAAGAGTCTTTCCAGTCCATTCCTTCTCAAGGCATAGTCACAATTTCAATTCACATCCATATCTTGCCAAAATGAGTCTTTCACTAAAATATTTGCCTTCATAAGTCATGATTAGCCTATCGAAATATCTTTATATCACTAAACGAGGAAGTTCCCTAGCTTTGTAATCAAAATCACTTGACAAGAACATATTGTGCTCACTAAATAAAGTACATGCCTTTCGAGACATCATACTCTCATCATTCGTACTCCACAAATAAATAAATCTCCAACCATATATCTAAGAGAGAGTTATGAATCATAGCAACATAAGAGTCTGTCCTACAAACATAGTTCACTTTAAGATATGATCCTTTGTTGAGAGGATCTATAGGTCCCTTGCTATACTCCTTTATGGAATAGAAAGGTGTCAGATGTAGGATCACTTTAAAGTGATAGGTGACCACCATGAACAAAACCAAAGGAAACCCTATAAGGAGCCTTAAATCCCCATTTTAACCATCGTAAAACCCAAAATGCTTAGATGGAAAACCATTAGCAAAGATCACTAGCTAAATCCCCATTATGTTATCCTATACTAGGACCATATTTGTCCATTCTTCCCCATTCGGATCGTACGATCATGGCGGCAACCCTAGGATGGCTATAAATACCATCTCCAACCAACCCATTCGAAGCATTAGCTTAAGAGAGTAAAAGCTATTATACTTTATCTCTTAAGGAAAACCTGGCGTGAAGGTCCCTATGTTCACACTAAATACCCTTTAAAACCCAACCAAACTTTATTCCCAAAAATACCCCTTTCTTTTAGACAACTTTCCATATAATTCCAAGACCAAATCACTTTAGTTAAGGATAACCTCGAGATGAAATCTCGCCAAAGCGAAAGAATGTTCGTCACATGTAAGGTTTCACTCATCTCCTTTATATATATAAAAATAACCCCCATCTTTTCACTTTTCTGTTTAAACATTATTTCAAACTACGTTGACTTTGATTCTATATACGGTAGATACATAGATGTAGTTGGGTTCCATCCCTAAATCTCAACTCTAATCGTGTACATATTTATATAAGTATTTTGTAATTCTATTAAGAACCAAGCAAAGGGGTTGAATTCGACGAATACAACATGATGAAGGTAAAGGTTCACTTGACCTATTTATTCTACTTTATATTTCAATCTTAAAGTAAGAGGAATTAACTCTACGTTCTTAATCAAAATAGTTTCACCTTTTAAATATAGTTATATAAAATCATTCTAGTATAACGCAAACATTTCAAATATAGTCACATCAAACCATTTTACAATCATATCATTTTTAAGAAGTAAAAGGGAGTTGAAATCTCCAACATCAAGTTAAAATATAAGGTAAGATCCCTTTAGGCACCTTGAGAAATATGTGGAGTTTGAATTGCCTAGCCTAAGTAAATAGGCTAACTCAAGCCTTCGTAGTGAATGGGTACAAAATTGTTTGCATATATATATATATATATATATATATATATATATATATAGAGAGAGAGAGAGAGAGAGACTTGGATGCAAACCTCTTATGGAATGGACTCCGTGGGGACTTTTTTTTCAAAAGTAAAAAAATGATTTTTTTGATGAAACTTCTTGTATATGGTCTTCATAGTAAGGAGATCATATCCAAAAAAAATCATAAAAAAATCAAAAGTGGGTAAGAAGATCATAAATAGTTTTAACAGTAAAAAATTCATATTTACACAATTTTTGCATATCACCTCATCTCAACAAGTTTTTGATTGAAGTTTTTGATGAAAAAAATTAGAGATAATCTCCTCACCATGGAGATCATATCCATGAAGTTTTATCAAAAAATTCAATTTTTATTATTTAAAAAAATAGTATGTACCAGAGCATGTAGATAAGAAGTCCTTACAGGATACTCTCTTTTCTCTCTCTATCTCTCTCTGTGTGCATGTGTGTGTATATAATTCGATTATACTATATACGCACACTAACAACACTGCACTGCAGTGTTTATCTAAGGAGACAATATTTATGGTCCGAGATGAATTGGGACGTTGCTACATTTGTACCACATTGTAGCACATGTCAGATTCTAAAGTTTAACCACCAGCTACCATAGGGGAAACTTCAACCTTTATCTATTCTCGAGTGAAAGTGGGATGGAATTTCGATAGACTTCATCATTGGGTTGCCTTTGACGCCCAGTGAGCATAATTCTATTTGCGTTATAGTGGACTATTTGACGAAGTTTGCATATTTCTTTCCCGTTCGCATGAACTTGACGGTAGATCAGTAAGGACGTTTATATATGGATGAGATTGTTCGGTTGCACAGGGTACTCTTTTCTATCATCTTAAATAGAGATCAGACTTCCTTATCTCTTTGGGGAAGTTTCTAAAAAGTTATGGGAATTTGGTCACACTTGAGTGCATCATACCATCCTTAGATAGATCAGCAAACGGAGCAGATGAATCATAGTTTGGAGGATATTATTTGGGCATGTGTATTGGACTTCGGGGGTAGTTTGAGGCGCACTTACCTTAGGTTGAGTTCACCTACAACAATAATTATCATAAATCAATCAGTATGGAACCATAGGTGGCATTGTATGGGCATCCATGTAGGTCACCAGTGTGTTAGTTAGACTCTAGGGAGGCTACCTTATTGGGACTCGTGTTTTCTCAGGAGACTATGGGAAGATCAAGATGATTCAAGAGAGAATCAAAATAGCTCAGAGTAGGCAAAAGAGTTACACAGACTTTGAGAGGAATGACATTGAAGTTTAGGTTGGAGATTACATATTTCTTAAGGTGACACCCATGAAGGGGGTGATTTGTTTTAGGAAGAAAAAAATGTTATCCTTAAGGTATTTTGGGTCGTTTATGATCAAAGATCATATATGGTCATTCGTGTATTGTTTAGATCTTCCAGACCATCTAGTTAGGTACATAATGTGTTCCACTTTCGATTTTTGCATGGTAAGGTCGCTTACCATCACATTTACTTAGATGACATCAGGCTCATGGTTCCAATACCAAAAGGAATTTTGCCCAGCCTTTTTATCTATCATTATCTAAAGTTTTATTCATAGATTAGAGAATGAAAGACTAAATCCACTTCCCTCAATTTCATCCATCCCCGAAAGAGATGAGCGAGGAGCAATCGAATATGCTCTTCCCAATACAGTAACGTTCATAGCGATATCCTCTAGTACCTACTGGTACATTAGGATCCGATTGGTCATGAATATTATAAGGTGTTACTCTTCACGAATCCCAGCATACACTGGTTGGGATGGGTAGGCCCACTACTTCACTTTCACTTAGGTCGGGTGGGTCCAAGTCAGTGGGCGGACCCTATCGGGCTCCTCCCCCCTCCCAAAAAAAAATATACGTGAGGGTTTCCCTTCATATGGTTTGAATCATTCTCAAATACCCCGAGAGGCATCCTTTACTTATTTTTTGGGTTGGTTCATGCGCGCACAAACTAGCACCGGCCATAACAGCAGAAAACTATGACCAATCGAGTCATACACTTAGCTACTTTCGCACGCAAAAGTAATGTGGTTCGGGTTGAAGACCTAGGAACAAGAAAGGAAGATTTTGAGCCCCAATGACAAACGTACTTATGGGCGGGCTATTTTCGGGGAATATCCTGCTTCCAATTACTCAATAAGGCAATTCCTCGCACATAATTAAGGGAGACATTAAAAGGTGACTAAAACACCAGAAACGGGGACTACCCGAGCTAATGATAGAGGCAAGAACACTTTATAGACAAGTCACATTAATTAAACATAATGATATCGTGCAATTTAGATGTTGGTGCTTCGTATGGTGAGGATACACCTCACAATAATTTTAGTTAGACAATTAAAGCATTGATTGAATTTCCATGGTAGCATTTTACCAAAATATAAATTAATCATACATGACTAGTAAAACTGGATGTCATTTCTGAAAATAGTATTATTACTCAAGAATTCAATTACGACGAAGGAAAGTAGTAAGAAGTTGCCAATGCTTCGAACAGTTTTAAATGTTACATTGTGAGCACTGCGCTCGAGAGTTTATTCCTTTAGATATGATGTTATACTATGTTCCAATGGTATTGTACAATATATATACCCACACCCACACATACACACAAACTTTGCATTTCGGATCCTTACATTAGAAATATTTTTTATTTTAACTTCATCAACTTTTTTGTTACCATATTTAATTATTAGCCACTGAAATTTTGCAAAACTTCTTTTGTCCCCATTTTCTATAGAATGAGGTTTTCCCTTCCTAAATTACCATAGGTGTCAAATTATAATGCTAAAAATTATAAACCTTGAGAATAACAAATCCCATGTAGTAATGTGCATATTACCTCATTTAGTCGTCGAGGAAATGATCGATCCATTCTTATTGCGATAACGGTTTCTAGCTCTTGCAACTATAATCTTCCTCTTACAAATTAATATTTATTTTGATGGTTCAATACATAGCCAAATATTACCATTGGTACATCTAGTAACCCATTAATTTAAGGGATTAGTTAATGAATAACGATTTAATTAATTAAGAAGTAACATGGATTTAATAATCAGAAATAAAAATTATTTGTGTTAATAAACGAAATTGAGTTAATATGATGAATTGATAAAGTCAAAATAAGTCACTTTGGAATTTCAATGCTCATTGGATTAATTAATAAAGTTTTGGGGCTAAAAGTTGAATTATATATAATTTATTTAGTGAGTTGGTCTTGGGGAATTTTGGTTTTAGTCCAGGAGTATATTGGAATTTAGGAGGATTACTTGTTTAGCAAGATTAAGGTTTAGGATTGATTTTTTAGGGAGGGAAAACTTAGAGGGGAAAAAATCAATTTGTGGTACTCGCTAAAGGGGACAACCACTATAGTGGGATTGTCTAACTGCTATAGTAGGGTGCAAGTCGCTATGGAAGTAATGGGCAGTTGATATAATGACGGGGGTATGTTAAAGGCAGTTATCCCTTATTTTGACACAAAAAATAATTCTTGTCCTCTTTTTTTTCTCAGTGAACAAACTATTATTTTCCAGTCGAGTGAGTTTCATTTAGACTTTTAATTGACATGTTTTGGGGGATAATAGCATTGACATGTATTGATTTGAGATTTATTTTGGAATTTTTGTGTGTGGATATTACCATCTCTCTTTCTATTATAGTTATGAACATTTCATTAAGAGATTATGTTAGAGGACTTTCATATCGCTTCTTTATATTGTCATATGTTTCGTTTGATCTCGTCATGTTGAGAATGGCATTTAATTATTTTAATAACTTATACAATTTAATAATTAGACTCAATCAACCTGAGTATTAAATATATGGGGTGTCACAGTACATGTGATAACCCAAACTTATGAAATGGGATGTTTGCACAAACTGTTGTGATACCTCACATTCTTGAATATATTATTTACATGACACATTATGATATTTTTACATAAGATTTTATAAGATATGTATTTCCACAGGTTTACATGCATATTGCTGTGACACCCCGACTAATTAAATACCGAGTAGCTACTCCTTTATTAAATTAATTCAAAATGCCAAGTTGGTCCAGTTAATAGAATCACTGTCGAAAACATTTTATTGATTACTAACCACCTAGTATTTAAAAAGTAAGTGCCAAATTTTAATTAAAGTCTGATTAACATGCAACAAGTGTAATAAGGAATAATAACACCATTCACCATAATGAAGTAAATAGAATAACCATCACAAAACGTAAATAAAGTCTGGAGGAAAAACTCCTCACTACAAATCCCACAACTGATAAGTAAACCAAAAACTAAAACAGTACATGCCAAAGTCTGAAAACTGAAATGGAAATGTAACTCTAATAGAAATTGGCAACATGCCCTACAACTGATAGATGATGAATCTGGAATCCAAGTGATAGAAGCGTCTACAAGCAAATCCCTGTAGCTTCCACAAACAGCTACAGCTCGTCACCGGAATGAATATCCTATGCAAGGTGTCCTTGTGGCTGGGCACCTAAAATGGTTTTACAAAGAAAAATAGATTTGAAAAGCAAACGGGTCAGAGCCCGAATGTGGAGTTATATTTTAAAAACCTGCAAGTGCTTCAAAAACATTTAAAACATTAAATGCAAAGTACATGTTAGGACATGCACTCACATGATATTCTCACCTCTCGTCTAACTGTGCACTCCTAACGTAAGTACCCATCTATAACGACACAAATCACTAGCTAAGTACCATCATATCTAGCTAGACTGCCATAGGTCCTACCCTTATTACTCGGTTCTATTAACATTATAACGCTCGTAATTAAATAGGGCTTTAACGTAAACTCAGATGCTCAATATGCAATATATTTCACTATCCGCTAACTCGTTATGTTTCTCGAAACAATACCATAATTATATTCACAACATTAACATGAAGGTTCCCATTAATTAAGTGTATATTATTCACATCATAAATATACAATACAAGCACCCCAAGAACTAAGCTGTGGTGCACACATACTCTGCTATCCATCCCGGTACACAACGTACCTAAGGATCACATATTCCGAATCTCTCAGGAATAGTTCACAGATAACAACATCACAAATAATGGAGGCGAACATTGTCACATCACATGGGTCACGCACATACCTACGCTCCCACGATCAACGGACTTATTAATATCCCAATAAGTCTTTTTATGACCTATGTTCATCCAGGTAACCAGTCTAAATCCGGGCAACACAAGGATTAAAGGGCCCTAAGTGAACGCAAACCTCCCGTGATAGCAAGTATGGTAGGTATGTCATACACACAATTCATATACCAATACTAAGTAAACACACATCTTAGCAATCCCGTAGTTTAATCGTAGTACATATCGCATTCTCGTACCAACTTATAATTATCACAATTTATACTATTCCGGTTTATAATCATACGCGCCATAATTTATTCTCTCGTCGTAGTAGACACTTGTGACACCCCGACTAATTAAATACCGTGTAGCTACTCCTTTATTAAATTAATTCAAAATGCCAAGTTGGTCCAGTTAATAGCATCACTGTCGAAAACATTTTAATGATTACTAACCACCTACTATTTAAAAAGTAAGTGTCAAACTTTAATTAAAGTCTGATTAACATGCAACAAGTGTAATAAAGAATAATAACACCATTCACCATAATGAAGTAAATAGAATGAACATCACATAACGTAAATAAAGTCTGGAGGAAAAAATCCTCACTACAATCCCATAACTGAAATAAGTAAACCGAAAACTTAAACAGTACATGCCAAAGTCTGAAACTGAAATGGAAATGTAACTCTAATAGAAATGGGCAACATGCCCTACAACTGATAGATGATGAATCTGGAATCCAAGTGATAGAAGCGTCTACAAGCAAATCCCTGTAGCTTCCACAAACAGCTACAGCTCGTCACCGGAATGAATATCCTATGCAAGGTGTCCTTGTGGCTGGGCACCTAAAATGGTTTAACAAAGAAAAATAGATTTGAAAAGCAAACGGGTCAGAGCCCGAATGTGGAGTTATATTTTAAAAACCTGCAAGTGCTTCAAAAACATTTAAAACATTAAATGCAAAGTACATGTTAGGACATGCACTCACATGATATTCTCACCTCTCGTCTAACTGTGCACTCCTAACGTAAGTACCCATCTATAACGACACAAATCACTAGCTAAGTACCATCATATCTAGCTAGACTGCCATAGGTCCTACCCTTATTACTCGGTTCTATTAACATTATAACGCTCGTAATTAAATAGGGCTTTAACGTAAACTCAGATGCTCAATATGCAATATATTTCACTATCCGCTAACTCGTTATGTTTCTCGAAACAATACCATAATTATATTCACAACATTAACATGAAGGTTCCCATTAATTAAGTGTATATTATTCACATCATAAATATACAATACAAGCACCCCAAGAACTAAGCTGTGGTGCACACATACTCTGCTATCCATCCCGGTACACAACGTACCTAAGGATCACATATTCCGAATCTCTCAGGAATAGTTCACAGATAACAACATCACAAATAATGGAGGCGAACATTGTCACATCACATGGGTCACGCACATACCTACGCTCCCACGATCAACGGACTTATTAATATCCCAATAAGTCTTTTTATGACCTATGTTCATCCAGGTAACCAGTCTAAATCCGGGCAACACAAGGATTAAAGGGCCCTAAGTGAACGCAAACCTCCCGTGATAGCAAGTATGGTAGGTATGTCATACACACAATTCATATACCAATACTAAGTAAACACACATCTTAGCAATCCCGTAGTTTAATCGTAGTACATATCGCATTCTCGTACCAACTTATAATTATCACAATTTATACTATTCCGGTTTATAATCATACGCGCCATAATTTATTCTCTCGTCGTAGTAGACACTTGTGACACCCCGACTAATTAAATACCGTGTAGCTACTCCTTTATTAAATTAATTCAAAATGCCAAGTTGGTCCAGTTAATAGCATCACTGTCGAAAACATTTTAATGATTACTAACCACCTACTATTTAAAAAGTAAGTGTCAAACTTTAATTAAAGTCTGATTAACATGCAACAAGTGTAATAAAGAATAATAACACCATTCACCATAATGAAGTAAATAGAATGAACATCACATAACGTAAATAAAGTCTGGAGGAAAAAATCCTCACTACAATCCCATAACTGAAATAAGTAAACCGAAAACTAAAACAGTACATGCCAAAGTCTGAAACTGAAATGGAAATGTAACTCTAATAGAAATGGCCAACATGCCCTACAACTGATAGATGATGAATCTGGAATCCAAGTGATAGAAGCGTCTACAGGCAAATCCCTGTAGCTTCCACAAACAGCTACAGCTCGTCACCAGAATGAATATCCTATGCATGGTGTCCTTGCGGCTGGGCACCTAAAATGGTTTTACAAAGAAAAAAATAGATTTGAAAAGCAAACGGGTCAGAGCCCGAATGTGGAGTTATATTTTAAAAACCTGCAAGTGCTTTAAAAACATTTAAAACATTAAATGCAAAGTACATGTTAGGACGTGCACTCACATGATATTCTCACCTCTCTTCTAACTGTGCACTCCTAACGTAAGTACCCATCTATAACGACACAAATCACTAGCTAAGTACCATCATATCTAGCTAGACTGCCATAGGTCCTACCCTTATTACTCGGTTCTATTAACATTATAACGCTCGTAATTAAATAGGGGTTTAACGCAAACTCAGATGCTCAATATGCAATATATATCACTATCAGTTAACTCGTTATATTTCTTGAAACAATACCGTAATTATATTCACAACAATAACATGAAGGTTCCCATTAATTAAGTGTATATTAATCACATCATAAATATACAGTACAAGCACCCCGAGAACTAAGCTGTGGTGCACACATACTCTGCTATCCATCCCGGTACATCACGTACGTAAGGATTACATATTCCGAATCTCTCAGGAATAGTTCACAGATAACAACATCGCAAATAATGGAGGCGAACACAGTCACATCACATGGGTCACGCACATACCTACGCTCCCACGATCAGCGGACTTATTAATATCCCAATAAGACTTTCTATGACCTATGTTCATCAAGGTAACCAGTCTAAATCCGGGCAACACAAGGATTAGAGGGCCCTAAGAGAACGCAAACCTCCCGTGATAGCAAGTATGGTAGGTATGTCATACACACAATTCATATACCAATACTAAGTAAACACACATCTTAGTAATCCCGTAGTTTAATCGTAGTACATATCGCTTTCTCGTACTAACTTATAATATCAACAACTTATATTATTCCGGTTTGTAATTATACGCGCCATAATTCATTCTCACGTCGTAGTAGACACTCACGTCTCAACCCAAACCGTCCATTTAATATAACTCTCGTATATGATTTCCTTCTCATAAATACCCAAAAGTCCCAATTCTATCATTACATCCTCATCGGAATGTTATCTATATCCTCGAACAAGTTTACGGGACTCCAAAAATCAAAACAGTCCAAAAAGGACCAAACTGTCAACTCGTTAGAAGTCTCTTTCGAACGAGACTGTTCGAACGAGATTCCTCTGTCAACTCGTTAGAAGTCTCGTTCGAACGAGGCTATTCGAACGAGATTCCAGTTCGTTCGAACGAACTGTACCTTCTAACGAGATCTCGTTCGAACGAAGTTATCGAACGAGGCTCCCTTTCGTTAGAACGACTGGTCGATTCGTTAGAAGCTCGTTCGAACGATTTCGTTCGAATGATCTGGGCAAGGGCTTCTAACGACCTACCAGATTCGTCCCAGATTTTCCTAAAACTCGTTTTTCACCATTTTTACTCCTCAAATCTCTTCTAAAATTCGTTCCAACAATGTATTAAGTTCTCTAATCATCCTCAAACATGCTAAGGAGATATACTAACATCTTTTAAGGGTTTAATACCTTCTAAACATCATTAAATCACAAGTTTCTACATTATTCCCCAATTTTCTTCAAGAACATAAACCCTAGATTTTTCTCATCATAATTTCCCAGATTTTAATCCGTTTTTACATCACATAGATATGAAATCTCTGAATTCAATCTTCAAACAATGTTTCTACATGCAAACCTATCCCAAAATTAAATAATAACTTCCAATTTCATGGGTTTTCTTTTAACTCTTATATAAGATTGATTATCAAGGTTTCTAACATGGAAGAAGCATTCACTGCATAAGGAATGTAATTTAAATCACTTGCCTTGATTTGATTTCTGATTTTGATGTTGGTTTGGTGAAGATTTCTGCAGAATTTCTTCTCTCCAAGCTTCTTCTCCAATGGTGGCTTAAGGTGGCTAGGGTTTGATTTGGGGAACTTAGAAAACTCTTCTAATAACCTACGTAGCCTTCTAGGTTAATATGGGTTGATTAGGGGCTTAGTGGGTCAAATCCACATCAGATGTAATTAACCAATTTTCGTCACCTTTAATTTCCGAAAATACGAAATTACCAAAATACCCTTTATGATGCCGGTATGGCCTAAAAATACCCCGGAATCCAAACTACACCCCCGGCTAGTGTTTTCTGACTATCTCGACCCTTCCGGACGCGTTGGCGCACTCAAAACGACCATACGGTTTATAGATTTAAAAATCACTTTTTATAATTAAAATAATATACCATGACGCAGCGGTCACACGCGTCTCAACAAAATTCTCAAATTGCAGTATATTAATCTCACGACAAATTTCATAATTCCAAATTCATATATAAAAACATGTATGCACATAATCAAATACCAACTCGCATCTCGTTAGTATTTATAACCCGAATTAATTTCCAATTAATACGCATTTAATTAATTAATCCCAAAAATAAATATAGCCAAAAGTACGGGGTATTACATACTTCCCCCCTAATAACTGAATTTCGTCCAGAAATTCGAAACTAGAAAGTACCTGCTAAAAATAACTCTGGATAACGTTCGCGCATCTCATCCTCGCGCTCCCATGTGGACTCCTCGACATTGTGATGTCGCCACTGGACACGCACTAATGGAACTATCTTTGACCGCAGTTTCCTCTCGCTTCGGTCCAAAATAGCAATCGGCCCCTCCTCGTAGGAGCTATCAGGCTGGAGATCGATGTCCTCCACAGCAATGTGAGAATGAGCCAAATTATCTCTAAGGTATTTCCTCAGCGAGGAAATATGAAACACATCGTGAATCCGATGCAAATGCTCCGGTAACCCGAGTCTATACGCAACTGATCCGATTCGCTCAATAATAGGAAACGGCCCCACATACCTCGGTGCTAACTTCCCTTTCTTCCCGAAACGCATAATCCCCTTCATAGGAGATACCCTGAGCAAAACTTGGTCCCCCACTTGAAACTCTCAGAAAAATCTCTTCGCATCAGCATAACTCTTCTGCCTGTCTTGAGCTACCCGAATGCGACTCCGAATCAACTCAATCCTTGCCGAAGTATCCTGAATCACTTCCGGCCCAAGCAGTTTGTTGTCCCCCACCTTTAACCAACATGTTGGGGAACGACAAGGCCTACCGTACAATGCCTCAAACGGAGCCATGCCAATAGTGAACTGATAGGAGTTGTTGTAAGCAAACTCCACCAGTGGAAGGTACTGCTTCCATCCACCCCCGAAGTCAATAATGCACATGCGTAGCATGTCCTCCAACATCTGGTTTGTGCGCTCAGTCTGCCCATCAGTCTGCGGATGATAAGCCGTACTCAACCGCAATTCCGTTCCCATGGCCTCCTGGAAACTCTCCCAAAACCTCGAAACAAATATCTTGTCTCTGTCAGACACGATATTTAGGGGCACACCGTGAAGTCTCACAATCTCTGAAATGAAGAGCTGGGCATACTGTCATGTAGTGTAGTCAGTCCTTATGGGTAAAAAGTGAGCGACCTTGGACAATCTGTCCACAATTACCCAAACGGAGTCGTGACCCCTCTGCGACGTAGGCAACCCCGTAATAAAGTCCATGGATATGCTCTCCCACATCCACATCGGGACCTCCAACGGCTGTAGCAATCCTGCCAGTCTCTGATGATCCACTTTTACAAGCTGACAAGTGGCGCATTTCGAAACAAACTCAGTGATATCTCTCTTCATACCTCTCCACCAATACTGGCGTCTCATGTCTTGGTACATTTTGTCCCCTCCGGGATGTACCGCGAACCGTGAGCCGTGCGACTCTGTCATCACATCGTGTCGCAATTCCTCCCCTTCCGGAACTACCAATCTCCCATTGAAGCGCAATCCCCCGTCTGAGCTAACGGTACAGGACTCGGCTCCCTCTACTAGTAACCGAACTATCTGCTCCTGACAGAACGAGTCATTGGCCTGTGCCCGTACTACCTTCGTGACAATCTGCGGTGTAACGGTCATCACAGACATGAAGGATCGGGCCACTGCATCCTGGTGTCCCAGTTCCTTCCACTTAGCCTTCCACACCTCTGCCACCTCATCTGCTGGCCTACGGCTCAACGCGTCTGCTACCACGTTAGCCTTACCTGGGTGATACTGGATGTCGAACTGGTAGTCCTTCACAAACTCAAGCCACCTACGCTGCCGCATATTCAATTCCTTCTGTGTGAACAGGTACTGTAGGGACTTGTGGTCCGTGAACAGTTGGAACTTCTCCCCCAAAAGATAGTGCCTCCAAATCCGTAGGGCAAATACCACTGCCGCCAACTCCAAATCATGCGTGGGGTAATTCTTCTCATGAGGCTTAAGCTTACGGGAAGCATAAGCTATGGCCTGTCTCTCCTGCTGCAATACACCTCCAAGTCCTTGCAAAGACGCATCGGTGTAAACCAAATACTCAACTCCCGATCTCGGCAATGCTAACACAGGTGCTGAGGTCAATTTGTCCTTCAATTCATCGAATTCCAACTGACAGGCATCACTCCAGATGTATGGCACACCCTTACGAGTCAGATGTGTCAAAGGACCTGCTATCTCTGAGAAGCCCCGAATAAACCTCCTGTAGTAACCTGCTAGACCCAAGAAACTACGAATCTCAGTCGGTGTCGTGGGCTGCCCCCACTCCCTCACCGCTGATACTTTCCCCGGATCAACAGATATTCCCCGGTCGGAAATGATATGCCCTAAAAACTGGACTTCCTTCAGCCAAAACCCGCACTTCTCATATTTTTCATACAACTCGTTCTGACGAAGTGTTTGCAAAACCTGCCTCAAATGCTCGGCGTGCTCCTCCTCTGTCTGGGAGTAAACCAGAATATCATCAATGAAGACAATGACAAACTGGTCTAGGAAATCCCTGAACACTCTGTTCATCAAGTCCATCAACACAGTTGGAGCGTTGGTCAAACCGAAAGGCATAACTCGAAACTCGTAAGAACCATATCTCGACAAGAACGCAGTCTTCGAGACATCCTCCTCCCTGATACGCAACTGATGGTATCCCAATCTCAAGTCAATCTTCGAGAAGAAAGAAGCTCCTCTCAACTGGTCGAATAAGTCATCGATTCGAGGCAACGGATACTTATTCCGTATCGTGACCTTATTCAACTCTCGGTAGTCCACACACAATCTCAGTGAACCGTCCCTCTTCTTCACAAACAGAACTGGAGTGCCCCAAGGTGAGGTACTCTTGCGAATAAAGCCCTGACCTAACAGCTGCTCTATCTGATCCCGTAACTCCCTCATCTCAGCTGGAGCCATACGGTATGGTGCGCGTGCTATAGGTCTCGTACCCGATAGCAAATCTATAACAAAGTCTATCTCTCGACTGGGGGGTAAGCCTGGTATCTCCTGAAACACATCCGAATACTCCCTGACTACTGGGATAGAATCTAAAGGAATCACTACCTCCTTAGAGGAATCCTCCTCAATGTAATACAGATGAGCGGTCGATCCTCCCTCTGGGCGAGGCATCGCCACTACAAACATCTCTTGCCCCGGAATGGCAAAAATAATGCTCCCGCTGAAGCAATCAATCATGGCCCTATAAGCTACGAGCTAATCCATACCGATAATCACATCGTGAACATGCATGTCTAACACTAACATGTCTACAGGTAATACCAAACCACCAATCTCTACCCCCACTCCCCGGCATATAAAGAAAATAAGTGACCCACTCCCCAATGGTGAGTCGACACACGTCACTGTGCTCTCTGCCGTGGCTAATAATCCTAAAGCTTTCGCGAAGTGTGTAGCTATAAAACAGTGTGTAGCACCCGTATCAAATAATACCCGATCCATAGTGCCATGCATAGGAAACGTACCCTTAATCGCGGACGGTGCCTGTGGAACTGCAGCGTGGTGGACGTTGTAGACACGTCCATACTGTAGCTGTCCCTGCTGAGCTGGGACTACTGGAATGGGTGGCAATGCTGCCATCTGTGGCGGTGCGGGAAAAGCGGCGGGAAACATAGGCCTCTGTGGCTCCTGGCGAGCACCCTGCTGCTGCTGCTGTGGGGCCCTGCCCCTATCAGGACAATCCTGTCGCTTATGGCCAGTCTTGCCACAAACAAAGAACTTCCCTGGGATGTTCCCTCCTCTCTGTCCCTGCTATCCCCGGCCCTGGTGGCCGTTACCGTTCCTCCCTTGGCCCTGCTGGCCCTGGTGAAACTGCTGCCCATTCTGCCCCTGTTGGCCCTGATGGCCGTTTGGACCCTGATGGCCCTGACGGAAACCTCCCTATCCCTGTCTGTAGTTCCCTGACCGGAACCTCTTATTATCCCCCTGCTGGGAGCCCTGCTCATTCTGTCTCTGCCCCTGACCAGATTATGCCCCGCTGGCACCATGTCCTCCAGTCCTTCCCTGATGGCTAGACTCCCCCGACCTCTTACCCTCGGCCATATGAAAACGGTGGTCCTGGCAGTGTAACAATGCAGCGTTAACCACATCAGAATAGGTGGCCAACGATAGGTTCCCTAGCAGATGCTGACGGATCCTCCATGTCAACCCGTCCATGAACTTCTCAATCTTCTTATTCTCTGTTGGTATCTCATCTGGAACGATGTTCAACAGATTCGTGAACTCGGCCTCATACTCGGCCACAGTCTTACCCTCCTGCTTCAGACCCATCAATCTCCTCCTCATTTCCGTATGAACAGCTGACGGAAAGTACTTGCGGTCGAACCGCACCCATAACTCCTGAATCGTGAGAGTATCCCTCTCCTCCATGGTGGTAATAGATTCCCACCACTGTAGCGCGGATCCATCTAGCTTGAAAGTAGCTAGCACCTGCTTCTGGACATCCGTACACTCATACATCCTTAAGTGCCTCTGCATATCCTTCCTCCACTGGCTCGAGACTACCACATCTGAGCTACCTGCAAACTCTGGCGGATGCGCTTTCTGAAAAGCGTCACGTACACGCTCCCAAGCAGACGGGAATGCATTAGCCTGTACTGGCGCGGCAACCGGCGCCTGAGGTGGTGCCTGCTGAATAACGGCAATGGCGGCATTTACCGCTTGGGCTACTATAGCTGCAACCTCAGCGGCGTTCATCATGCCCTGAACTGGAGCGGGCTGGGGTTCGGGCGTTGCATCCCTGGGAACTCGTCGTGCACGTCGTAGAGGCATCTGAAATAAGAACAAAGTTTATAACTTTGCTGTTTATAAACTTAAGATAGCTGAAGAACGAAGCATACACAAAAAGAGTACAACAGTCCTAAAATATAGGGCTCTATATCAAAGAAACTTAGCGGAAACATAATAAGCCGTCAGATCCTAAAGGACACTAGAACCTGATGCTCTGATACCACCTGTGACACCCCGACTAATTAAATACCGGGTAGCTACTCCTTTATTAAATTAATTCAAAATGCCAAGTTGGTACAGTTAATAGCATCACTGTCGAAAACATTTTAATGATTACTAACCACCTAGTATTTAAAAAGTAAGTGCCAAATTTTAATTAAAGTCTGATTAACATGCAACAAGTGTAATAAAGAATAATAACACCATTCACCATAATTAAGTAAATAGAATGAACATCACATAACGTAAATAGAGTCTGGAGGAAAAACTCCTCACTACAATCCCATAACTGAAATAAGTAAACCGAAAACTAAAACAGTACATGCCAAAGTCTGAAACTGAAATGGAAATGTAACTCTAATAGAAATGGGCAACATGCCCTACAACTGATAGATGATGAATCTGGAATCCAAGTGATAGAAGCGTCTACAAGCAAATCCCTGTAGCTTCCACAAGAAGCTACAGCTCGTCACCGGAATGAATATCCTATGCATGGTGTCCTTGCGGCTGGGCACCTAAAATGGTTTTACAAAGAAAAAAATAGATTTGAAAAGCAAACGGGTCAGAGCCCGAATGTGGAGTTATATTTTAAAAACCTGCAAGTGCTTTAAAAACATTTAAAACATTAAATGCAAAGTACATGTTAGGACGTGCACTCACATGATATTCTCACCTCTCTTCTAACTGTGCACTCCTAACGTAAGTACCCATCTATAACGACACAAATCACTAGCTAAGTACCATCATATCTAGCTAGACTGCCATAGGTCCTACCCTTATTACTCGGTTCTATTAACATTATAACGCTCGTAATTAAATAGGGGTTTAACGCAAACTCAGATGCTCAATATGCAATATATATCACTATCAGTTAACTCGTTATATTTCTCAAAACAATACCGTAATTATATTCACAACAATAACATGAAGGTTCCCATTAATTAAGTGTATATTAATCACATCATAAATATACAGTACAAGCACCCCGAGAACTAAGCTGGGGTGCACACATACTCTGCTATCCATCCCGGTACATCACGTACGTAAGGATTACATATTCCGAATCTCTCAGGAATAGTTCACAGATAACAACATCACAAATAATGGAGGCGAACACAGTCACATCACATGGGTCACGCACATACCTACGCTCCCACGATCAGCGGACTTATTAATATCCCAATAAGTCTTTCTATGACCTATGTTCATCAAGGTAACCAGTCTAAATCCGAGCAACACAAGGATCAGAGGGCCCTAAGCGAACACAAACCTCCCGTGATAGCAAGTATGGTAGGTATGTCATACACACAATTCATATACCAATAATAAGTAAACACACATCTTAGTAATCCCGTAGTTTAATCGTAGTACATATCGCTTTCTCGTACTAACTTATATTATCTACAACTTATATTATTCCGGTTTGTGATTATACGCACCATAATTCATTCTCACGTCATAGTAGACACTCACGTCTCAACCCACACCGTCCATTTAATATAACTCTCGTATATGATTTCCTTCTCATAAATACCCAAAAGTCCCAATTCTATCATTACATCCTCATCGGAATGTTATCTATATCCTCGAACAAGTTTACGGGACTCCAAAAATCAAAACAGTCCAAAAAGGACCAAACTGTCAACTCGTTAGAAGTCTCGTTCGAACGAGACTGTTCGAACGAGATTCCTCTGTCAACTCGTTAGAAGTCTCGTTCGAACGAGGCTGTTCGAACGAGATTCCAGTTCGTTCGAACGAACTGTACCTTCTAACGAGATCTCGTTCGAACGAAGTTATCGAACGAGGCTCCCTTTCGTTAGAACGACTGGTCGATTCGTTAGAATCTCGTTCGAATGAGTTCGTTCGAACGACCTGGGCAGGGGCTTCTAACGACCTACCAGATTCGTCCCAGATTTTCCTAAAACTCGTTTTTCACCATTTTTACTCCTCAAATCTCTTCTAAAATTCGTTCCAACAATGTATTAAGTTCTCTAATCATCCTCAAACATGCTAAGGTGATATACTAACACCTTTTAAGGGTTTAATACCTTCTAAACATCATTAAATCACAAGTTTCTACATTATTCCCCAATTTTCTTCAAGAACATAAACCCTAGATTTTTCTCATCATAATTTCCCAGATTTTAATCCGTTTTTACATCACATAGATATGAAATCTCTGAATTCAATCTTCAAACAATGTTTCTACATGCAAACCTATCCCAAAATTAAATAATAACTTCCAATTTCATGGGTTTTCTTTTAACTCTTATATAAGATTGATTATCAAGGTTTCTAACATGGAAGAAGCATTCACTGCATAAGGAATGTAATTTAAATCACTTGACTTGATTTGATTTCTGATTTTGATGTTGGTTTGGTGAAGATTTCTGCAGAATTTCTTCTCTCCAAGCTTCTTCTCCAATGGTGGCTTAAGGTGGCTAGGGTTTGATTTGGGGAACTTAGAAAACTCTTCTAATAACCTACGTAGCCTTCTAGGTTAATATGGGTTGATTAGGGGCTTAGTGGGTCAAATCCACATCAGATGTAATTAACCAATTTTCGTCACTTTTAATTTCCGAAAATACGAAATTACCAAAATACCCTTTATGATGCCGGTATGGCCTAAAAATACCCCGGAATCCAAACTACACCCCCGGCTAGTGTTTTCTGACTATCTCGACCCTTCCGGACGCGTTGGCGCACTCAAAACGACCATACGGTTTATAGATTTAAAAATCACTTTTTATAATTAAAATAATATACCATGACGCGGCGGTCACACGCGTCTCAACAAAATTCTCAAATTGTCGTATATTAATCTCACGACAAATTTCATAATTCCAAATTCATATATAAAAACATGTATGCACATAATCAAATACCAACTCGCATCTCGTTAGTATTTATAACCCGGATTAATTTCCAATTAATACGCATTTAATTAATTAATCCCAAAAATAAATATAGCCAAAAGTACGGGGTATTACAACACTCACGTCTCAACCCAAACCGTCCATTTAATTTAACTCTCGTATATGATTTCCTTCTCATAAATACCCAAAAGTCCCAATTCTATCATTACATAATCATCGGAATGTTATCTATATCCTCGAACAAGTTTACGGGACTCCAAAAATCAAAACAGTCCAAAAAGGCCCAAACTGTCAACTCGTTAGAAGTCTCATTCGAACGAGACTGTTCGAACGAGATTCCTCTGTCAACTCGTTAGAAGTCTCGTTCGAACGAAGCTGTTCGAACGAGATCCAGTTCGTTCGAACGAACTGTCCCTTCTAACGAGATCTCGTTCGAACGAAGTTATCGAACGAGGCTCCCTTTCGTTAGAACGACTGGTCAATTCATTAGAAGCTTGTTCGAACGAGTTCGTACGAACGACCTGGGCAGGGGCTTCTAACGACCTACCAGATTCGTCCCAGATTTGTCTAATCTCGTTTTTTCACCATTCTTACTCCTCAAATATCTTCTAAACTAAGTCCCAACAATCGTTTTAAGGTCTCTAAACAATCCTAAACATTTTATAATCACATCCTAACACGTTTTGAAGGATTAATCCATCCTAACATCAACCAAATTTACAAATCTCTACACTTTTCCCCAATTATCAAGAACATGAACCCTAACTTTTTGAATCATGAATTAACCCAATATAAATTCGTTTTAATTTCTTCCAATCACAAATATCATGAGAATAATCATCTACCTATCATTCTACATGCAATTCTCCTCAAGATTTCAAGTTCTAAGCTTCAAAATACATGGGTTTTCATTATCTTTCAAAAATAATTGATATTCTTCAATTTTCTAACATGGAAGGAACATTCTACGAATTTAAATATAATTAAAACACTTGCCTTGATTGTCTCTGAGTTTGGATGATGGTTTGATGAAGATTTCTGCAGAATTTCTTCTCTTCTCCAAGCTTCTTCTCCAATGGTGGCTTAAGGTGGCTAGGGTTTTCTTTGGGAAAGTTGTAAACCTAATGATAGCCTCCGTATCTTAATGGGTTAATATGGGTTGGTTAGTGGGTTTAGTGGGTTAAATCCACATCAGATTAAAACTCCCAATTTTCGTCACTTTTAATTCCTCAAAATGTAAAATTACCAAAATACCCTTTATGATGCCGGTATGGCCTAAAAATACCCCGGAATCCAAACTACACCCCCGGCTAGTGTTTTCTGACTATCTCGACCCTTCCGGACGCGTTGGCGCACTCAAAACGACCATATGGATAATAGAAATAAAAATCACTTTTATAATTAAAATAATATACCATGACGCAGCGGTCACACGCGTCTCAACAAAATTCTCAAATTGCTGTATTTTAATCTCACGACAAATTTCATAATTCCAAATTCATATATAATCATATATGCACATAATCAAATACCAACTCGCATCTCGTTAGTATTTTACTCGGATTAATTTTCAATTAATACGCATTTAATTAATTAATTCCAAAAATAAATATAGCCAAAAGTACGGGGTATTACAATTGCGAGTATTAAATGCGTGTTGCATGGGAATGCATGGGGTTGTACGGCACTCGTATGGGTTTGCATGCAAAGAATGATGACACTTTTACGTAAGTTTATCACCAAGAAATACTTTGATATATATTAATTTGTTTGCACTAATTTGTTGACAAGTTTTTATGAAGTCTCATAAATAAAATGCATATTTTATTTCAAGAATAATTATTGAGCAAAAAGGTTACTTTGCATTCGAGGTACAAATAGTATTTGGATAAATTATATTTCATAGTATTCTTCGAAAAGTGTATCTTTTTTCATGTATACCTTTGATTTTGTATGAACTTGCTAGTATAAGAAATAATGTTAAGTAATTAAATTAGTGTAATTATTAAGGTGATCCTGAGTGCAAATTAGTATTATGGAATTATTATTTAGATGTTGATTGTGTATTTATGGCGATAGTGATACTAATCAATTAAGTATTAATTAAGGTGGTCCTGAGTGCAAATTAGTATTATGGAATTATTATTTAGACCTTGATTATGTATTTATAGCAATAGTTATACTAATTAAGTGACGGATGTATGGGTGTAAATGTAAAAGTTATTTGTTAATTACTATTTGATAGTTTTGAACATAATATTGGAGTACAATATTACTATTTTGTAAGGGCAACTATATTAGACTCACTATATTAGGAGTTAAAAATACAACATGAGTAAAAAAATTCATTACAAAAATCGTAAAGATACGATAATCTCAAGAGGCTATAGTTTGGTAAAATTGTGTCGATTTACTAGAAAAATGAGTTTTTGTTAAAAAGTAAAAAATGTACAGAAAATTATGAAAAAAATACTGCGAGATGTAAAATTTAATTCCAAACAACTTTCTTGTTTTACATTTTTTTGAAAAAAAAAATCTATTCTTGGGCATTTTTATTCTTATCAGGAGAGAGAGAAAAAGTGGTTTGTTTGGTTTGTGTAGTCCCATTTTAGTTGGCTTGATGAATGTATTGTCAAAACCTTAACGATTGAGGTAGATTCTCCTTATCTTTTTGCTCCTACATTTGTTAACTTTGATTCGGCTAACACATTTCAAATATGAGTGTGTTCCATATATTATTACAAAATCCCTTATAAAACAAAGACACTCTTTCTCTACAAAACCCACCAAAATACTTATTGCCAAGGGAGAATAAATTACATATTTTAGCTCAAATATCACCACTTTTGCATGAATGGCAACGGGTCGATTTTTGGGTGGGTTTGCCAAAACCCGAACCCGTCCCTCGAAAAAAATAACCCGCCCTACCCCACGAATCGTGATGGATTTATTTTATCCCATTCTGAATCCGATTAAGTGTAAACCCCCTAACCCACCCCCACCCCGTTTACATTACACGGGTCAAAAATTCGCTCGGGGCATGCTAAAACCCGCATGTTAAACTCGCATACCGCATGCATAACTCACACACACACACACACATATATATATAAGGTTTTGGTGTAAATAATATATCAAAGAATGGTATTTAAGTAAATATAAGAAATAAACGAGGAGGGGCTGGTTGTGCTTATATATAGTAAACCCAAACCTGCCCCGTTTAATTAACGAATTTTTTAAAAAACCCATACCCACACCGTTTTTTTTAAATGGGATCTTAACCTATCCCTTTAGGAGTGGGGCGGGGCAAAAACTCGACAGGTCTGGTTAAATTGCCATTCCTACTATTTTGGAAAGATTAAGCCATTGTCTTCATACTCAAACACCACATAACCCTTTTGTATAATAATTGTATTATTTTGGAAGTGTTATTTGTGTATTTGGGAGGTGTTGTAAGGGATATTTTTGGGGCACTCATGGGTATTGTTTCATTGGAGTATTTTCTTGGAGTCTTGGAGCACAGTTTCTACATAGTGCAGTGGAGGATTTCTAAATATGAGGTGGAGGTTTTTTTCACTTATATTCCAAAAATTAGTTTATTGCATGTTTGCAATATATATATGTGTGTGTGTGTGTTAAACAACACATACTACTTATTTATAAAATTATGCTATGATCTCATGTGAAGTAAACTGTCAAAAGTGGGTTTTAAACAGATTTTGCAAGTTGTGCAATTTTCAGAATATAAGATGAAGATTTTATGGAATAAAATACTACCATTGTGTTAATATTAATATTTCATGAAAATAAACGAAAATATGGGACTAAATCAATTAAGTAGTTTTCTCAATAATTCCATAATAGTGGCATGATATTTTTATGATGAGTGCTATGAGAAAACACTACTACTTTATGTAAAAGCGTATTGTTTCATAAAGAGTGATGATACCAGATTTGGTACCACCAAGTCAATGTGATGTGTAAGCTCAAAACTAGACAATAATGAAGTATAACAAATATATGTATGTATGCAAATACAAAAATAGATGATGCAAAGGAGAAGGTAACGCCAGATATAAGTGGTTTAGGCTTTGAAGGCCCTGCGTCCACTGTGTGTGTGTGTGTGTGTGTGTGTGTGTGTATGTGTGTGTAATACCCTAAATATGGGCTCTAATGGCCTCTGGATACTAGCACTCAAATTTTCTCTCTCTAAGTTATGATTTAGACAGAGTTTTTATAGGGTTAACAATTTGTCATCCCTTACACTAATGTAGAAAACAAGTATTTATATAGCTGGGGAGGTGTCATACGCACTCTAGTCATGCATGAGGTATGTAGAGCACCAAGTGTCCAATAATACAATGCCAGTTGTCTCTTGTGCTTGTAAGTAATGATTAAAAGATACTCTTCACATGTGTGGATGATGATGTTATAACGGTTTTGCCCACCTGGGCCCACAGCCCACGTCTGCTTCATTCCACATGCCTTGTCAGAAGTAGAACATATCCTACTAGGTTGAGGTGTTGGCTCGGCCGAGTATGAGACCATTAAAGTTCCACTAGATTACATGTTGATAATTACCAAGTGAAGTATCGTTTGACTTGCATCAGGTCGAGACGAGAGGTTCCTTCAAGCTGATGTGATCTCGTCATTCTGAGATGGATGAGGCAAGGCATAGACCCATCCAGGTGGCGTAGGGTCTCGACCTAGCTCCGGATGAGGACGAGATAGTTGTCTTAGGATGGATCAAGAGAGAACACTTTGGTTAGCCCTTAGTCTTCTATGTAGATAGAGAACTGAGGGGTAAAAATGTCAAGCTGCACTGAAGAAGGTACGTCTCTAACTTATCAGATGCTGATTTACTGATGTGTATGAGTGGGGAAGCCTATCATCCATTTATTGGCCTAGCGTTCTCCCCCAAACAGTGGCAACAACATGTGTTCACCTTGGAAGTTGTGCCCTAATGATGGGCGCATTGAGAGTTGAACCCATCATTAGGGGGTTTAAAGAATTTTAACTCCAAAACCTTTTATCTCTCCTCATATATGCCCGCCATTTTCTCTCTATAGGTTTTTCAATTATGGAGCTCATTTTCTCTCTCTTGCACCTCCTAAGCATTTTTCGACCATTTTCTTAACTCTCTAGTGGTTTCGAGCCTAGAGAAACCTTTCGGGTATTCCTCTTTTCCCTTTTCCAGTAGCTTTTCGGCGTTTTAGCCTTTTTTGCATTTGTATTGATTTTTCGATGATCTTATACTTTTTCAAGTGACGGTGTTGGATTATTTTTAGGGTTAAAAAGAGTTGTTTTGAGGGTTTCTTGATAGCTTTAGGGTTTCCCCCTTTGTTTAACCCTCATCTGGTTACTCTGGTGAACCTCCGGTCACCTTCCCCGATGAAGCACTCAACTTGTTCTTGAGTGTTCTTAGATTTAACTCTTCATATTCCTTGCTTTAGATATTTTGGTCAAATTCAGTCAAACCTTTTGTTATTTTCTCCCCTTTCTTTTTTTATTTGTTTCCACCAAATTAAAGGTCATCCTCTTGATGTTGATTAAACTATACGAGTTGGCTGATAAGTTTTCAGAGCTTAGGGAAAGGATCTTCAGTGATATCCTCCAACACGAGGTCGAAGCCGGGGCAAATGCCAGGACAAGGCATTTCCTTTGCACCCGATCTTCCATATTCCTCTTTTTGTTTTTCGTCCTCCTATAACTGAGATATGAGACTATTGTACATCCTCCCATCCTCCTATGGTTGTGAGACGAGAGACCCCTTCCACAAGTCACCCTCCAACCATTATCATAAGTGGCGATATGATTAGTGCTAACTCGTCTATAAGTGATGGCACATTTTACTTTCATCCTTCGATGGTTATAGTGCTTCAGTCTCTAGGGTCTCGGCTAGGGTTACTGCCGAGATGGGAGAGATGAATTCTGATGAGGTTAAGATCCTCCTTATTGACTCTCGTACGGACGACAGTGCCCACTCTTAGTCCAATAAAGTAGACCTCGTGCTAATGAGTTAGTCTTTGAACAGTCGAAAGTCACCATTGCACATCTTCCCCCCCCCCCCCCCCCCTCGAACGGATGCCCCTGTTTCTGCTATGAGTGATGGGGAATTCCAAAATAGATTTCCAAGTGGGGAACCGGCTACTTACGTTGTCAACTCAGAAGATGAGGTTGAGGAACCCTTGTACACCCGTTATGCTGAAACGTTTTAGAGTTCTATGGGTGACGTTGACCTCCTATACTGGAGACACTTGTATGGAATTAACTATGATATTACAATGAGGACTCCCAATGAGGCCGAGAGAGATTTCAAGGGCAGACTTGGAGAGGTCGCAATGTATGAACAGATGTTCAAGTTAGGATTTTGTCTTCCCATACATCCTGTTGTGCGTTTCGTCCTAACCAATCTTGATATATCCCCTGTCCACCTTTCTCCAAATGGCTGGAGAATCCGTCTCGGATTTATCCTACTCTGGAAGTTTTGCCATGGCACTCTGTGAAACCCCGCCTAATTAAATACCGGGTGATCAGTCTTGTATTAAAATTAAAACATAATGTTCGGTGAGTTCATTCTTAGCATCATTGTAGAAAACATTTAATATTATTAATCACCTAATAAATAATTAAGCTAAGTGTCAAAACATATTTCCGTTAAATTATAGTCAATTAATCCATTAATAAATTTCCATATTTTAAGATATAAGCTACTCACCTTCCACAAGAATAAAATGAATAGCCGATGCCTGAAATAAAAATAAAATACTGAATCAAATACTGAAATAAATCGGATAGGATAAAACATTCCAGTTCAAAGTCACAGACCAACAAACCATAATATCCTGAATTGAAATAGAAATAAAATACAAAAATTAATTGGGCACAATCTCTAATAAATGACTGAGAAAGGGGCGAAACATGCCGTAAATGGAATATCTGAATAGAGTGGAAAGAAATGATAGAAGCGTCTAAGTTCAAAAGCCCGCAACTCCCACAACCGCTGCAGCTCGCTAAATGACCCACGCATCTAAGTTTGGCTTGGCACCTGATAAATAATATATATATATATATATATCAAAAGGGAAAAGATTAGAAAGAAATGGGTCAGAGCCCGAGTTGTAAAAATATTTTTTTCAGCAAGTATTTGAAAATGCAATAATCCAATTATTACGTGCATGTTAGTTTCGAACTCTCACACGAGATTTTCACCTCTCCACTATTGTGCACTCCTAACGTACGTCTATCCTAACCTAGTTATCCATAATGTTCCCAACTAGATCATAGACCTATACTTCTAAATATATCTCAAAGGAGTAACCCGTATCGCCCATTCAATATGCTATTAAGATCATTTATTCCAATTAACCGTATATTACATTCACTGTTCTGATAGAAATTCCTTTACCCACTGAAAATACTTTGCTTACCAACATTTATAAGTTTGCTAATTTCACACATTAGAATCATTCACAAGTATATATATATATATATATATATATAGTCACATCATCCCTACATATATATATACAAATCATGCACCCCTTAGTAAGGACCCTTTGGCGCAATGCATACTCTCCTATTGTGTCCCGATGCATCAATCAATGCGTAAAGGACAATTGGTTCGACATCTCTCACAAAACATAAATCACATAACACAAACATTGGAGGCGAGCATACTCACCAGACAAATGGGTCACGCACATACCTACGCTCCCATTCAGCCGTCAAAACTACCCTACGTCTTAGATAGCACGTATCCAAATTCATATGCTCTGGGTACAAGTCAAATATCCCCCATTAAGTCACCCAGGATAAGACTGTCCACTACGTAATAACTCCTCCCGATAGCAAGCAGCGTAGGTATGCCATACACACTATAATAATAATCATATAATAATAGGCATTCCCTAAGCCCTATTAAAATTTAGGTATTCACCTAACCCATACTTATATTTCTACACGTAATATACTTCTCATTACTACTTATTTTGCAATTAACTCGATTATTCACACTTTTAAAATTTTCAAGGTTAATTCACCTATTCAATCCTTAAGGTATTATCTTAGGAATGCTTCTCAAATAACTCTACACTAAGCTAATATTAGTAAATGACAGTTTTCCTTACTCAACTAACTGTGTAACACGATTTGGGGGGAAAATAGAAATTTTTTGGGTTTTCTAGGACCTGTCGTTTGAACCAGAGCTGGTTTCGTTCGAACGAATCAGCAGGTCATTTGAACGGCCCTACGTCTCGTTCGAACAAGACGTCGTCGTCTCCCTTCTGCTAACTGCTGTGTTTTCCAACCTTTTTCTAACCAAAAACCTCTACAAATTTGTCCCAAACTCCCAACAATCACTTCCAACCAATAATTAAACATGTTGGGATAATGTCTAACAACTTAGAAATATTTAATCATACATAAACCTTGATAAATTTTGAGAATCCCCAAATTAATCAAATAAACCCTAGTTCTTCAAATTTCTATACAAGAACCAAAAATCAGATTAGTCCATCATATTTAATCATCAATTCGTGATCTCTAACCTACTTACATGAGGGATTTAACCTAATTGTATTTAAGATTTTTAATTAAAGTCCTTAGTTCTCCAATTTCAACAAAATTTATGAATCATAAATGAGTATTGTATATCTATACTAACACGGACATGATTGTTGCTATAATTTTGTAAGGATTAATCACTTGCCTCAATTTCAAAGGTCTGATCTCCTGGTGATGTTGGAATGGGTGTGTTCCTCGTCTCCCGATCTACGTTGTGGTGAGATTTTTGGTGTGTGTTCTTGAGTTATCCACCAAGAACTCCTATGGCTTCTTCTTCCTTCCTCTGTTGCTCTTTCTTTTCTCTCACGTAGGTTCAGAACTGATAACTCCCCTCTAGGCCATGTACATCTATATTTAATTTCCTAATTTTTGTCCATAATATTTCCCCAAAAACTCAAAGGACAAAAATACCCCTACAGGGTGACGGTTAGGCCTAAAAACATCCCGGAGTCCAAATAAAATACCCGGGTAGGGTTTTTTACTATCACGACTCTTTCGGACTCAATGGCGCGCTTGAAATTACCATATGAGCTACTTAAAAAATAATTTACTTCTCTAATCCATTAAATTAGTTCCGACACAACTCACACGCGCGTCCTGACTTAATGTACTAACTGTCGTATTTCTCACTCTCGACAATTTATAAAATTTCATAATTCCGTATTACGTATTCACATAGTAATATTACAATATTCTCAACAATAAGTACTAACCCTTGGTACGCTAGTTAATATTTATTTTTAATACGGATTAATTAATAATCAATTTTCTCATATTTTTAATTTAATTAATCCAACAATAATAATTAATTCCACAATTATTTAACATAATAAAAATACGGGGTATTACATACTTTCCCCCTAATAACGGAATTTCACCCCGAAATTCAAAAAGTAAACCATACCTGGTAAGAATAAGTCTGGATATTTCTCGCTCATATCCTCCTCTCGCTCCCAAGTAGACTCCTTTACATTATGATGCTCCCACTGAACCTGCACAAGTGGAACTACCGTTGACCTCAATTTCTTATCACTACGGTCTAGGATAGCCATAGGTCTCTCCTCGTAGGAACTGTCGAGTTGCAAGTCAATCTCCTCAATCACAATATGGGTGTGGGCCAACTCATCCCGAAGATATTTCCTCAATGATGAGATGTGGAACACGTCATAAATACGATGCAAATGCTCCGGCAATCCAAGTCTATATGCCACCAGTCAGATCCTCTCGATAATGGAAAATGGTCCTACGTACCTCGAAGCCAATTTCCCTTTCTTCCTGAACCTCATCACTCCTTTCATAGGAGACACTCACAGTAATACCTGGTCCCCCACGTTAAACTTCCTGAAGGACCGCTTTGCATCGATGTAGCTTTTTTGCCCGTCCTGGACTACCCGAATGCGACTCCTGGTCAACTCAATCCTGGCTAACGTCTGCTGAATCACCTCTATCCCAAGTAACTTGTTATCCCCCACCTCTAGCCAATAAGTGGGAGAACGAAAAGGTATACCGTATAACACCTCAAACGGGGCCATGACAATCGTAAACTGATAGGAGTTATTATAAGCGAACTCCATTAGCAGAAGGTATTGTTCCCAACCCTCTCCAAAATCAAGGACACGCATGCGTAGCATATCCTCTAACATCTGATTCGTACGCTCAATTTGCTCATCTGTTTGCGAATGATAAGCTATACACAACCGCATCTCAATACCCATAGCCTCTGGAAAACTCTCCCTGAAGCACGACACAAAAATCTTGTCTCTATCAAACACAATATCCAGGGGCACCCCATGAAACTACACTATCTCAACAATAAATAACTGGGCATACTCTCCCTTAGTGTAGTCTGTCCGCACTGGCAGAAAGTGCTTTATCTTGGTCAACTGATCCACCACTACCCATATAGAATCATGAGCCCTCTATGAGGTAGGCAACCTAGTGATTAAGTCCATGGAAATTCTCTCCTATTTCCACATAGGGACCTCTAGTGGCTGAAGTAACCCTAACGGTCTCTGATGGTCCACCTTTACCAGCTGACAGGTGGCACACTTAGATACGAACTCCGCAATGTCCTTCTTTATCCCACTCCACCAGTACTGTCGCCTCATGTCCTGGTTCATCTTATCCCCTCTGGTATGTACTGCGCATCGAGATCCATGCGACTCTATCATTACTGCATGACGTAATTCCTCACCCTTTGGGACCACTAACCTCCCATTAAATCGTAATCCTCCATCTGAACTCACTGAGTAGGACTATGTGCCTTCGGCTAGAAGCCTTATAATTTGGTCCTGGCAAAACAAATCATCTGCTTGGGCCTGGATCACCCTCGTAACAATCTCGGGCGTGACTGTCATGACGGACATAAAGGATTGGGCCACTGTATCCTGATGTCCCAACTCTTTCCACTTCACCTTCCACACTTCTGCCATATCACCTATTGGCCTAAGGCTTAATCCATCAACAATTACATTAGCCTTCCCCGAGTGGTACTGTATCTCGAACTGGTAATCTTTCACAAAATCCAGCCACCTGCACTGACGCATGTTCAACTCCCGCCGAGTAAACAAGTATTGTAGTTACTTATGGTATGTGAATAGGCAAAATTTCTCCCTCAACAAGCTTACGGGAGGCATAAGCTATAACCTGATCCTCCAGCTGAAGTACTCCACCAATTACCCATAGAGAAGCGTCAGTGTATACCAGGTACTCCACTCCTGGCCTGGGTAAGGTAAGAACCGGCGCTGAAGTTAATTTATCCTTTAACTCATCGAAATCCAACTGATAAGAATCATCCCAAATTAACTTCACCCCTTTGCGAGTCAAATTTGTCAATGGTCCCATAATCTTCGAGAACCCTAGGATGAACTACCTATAATATCCAGCTAACCCTAAGAAGATACTCACCTCCGTCGGTGTCGTGGGTTATCCCCCACTCCCTCACCGCCGAAACCTTTCCCGGGTCCATAGATATCCCCAATTCTGACACAACGTGCCCCAGAAATTGCACCTCTCGTAACCAGAATCCGCACTTTTCATACTTGGCAATCAGCTAATGCTCTCGCAGAGTCTGAAGAACTCATCTCAAATGCTGGGCATGCTCCTCATCAGTCTGGGAATAAATCAGGATGTTATCTATGAAGACAATGACAAACTAATCTAAGAACTCTCTGAACACCTGGTTCATTAAGTCCATGAATATGGCTGGAGCATTTTTCAGCCCAAATGGCATGACCCAAAACTCGTAGGACCCAAACCTCATTAAGAAAGCAGTCTTCGACACGTCCTTCTCCCTAATCCGTAGCTGATGATATCCCGATCTCACGTCTATCTTTCAGAAGAAGGCAACTCCTCTTAACTGGTCGAACAAGTCATCGATTTGGGGAAATGGATACTTATTTCGTATTATGACTTTGTTCAACTCACGGTATTCCACCCACAACCTCAATGAACCATATTTCTTCTTTACAAACAACACGGGTGCACCATAAGGCAAGGTACTCCTTCGAATGAATCCCTGCCGCAACAGCTACTTAATCTGATCTCGTAGCTCCCTCATCTCAGCTGGAGCTATACGGTACCGTACCTGGGCTATCGACCAAGTGCACGGGGTCAAATCTATAACGAAATCTATCTCTCGGCTAGGAAGTAGTCCCAGTATATCCTGGAACACCTGAAAAAACTCGCAAACTACAGGAATCAAATCGATAGGAATAATTATCTCCTTAGAGGTCTCCTTCTATATATAATATAAATGGGTGGACAATCCTCCCTTAGGACGAGGCATCGGCACCCGAATCATCTCCTGGCCCGGAATAGCAAAAATAATGGTCCTATTGTAACAGTCTATCATGGCTCTATAAGAAACAAGCCAATCCATGCCAATAATGGCACCATGCTTGTGCATATCTACGACTAGCATATCTGCAGGAAAAATTAAACTCCCAATCTATATACCTACTCCTCGGTATATAAAGAAAATAGGCGACCCATTACCTAGTGGTGAGTCTACACATGTTAGTGTACTCTCTATCGTATCTAACAACCATGTGTCCCGTGCAAAACTAGTGGCTATGAAGCAGTGTGATGCCCCAGTGTCAAATAAAATGCGCCCCATAGTACCATGAATAGAAAATGTACCCTCAATGGCGGGTGGTGCCTGCGGTGCTGTTGCCTGTTGGACGTTATAAACACGTCCATACTGTAACTGTCCATACTGAATCGGGGGGCGGGCAAAGCTGGGACTGGTGCCACTTCTGGTAGGGCGACGGGAAAGATAGGTCTATAGGCCTCCTGTTGGGCTCCCTGCTGTCGGGGGAACCTGCCCTTGTCGAGACAATCCTGTTTCCTATAGACAGTCTTACCATAAGAAAAGCACATGCCACTAAAGTTATCTACTCTCTGCCCTTTTTGGCCTCGGCCCTGCTGGCCATTGCCGCCCCTCCACTGGCCCTACTAATGCCTCCGTTGGCCCTAATGGCCCTTCTGCTGGCCCTGATGATAACGAGGTTGGACCTGGTGGCCATGTTTAATGGAATGGCCCTAACTATAACCCCCATATCCCTGCTTAGAATCACCAGATCTAAATCTCTTAGCAGGCCCCCCTGCTGGGAACTACGCTCACCCTTGGGAACCTGCCCCTGAGCTGTTGGTGCCCCACTGGTACTACTACCTCTTGTTCGGCCCTAATGGCTGGGATCCCTTGTCCGTTTGCTTCCCTTTTAGTGGAAGTGATGTTCCTGGCAAAGTAATAGGGCGGCGTTAAGTACATCAGTGTAAGTACCCAATGATAGATCTCCTATGAGGTGCTGATGAATCCTCCAGGTCAATCCATCCATGAACATTCGAATCTTCTTCTCTTCGATAGGTACCTCATCTGGAACTATGGTAATTAGTCTCGTGAACTCTTCCTTATACTTCGCAACAGTCATACTCTCCTGCTTGAGATTCAACAGTTTTTGCCTCATCTCAGTCTACACGGCAGAAGGAAAGTATTTGCGGTCAAACCGCACCCAAAAGCTCTGAATCGTCATATTATCCCTCTCCTCAAAGGTGGTAGTGAACTCCTACCACTGTAAAGCGTCCCCCACTAGCTTATATGAAGCCAGTATCTGTCTCTGAATGTCTGTACACTCGTACATGCGAAGATGCCTCTGGATGTCTTTCTTCCATTGGCTCACGATGACAATATCATAACTGCTCGAGAACTCTAGGGGATGTGCCCTATCAAAGGCATCCCTAACCCTATCCCATGCAGTGGGAAACTGAGTTGGAACTGACACCACAACCTGAACCTGGGGTGGGGCCTGTTGCACCACCGTTAAAGTAGCATTTACCACCTGAGCAACTATGGCAGCAACTTCAGTTGCGTTCATCATTCCCTGAGCCAGAGCTACTGGTTGCTCTGGCTGGGCATTTCTGTTCCTCAGGGCTTGTCTCGACGGCATCTGAAACGAGAAGGGATTTATTAGTCCACAATTATTATTAAATCTCAAATAGCTCAAGATGTAAACACATAGATAAGAAGAGTACAACAGTCCTAAAGATAGGGATCTATATCAAATAACACTAAGAGGAAAGCATAATAAGTCGTACATATCTAAAAGGACTCTAGAACCTGATACTCTGATACCACCAGTGACACCCCGCCTAATTAAATACTAGGTGATCAGTCCTTTATTAAAATTAAAATAAAATGTTCGGCGGGTTCATTCTTAGCATCATTGTCGAAAATATTTAATATTATTAATCACCTAATAAATAATTAAGCTGTGTCAAATAATATTTCCATTTATTTATACTCAATTAATCCGTTAATAAATTTTCATATTTTAAGATATAATCTACTCACATTCCACAATAATAAAATGAATATTGGACATGAATAAAATACTGAAATAAATCGGACTGGATAAAACATTCCCGTTCAAAGTCACAAACAAACAAACCATAATATCCTCAAGTGAAATAGAAATAAAATACTAAAATGAACTGGGCACAATATCTAATAAATGACTGAGAAAGGGGCAAAACATGCCCTAAATGGAATATCTTAATAGAGTGGAAAGAAATGATAGAAGCGTCTAAGTGCAAAGGCTTGCAACTCCCACAACCACTGCGGCTCGCTAAATGATCCACACGTCTAAGTGTGGTAACCCTGTGGTTGGGAACCTGATAAATAATATATATATATATATATATATATATATATATATATATATATATATATATAGCAAAAGAGAAAAGAATAGCAAGAAACGAGTCGGAGCCCGAGTTGTAAAAATATTTGTTTTAGCAAGTATTTAAAACTGCAATAGCGCAATTATTATGTGCATGTTAGTTTTGAACTCTCACATGAGATTCTCACCTCTCCACTATTGTGCACGCCTAATGTACGTCTATCCTAACCTAGTTATCCATAATGTTCCCAACTAGATCATAGACTTATACTTCAAAATATATCTCAAAGGAGTAAGCTGTATCGCCCGTACAATTTGCTAATAAGATCATTTATTCCAATTAACCGTATATTACATTCAGTGTTCTGATAGAAATTCCTTTACCCACTGAAAATACTCTGCTTGTCAACATTTATAAGTTTGCTAATTTCACACATTAGAATCATTCACAAGTGTGTGTGTGTGTGTGTGTGTGTGTATACAAATCTTGCGCCCCTTGGTAAGGACCACTTGGCGCAATGCGTACTCTGTTATCGTGTCCTGATGCATCGCTCACTGCGTAAAGGACAATTGGTTCGGCGTCTCTTACAAACCATAAATATCATAACACAAACATTGGAGGATTCTACTACCCATGATGGCAGAAAAAAGAAGAGTCGATGATGGCAGAAAAAAAAAGAGCAGGTGGAGGATTCTACTACCCGTCGTCAACCAAAATAGAGTCGGGCGGACAAAGGGACTAACAGGGAAATTCCCATCTCTATCGACGAAGCACTTACTGTTCGTCTTACTCAATTAAAACTTAATGATGAGAGCTTGATCAGGAGCGCCAAGAATCAATTGAC
Source organism: Sambucus nigra (assembly GCA_949130495.1). Lineage (NCBI taxonomy): Eukaryota > Viridiplantae > Streptophyta > Magnoliopsida > Dipsacales > Adoxaceae > Sambucus > Sambucus nigra. The sequence continues at coordinate 119,881,762 of OX422208.1, forward strand.
TCTATCGATTCCCTTATATCTGACACCGATGAACATTTAGTATGCTCCATAAACTCTTCATTTCTTACTGAGTTTCGCCTTCACAGGATCACCCTGGAAACTTCCTAAACAAAAACTTTGAGTGTTTTATAAGTGTTATCTCGTACTTAGCTGATTCCACAAATTTTTACAGGGTCGGCTTGCCTTCTATCGGCTAGGAGACTCGGTTGAGAAGAAGATCCCTTTAATCCAAAAAGGGAAGGATGATGAAAATATGGAGCATAAGTTGTTGGAGGATCTTCAAATAGCGACATCAGGTCTCCAAGATAAGAGTCGAGACTTGGAAAAGTTGAAGGCTGATCATGATAAGACCTTGATGGATCTGGATGAGAAAAAGAAAATCGAGATTGATGTTGCGATCAAGGCAACTTTGGATGCGACAAGGGGACAGGTCGTAACAGATTTCAAGGAATCTGAGGAATTCGAGAGCTATGCTTTTGAGTACCTTGAAAGGGGTATAAAAACTATCGGTCGATGGGCATCTTTAAGGCATGCTGCCTCTAGTACATTATCTCCACAAGACTTTGAGGGCCTTAATTTCAATGAACCTTCGCTCGAGACTACCCTGGCTGAGGTGGAAATACTGATTGAGACTCTCAAGGTCAATCACACTGAACAGGCTGAAAACCTTGACGATGCAGCTGAAGATGGTGTCGACGTTGACGGGGCTGACACACAAGTTCCCTCCTCTGAAGTTCCTCTCAGCGAGGCTTAGGCTTAATCTTGATATGGGTGGTCGCATGTGCCCTGATCCCTTTCTCAATTATAACCCTTTTAATCATTTGAATAATTTTTGTAATCATTGTAGGTCTTCTTGAACACTTGTCATTTCATATCATTGAATGTTTAATGTTCTGACCATTTTCTACCATACTCTGAATGGATGGATAGTATTTATGATTTTCCCTAATTTTTATTTGCATGTATGCCTCCTTTTGATGTTTAACCAAGTAAGTACAAGATGGCTTATAACCTTGATATCATCAATTAACCGAATAATGCCCACATCGTCCTATCTTTAGAAAAGATGAGTACAAGTGACAAGTTTATCAATATGAACATCATCTTAATATAAGATGAGACAAAAGGATGTTTAACATGTTCACATTACACAAGTCTTCTCTCTTCATTTTGAGAGTGTATGATGAAACTACTCTCGTCCGTACACTGTCGTCTCGGACGAGAGAGTTTCTTAACCAAATTAATGATGTTTGATATGAACCACAACTAAGTGATTTTTAAATTAGAACTCACCAAATTATCGTGTTTGAATCACAAGTCACGTCTTGCCGTTTTGAGAGTGTAAGGACGAGAATACACTCATTCTTACACTGTCGTCTAGACCGAGAGAGGCTCTTCACCAAATTAATGATGTATTATATGAACCACAGCTAAGTGATTTTTAAATTTGAACTCACTAAATTATGATGTTTGCGTCACAAGTCCCCTCTCGTCGTTTCGAGAGTGTAAAGATGAGACTACTCTCGTTCGTGCACTGTCATCTCGACCGAGAGAGTTTCTTCACCAAATTAATAATGTTTGATATGAACTGTAACTAAGTGATTTTTAAATTTTAATTCAGTAAATTATGTTGTTTACATGACAAGTCCCCCTCTCATCATTTTAAGAGTGTATGGATGAGAGTTGTCTCGTCCATACACTATTGTCTCAGCCAAGAGAGTTCTTCCACCAAATTAATGATGTTTAACATGTTCCGCCCTCTCGATGTTATCGAGAGCTATGGATGAGGTTGACCCCGTCGGGACTGTCCTGTCACCGAGAGTAAGTTTGAGTTACTTCACCATAAAAGATGTTCTAGAGTTTAGGATGAACTAGTCCATACAATTGAACATCACATAGACAAATGAATAGGAGAATACACTTGGAAAATTTTCATTCATGATCTTGTTCTCATATAACAAATGAAACTAATACAAAACTCTTACTGGTAATATTTTTTTAGATGATCGGTATTCCATGGATTGGAGAATGGTTCTCCATCTAAGTTTTCCAGTCGATATATTCCCGGAACCACTTCTTTAACCCCCCGATAAGGTCCATGCCAGTTATGATGAATCTTGTTGGGCTTTGATCATGCCTTCTTTAGAACTAGGTATCCTATTGCTAGTGGCCGGGCCTTCACTCTCTTATTGTAAAACTTTGTTTTTCTTTGTTGATAGGAAGCTTGCCTAACCTCAGCATCTTTTATTTTCTCTTCTATAAAATCCAAGTCTAGTTTTATTTCTTTCACATTTTCCTATCTATCATATGTCTGTACCCTATTGGTTGGGAAACCAATCTATGTCGTCATAACGACCTCTGAGACATAGGCTAGCATGAACGGGGTTTCCCCCGTTGGTGTCCTCTTCGTCGTCCTATAAGCCCATAGGACTGTGTGCACCTCTTATGTCCATCTCCCCTTGGCATCTTAAAGATTTTTTTTATTCCATTAATAATTGTTCTGTTCGTCACCTCTATTTTCCCATTAGCTTGGGGTCAACCAGAAGTTGAAAAGAACTGTGTGATACCAACCCGCTCACAGTACTTCTCGAGGGAGATGTTCTTAAACTTCTTCCCATTATCAAAAATCAAAGTGTTAGGCAGGTCGTATCTAAAGATAATGTTTTTCCAAATAAATTGGAAGGCTTTCTTCTCCTTAAACGTAATCATCGGCTCGGTTTCCACCCACTTCAAAAAACAATCACTGGCTATAATTAGATATCGATAATTATTCATGGAACTTGGCAAGGGTCCTACCCATTCGATCCCCCAGACTGTAAATGTACAGGGGGAAGTGATAGAAGTGATAGGTTGATGAGTTTGATGGGGTATGGTGGCAAACCTTTAGCACTTATCACATTTCTTCACATATGAAGTTACATCCATGGCTAGTGTCGACCACCAGTATCCCTGAGTGATGATCCTCTTCGCTAATGACCTCCCTACTATATGACTGAAGCAAGATCCCTCATGTACGTCCTTTAAAACATATTCCACCTCAAATGGATGGACACATCTGAGTAGAGGGAGTAGGAATCCTTTATTATATAGGATTTTTTCAATAATGGAGAACTTTACCGCTTTCTACCTTAGCTTCTTCTTCTCGACTTTTGAATCAGGAAGTTCTCCATCTATGATGTACTGGATGATTGGATCCATCTAAGAAGCTCCCATTTCAAATGTAAGAAACATTCCACAGTGTTATCTTCCTCTTCTAGGGTCAGCTGGTGCAAGATCTCTACTGGCACTGACCTTCAGATCTCTATTCTTACGAAGGAGGCTAATCTTACTAAAGCATCGTCTCAACTGTTGTTTAGCTGAGGTATCCTATTCAGCTTAACGTCCCATAAATGCTTCAGTGTTGTTTTCACCCTTCTAAGGTACTTGGTCATTCTGTCATCCTTGGCCTCATATACTCCTAAAATTTAATTGATAACTAACCTGGAGTCTCTATGAACCAAGAGTTGGCCGACATTTAGTGCTCTGGCAATGGAAAAACCTGCTAGAAGGGCCTCATACTCTTATTCATTGTTGGAGGCTTTGAAATTGAACCTTAGAGCATATTCAACGTCAGTACCATCTGGGGACGGTACAATCAGATCTGCTCCACTTTCGGCCTCACACGAATATCCATCAACGAATAAGTTCCACACAATACCATCTTTGGATAAATTACCCTCTTATAAGGTCCCATTCTTGAATAGGTATCTCTTTTCCTCATTCTCAGATACCTTATTTCTTATTGTATTCATCTCGGCCTCAGCTGGGGAGAGATACACTCTTTTTACTGGCTCACAAGCTAGAGTTTCGACCTCTTCTGCATCAACTTCATCCCATGTGAACTCGTCTATGAAATCAGCTAGGGCCTGCCCCTTAATGGTCATTCTCAACTGGTAGATGATAGTAAATTCCACCAACTCAATTGCCCAGGCCATCAACTAACCTGATTTCTCAAGTTTATGGATGACGTGTCTAAGGGGAGAGTCGGTCAGGACGACCATGGTATGTGCTTAAAACTACGGCTTCATCTTTCTTAAGGTGTGGATTAAAGAATATGCCAACTTCTCCATCCTCGTCTCTAACAATAGCAACACTAATGGCAAATTCTGATACCCTAGATACAAATACAACTTATCTCCCTGAATTGGTCTTGACAATAAGAGTGGGGAGCCGAGATTGGTCTTCAACTCTTTAAAGACCTTATCACACTCCTCATCCCACTTTACAGTTTTTTTGAGAACCTTAAAGAAAGGAAGTCACTTATCGGTAGCTCTGGACACAAACATGTCCAATGCTGCTAGTCATTCAGTTAGCCTCTCCATATTTTTTATTATTGTTAGAGTCTTCATCTCCATTAAAGCTTTGATCTTCTCGAGGTTTGCCTCAATCTCCCTTTAATTCACGATAAAGCCCAAGAACTTGCCCACCTTCACGCCAAAGACACACTTGGCGGGGTTGAGTTTCATCCTAAACTCTTCCATAGTATCAAAATTTCTCTCAAGGTCAGCCACATGAGCGTCGGCCTTCAGACTCTTTGTCAACATGTCATTGACATAAACCTCCAGCATCTTCCCAATCTGCTCTTCAAAAATCTTCTTGACTAATCTTTGATATGTTTCCCCGACATTCTTAAAATGAAGGGAATAACCTTCTAATAATAGGTCCCCTTGTCAGTTATAAAAGATGTCTTCTTAGCATTGGTCGAATCCATGGATATCTGATTATAGCCTAAGTAGACATCCATAAAACTCATTAATTCATGGTTGATAGTGGCATCAACCATTCAATTTATCCATGGTAAGGGGAAGTTATCTTTAGGCCAAGCTTTGTTCAAGTCCATTAAATTAACGCACATCCTCCACTTACCGTTAACCTTGGGGACAATGACTGCATTTGCTAACCACTTAGGGTAGATGACTTCCCTGATGAATTCTCCTTTTCTAACTTATTCATTTCTTCTCTAATGACATCATATTTCTCTCGGGAGTAGACTCTCTTTCTCTATCTGATAGATTTTGCATCATCGTCCATATTGAGCTTATGGCAAAGGACCTTCGAATCGATGTCGGGCATATCTTCATGGCTTTAAACAAAAATGATATGCCTCATCTTCAGTAGAGCTCTTCCTTGATTTCCTTCTTCGAGATTTACCGATTTGGACATTTTTTGTGACTCATCGTCATTAATGACGGTGGTTTCTACTTCCTCAACGGAATCACCCTTCTTTAGTTTAGTCTCATCCCTGGGGTTCAAAGTATCAATGTTATAAGTTATTATGGCCCTTTTTATATGCATCCATCTCCTCGTTCGAGTTGAAGTAGCATTTGTGTGCCTCAACTTCCCTTACTCCATATGGAGTCAGGAATTTAATCATCCGGTGAACTGTTGAGGGCACGGCCTCAAACTCCTTGAAGCTACCCTTCCTAGAATTATATTATAGGCCGAGTAGACATTTTCATCCATAATAAAGAAATTAATCTTCTTCGTGAGGCATGTTGGCCAACTATTTCCCATCCTGACTTCCATCTCATAAATTCCCAAAGGTTACACCTTCTCATAACAGAAATCGGTGAGGGGTTGGTGATACGAGATCATCCTCTTCTTGCTCAGCCCCAGACCCTTGTAGTAATCCCAAAACATCACATCAGCCGAGTTGCCACCATCAACCAATATTCTTGGAACCTCATACCCGTGCACCAAGGTGGTGATTACCAATGGGTCATCATGTGGGGCTAAGATCCTCTTAAAATCTAGCGTAGAGAATACAACAACCAAATTACTCATATCAACTTTAGTTCTTTTTACCTTCTTCAATTTAGCTGTTATCGAGTGTAATTTTTTGGGTTTTGGAGGAAGAGATTTGGCCTCTGCGATGTGAGCTTTTGAAACGGCCCTTTAGTGTGTACTTTAGGTAAAAACAACTTTGTTCCAATTTTAGTTAAAACCAATTTTAACTTCTTAAACCCTAAACATGCATCTAAGTGATTAAATCCATTCCATGAATATTGCATGCGGTAAAAGAAACAATTTCAGGAGAAATCCCCGAAGGGAAAACCCTTTTTATTTTCACTATAATTTTGTAAATAATGGTTACAAGGATTACAATGAAAATAAGTGCGACATACGAAATACCCGCAGGAACTCCAGGTGGTCAGCAGTAGAGAAGAAGACGGCTTCTCCACAAGTTTACTTCATAAGAACTCCCTCTACAATAGCACGCAACTCTTCGATGGTAGAGTTCTCCTCACAAAGTTCAGAACGGTGTAGTCAACGAACGAATTATCTTCCAGTAAACGCGTTCAAGATCACTTAACTTTGGAATTGAGTAATACGATCTTGAATAAACACCGAAAGATGAAAAATTATATGGGAATAAGTTTTCAAAACTGTTATGCCTTCTGAAATGTTTGCAGATACATTTTTATTTATAACTGAACTGCACAGAGTCCAAGAAAATGAAAACATGAAAATCGAGGCGGTAGGTCGTTCAAGCGAGATGAGATCTCGTTTGCGCAACATTGAATGTCGTTTGAACGACTTATTATCTCGTTTGAGCAAGCTACAATATTTTAAATTAATATTTTTCTTTTAAATTAATCCTCGAATTTTCTTTAAACTTTTTACAACTCAGAAATATTTTTAAAACAAAAAAAAAATTAATTCCCACACATTTAACTCGCCCAACATTTTATCAATATACAAAATACCCAACTACTCAATAGTATTCATACATGAGTGATCTTAAACATATGCAACACCTCTTGACTTGAAATATTTTTCAATGGTTTAAATTGCACATTCTTGGACTTGAACTTTGTCGTAGGCTCAATTAAACTCATTAAACTCCATACGTAAAACTAGCCTAGACTTAAATTATTTTTTCCAGAATTAATCAATTTAAAACAAAAGTACATGATAAGAATTATGTTCTTACAAATCTCCACCTTTGAATATTCCAGGACAAAACTAGACAGAGATGATATATGCCATAAACAAACAAATACATGTCCTATCTCAAAACTCATAAATATAAAAAATAAAACACATAGTGAAACTGAATAAACGGCAAGCATCCGAATCTAATTCAGTCTCTGAATGGCAATCATCTGAATCTGTCTCTGAATGTGATGTATCAATGAATATCTGAATCTCTAAAAATAATACCTACACACACGAGACACAAATAAGTACCCAAGTGAAGTATGGAGGAATAAAACAAATATAATATCATAATAAATACTCCCCCTACATCACATATCTCTCCCCTTTTTTTCCTGGAATAGACAAAAGGTAGGATGAACACACGAAATCTAGCATGAATATATGATAATGAATAACATGGCTAGAGAAACAATATCAGTATGACAATGGGTAACAAAAGATAGCAGTAACAGAATAATAATGCGAGAATCACTAAAACTGCAAAATAGACTATATATACATGTCATAAAACTAAACCAAGAGTGATAAAATGGTCCTGATAAGTACATCATATCTGAGAATAAATAAATAAATAAATCAAGAATCACAATGTCTTAGATACAATGATAAAACAAATACAACTATGAATCGGTACGAGTATCACCATCACCATCATCATCAGTGTATGTGGATGAAATATGACCTAATCTAGAAGAACTTGCACCTCTTATCTGCTTTCTCTGCCTCATCTCATCAAAAAATGTTGTCATCGTGGACTCTATAAGAACACAGGCTTCGGCCTCAGCATCAAATTTGGCCATGATAGAGTCATACATCCTGGACTGAGCAGCTACTTGTGCCTGTAATGATGAAACCTCCTCCACAATAGGACAAGTGGGAGCACGCTTGGGGGGTGGTGACTAATAAAACTCGGAGGTGCTCGGGACATAATGATCACCAAGCTGACAGGGATCAACATTGAGGAAGGCTCCCTCAGGGGGTGGAGCACAAGCTCTCGTCGCCGGTGGCAAATGACTCTCGAAACGAGTGAAAGTATTAAGATCAATAATACCAGGCATAGCGAGATGCAGATCACCCTCTAAAACAGGGACACCAGTAGTAGTGTAAAGGGTGGAAATGAAAATCCCATATGGAAGAGCAAGGCGGATAGGGATGGAACCATGGACAGTGACAGAAGATATGACATGAAGCATGACGGTCGGAAGATTGATATCCCACCCTTGAGAAACATGGTACATGAAATAGACGATGTCAGATCCAATCTAAGTATGATTTATCCGAGGATAAATGGATGTTGACACAAACCTATTAAGTACACGGAAGGAAGAGTAAATTTGGCGATGATACATCGTAGAACCTGCCTAGGGAATCTCCCAGGAATAATTTCATAAAATATCATCATAAGTAGGTCCATCATCGGTATAATGAGGATACACAGCATCTGGGACACGAGGAAGGTGCAGAAAAGCTTCTATGAGATCTGTAGTGACGAGAACAGGAACGCCACGTACAGTAGAAAAGATCCCCTCAGCGTGGGGAAGAGCGCAAAAGAAAAACTCTCGAACAATGTCCGGATAAATAACCCCACGAGCCTCAAACATATAATCCCATCCCCTATCAGATAACCAACGAGGAATGCCTAACTCGGGAAACTCGGCATACCGAAATACCCTCTCCGGAACAACTGATCGAATGTGGAGCCCCAATAAACAGTAATGATCATACTCAGCAGTGGTCCACCTCACAGGAGAGTACGGGGGACAACTGGCCTGAGCTCTCTGAGCTCGAGCAGATGGAGGTGGCGCGTCGATTCGACCTATCGGGGCACCACGACGTCTAGGTGGCATGATGAAAAAGATTAATGTGTGATGAGTGAAAGGGAACAGTCGCCGAGGAACACACACACACACACCTAAGAACCTATATCTGTATAACAGTCCAACCGAACCACCGCGAACACCAACCACAACCACAACAACATCCAAAATCAGTAATACAATCCAAAAGACAACAATCCAATTTTTTCAAACAGATGTTTTTAAAAAAAATTATGAACATCATTACCTCGAAATCACTGGAAAAAGGGAAATCGTCGCTGAAGTACACAGTTTAAATCTGGAGGAACAATAACTATGGAGGGACAGTCTCCGAAGAACAAAACCTCCTGGAGCTGACCAAATCACACCGGAGTAAAGAGGCTGGAGAAAGTGATGAATACTAAATCGCAGAGCCAATGAAGCTGATCTTTGACAGTTACCAACGAAGACCACACTGGCTTAACCACACACCGGAGAATCACAGGAGCAGGAGTATCAATGGATGATACACTTGCTCAAGGGAGAGAAACGAAGAACAATGGTGGTTTAAAGTGATGATAGAGATGTAGAACATAAAACACGAAGCTTCGAATGCCAAAAATGGTGGGTTTTTGAAAAAACTGGTGCTGCTGTCACTTGGGAGAAAAGGGTATATGAGGACGACGGGAGAGAAGAGAGAATGACTGCTTAAAAGAAACCTTGATCTCGCATGAAGTCATTCAAACGACTTGCATATGTCGCTCGAACGATTTGGAAAGTCGCTTGAAAAACGTGTTCGCGCGACATGTGATGTCGTTCGAACGAAAATATGAAAATTCCAGAAATATCCCAAAAACATTCAGTATTTGCCTAGTGAAAAAATTATCCCAACACAGTATCTGGAAGACAAACAGAATGCAAAAACAGAAAACAGTGTAAAAAGAGAAAAATGGGAATTACATGTTAACATGGTACTAATGTGCTCAATTTTGAAAGTGGATTGATTGGGAGTGAACTACAACAAATGAGTCATCATTTCAATACGTTAAATCGATCAAAGAGTACTAATTGATAGCAAGGAATCATCAAACTTCATCAAAGCCATGTGTGACAAAATAAGTGTGCGTTTGATGAACTAAACTTAATCAACATGCATACAAGTCCAGATTGTTAACGATTCTACAAATAATAGCGTCATGATACGATGTTTCAACATAAGATTGGTGGTGCAAACTCGTTTAAATTAATTTTCAACCAAAATCCCTCATATATATGAATTTATCAAGATCTTTAGAAAAATCTATCAATCTCAACTTAGAGAAAGTCCTATTTGCCCCAATTATTGGCATATGATTTTTATTGTCTTGTTTTTCTTTTGGGCTCTTTTAAACGGTGGCTTTCACGACGAGTCAATTAAATACTCCCGCAGACCTTTCCCGTGAACACTCATCATTTTCTTTAATATCAATTCTCATGGAAAACGGTTCTTACAAGCACACCTCCTCCTTAAGTTTACTTACGCATAGATGATAAAATTGAGATAAGAACGTCTCACCAAACTCAAATATACAAGAGAAGTCAAACATCCATATAAACTCGTGCATGTGTGCAAGGATGGCATATAAGCACAGTCGAATCAAAATGCTTATCAACTTCGAAACAACCCTATAGAGCAATGGTTAAGATCATTCTAGGCATCAATAATAATGACCAAAAGTCTTAGCCACATGAATAATGAAAGAAAAGGGAATCAAGCACACCAATATCCCATATCAACCATGTAACCTCACGACTCAAAAACCAAAAATCTTTTTGTATTTTCAAAAGTTTTTTAGAAAGAAAACAATTTTTTTTGTATTTTTGATAAAACTCAAATACATACAAAAAACTAGAAACATGCCATAACACTAGCCAAATATAACGCAAGATGTAAATACTAGTGTATGACAAACCATCGAATAACTTCAATCAAAAGATAAAAGATGAGGAGAACCATGAGCAATGATGCAAGAATCACCAAGCCTTATACCTAACGCTTCTAAATCCGACTTCCTAACCCAAGTAGGGGTGAACTGGCGAGAAGGGGCATTGGGAACCGGAATGGGATTAAACTTTCTAGGAGCGTTCTTAAGATCGTAGCAAAATCGTCTAAGATGACTTCTCCTATCGCAATGAGTGCAAGTGTAGATACGGTGAGGAGCATGTCCTATAAGCCGATTATACCTCACGTTTCTAGGTGGCTCTCTCCTAAAGTTCCTAGGAGGCTCTCTTGTTTGCATGGTTTTGGCTATGGGAGCAGGCGTAACATGATTATTAAAGCCCATACCTCTCCGATTATCTTTGATTTCGAGGGTGCCTAAGATTTTGTCTAACTTTTTAGACCTAGCCTCCAAATCAAACTTAACTTTACTCAAATCTCTCAGTTTTTCTTCAAGCTCACCTATCCTTGACTCAAGTAAACGCGTAGAATTTTCAAACTTTAGAATTTCCTTTTCCATAGTCTCCATCAATCCCCGAAGACTATCTCTCTCACCCTCAACATATTCTATCTTCTCTCGAATTTTCTTTTCTTGTGCCCTAAGATCCTCAATTAAAGCATTGGAATTATTTATTTCTATGGCATGTTCTTTCAACATAGCTCCTAATTTCACGTTTGCTTTCTTTGCTTCTAAAGTTTCTCCATAAAATTCTTTGAAAGAAGTTTGCAATCTCTCTCGTCTTCACTTCATCCTCACTCACCTCACCCTCACTCTCAGGTGTATCATTTTCTGTGGCTGCGGAAGAATCATGCAAAGGTAATTCTTTATCACTTACATGACTAGCCACAAGGGTGGGAAGTTCACGCTTACTAGCATAAAAGTTTTCTTCTTCTGGGCCACTATCACTAAGGGTAGAAATACGGTTTATCGGTATATTAAAATTCTCCCTAAGTTTAGTGGGACACTCATCTATCCTATGACCAAAACCTTCACAACAAAGACACTTTTCACAATCACCCTTACTAACCAGTTTTTTAAGAGAAGTTTTCATGTGAGATTTCCAATTATATGATTCAAACAAGTGAATTCTAAAATCATCAAAACCACCGAAAGTCATACCTAAAGATACGGGATCAAACACAATAAGATACTGCAACAGGCTCTGATACCAATTTGAAACGGCCCTTTAGTGTGTACCTTAGGTAAAAACAACTTTGTTCCAATTTTTAGTTAAAACCAATTTTAACTTCTTAAACCCTAAACATGCATCTAAGTGATTAAATCCATTCCATGAATATCGCATGAGGTAAAAGAAACAATTTCAGGAAAAATCCCCGAAGGGCAAAACCTTTTTATTTTCACTATAATTTTGTAAAGAACGGTTACAAGGATTACAATGAAAATAAGTGCGACATACAAAATACCCACATGTGTCGTTTTCGATGTCTCGACTAAAATCTCCCGCAGGAACCCCGGGTGTTCAGCAGTAGAGAAGAAGACGGCTTCTCACAAGTGTACTTCATAAGAACTCCCTCTACAATAGCATGCATCTCTTCGGTTGTAGAGTTCTCCTCATAAAGTTCGGAACGGTGTAGTTAACGAACGAATTATCTACCGATAAACGCGTTCAAGATCATTTAACTTTGGAGTTGAGTAATATGATCTTGAATAAACACCGAAAGATGAAAAACTGTATGGGAATGAGTTTTCGAAACTATTTTGCCTTCTGAAACATTTGCAGATACGTTTTTATTTATAACTGAGCTGCACAGAGTCCAAGAAAATGAAAACATGAAAATCGAGGTGGCAGGTTGTTCGATCCAGATGAGATCTTGTTTGCACGACATTGAATGTCGTTTGAACGACTTACTATCTCATTCGAGCGAGCTACGATATTTTAAATTAATATTTTTCTTTTAAATTAATCCTCAAATTTTCTTTAAACTTTTTACAACTCAGAAATATTTTTAAAACAAAAAAAAAAATTAATTCCCACACATTTAACTCACCCATCATTTTATCAATATAGAACATACCCAACTACTCAATAGTATTCATACCTGAGTGATCTTAAACATATGCAACACCTCTTGACTTGAAATCTTCTTCAATGCTTTAAATTGTACATTCTTGGACTTTAACTTTGTCGTAGGCTCAATTAAACTCATTAAACTCCATACTTAAAACTAGCTTAGACTTAATTTATTTTGTCCGGAATTAAGCCAATTAAAACAAAAGTACATGATAAGAATTATGTTCATACAACCTTTCTATCAACGATCTCTTTCCCCCTCCAGCAAGTCCTCCGCAAATCATCTTAACACCGAGATAAATTATGTGGTGCCAACCGATAGAATCGGTGATTAAAGGCGGTAGGTTGGGGTCTTCCTTATCATCGTCCGAGCTATCCTCGCCCCTGTCGACTGGAGCATCAGGCTTGCACTTGTCATTTCTCCTCTTTTGGGTGTCGTCTCGGCCACCCTTCAAACTATTCTTATCAACATACTTTTAACTTGCCATCTTTCAGCATTTTCTTAATCTCGTACTTGAGAGCGAAACATTTTTTGGTCATGTGGCCATGATCCTGGTGAAATTCACACAAAATATTCTTTTTCCTATTATGAGGAGGAGCTTTCAACTTCTTAGTCCATCTTAGAGACCGAACATTCTTTATCTCATTCAGGATGTTCTCATAACTGACTGTCAGAGGGTTGCAGTCAGTGAACTTATCGTTCATTATACTCTTCTTGTTGTCCGTGTTATTTTTTTAGAACTTAGCTTTGTTGTTTATTCCCTTATCGTCTTTTTCTTTCGCCGCCATTGCCTCCTCCGTATTCATTACCTTCCTGACCGTAGACAGGAATTCGGCTATAGACTTTGGAGGATCTTCGGTAAGCTTCCAAAGTAGCTTTCTTTTTATAAACCTCCCATCAGGGCGGTCATAGAAATACTCTCTTCGTAATCTTCAACATCTAATTTCTTTTGGGGCCTTACTCTAAAGAAAAAGTTATTTATAAACCTCTTTGCTAGCTGTTTAAAATTCTCTATTGAATTCTTAGGGAGAGAGAAGAACCACGCGTGGGCAGCACCAGTAAGTGTGATAGAGAAGGCCCGATACCTCATCTTATTTGAGACTGAACAGATATCAGTAGCTAATTAATACATCTATACATGGTGGACTTGATTAGTGATCTCATCATACTTGGGCATCACTACCGGCATCTTAAATTTAGTCGGGGTTGGATAACTCACGATCTTAGCCACAAAGATGGAGCCTTCATTGTATCCCCTCTACAAAGGGTATTAGCTCTTCAGTATGTCCCCTATTTTGTCCTCCAGTCTCTTAATGGAATCATTCCAAGCCTCTCGGCCATAGCTACAGCCTCAATCTGGGCCACGATATCTCCATACCCCTCTCTATCAGTTGGTCGAACTAAGGGCTCTCTGGCAACTGTCCTCTGTCGTCTATTAACCTCTCTTTGTTCCTCGTCTCATCCTTTAGGAGGTCAATGGCTATCACCTATACCATTCCTTCTACAACTAACGATACTTCGAGATCTGAAGAGGCGATTTCTTAAGTTATCTGTCGTTGGGCCTATCCTATCAAAGGCTGACCTTCTACTTAGTCTTTTCAAAGATGATGCCCTTGGCATACACTCTCAATTCGACCTGCTGTTACATCCTCAATTGGGCTAAATTGGTCGCACGGTTCCCCTATACATCTTATAAGGCTTCCAACATTCTCTGTCTTCCTCATTATTATACTGTTCATCCTCATCATTCGGGCGCTCCTGACCCAGCCTCCCCAGGCTTAAGTGCCTAGGGTGGGCCATATCTCTGTGCCTTTGCTGAGGAGGAAGATCTTTGAGTGGGGTCTGAGGTGGTCCCCTGGCCACTAGATCTTGAACACCGTCCCTAGCGACCGGAGTTATCATCTCATCTCTGGATTCGATGGGTCTACCATGGACTGTATATGTCGTTGTCTATCTACTAAAGAACGCAGGGTCGCCGCCACCTTAGCTATTTTTTATTGAGGTGGGACTTGGTTGGTACTGGGTCCACCTATAGTAGGAGGATCTGATGCCATTGAAGAATTTCGATGATCGAAAAAACCAAGTGATGTACTGGAAGTGAGCTGTATGAACTAAAAATGAGCTTGAACTCGGACCATAGCTCTTTTAATGGTGGTTCAAGCTAACCCAAGGATGATATTGGACCACCACCATAGAATCCGATGGAGAAGATACAAATGAAGGGAAGAAGATAGTTATCTCGTTCTCACAGACGACCCTAGATTGATGATACCAGATTTGGTACCACCAAGTCAATGTGATGTGTAAGCTCAAAACGAGATAATAATAGAGTATAATAGATATATGTATGTATGCAAATACATAAAAAGATGAGGCAAAGGAGAAGGTAACACCAGATATAAGTGGTTCAGCCTTTGAAGGGCCTACGTCCACTGTGTGAGTGTGTGAAATCCACTAAATATGGGCTCTAATAGCCCGTGGATACAAGCACTCAAAATTTCTCTCTCTAAGCTATGATTTAGAGGGAGTTTTAATAGGGTTAGCAATTTGACATCCCTTACACTAATGAAGAAGATAAGTATTTATATCGTTGGGGTGGTGTCATATGCACCCAAATCTTGCATGAGGCATGTACTGCACCAAGTGTCCAATAATACAATGACAGCTATCTCTTGTACATGTAAGTAATGATTAAGAGATATTCTCCATATGTGTGGATGATGTTGATATATCGGTTTTGCCCATGTGGGCCCATTGCTCACGCTCACTCTCCCATGCGTGGTCCATTCCACATGCCTTGTCAGAAGTCGAACATATCTTGTTGGGTTGAGGTGTCGGCTTGGCCGAGTATGAGACCATTGACGTTCCACTAGATTGCATGTTGATAATTTCCAAGTGCAATATCATTTGACTTGCATCAGGACGACACGAGAGGTTCCTTCAAGCTAATGTGATCTCGTCTTCTTGAGATGGACGAGGCAGGGCATAGACCCACCGAGGTGGCGTAGGGTCTCGGCCTAGCTCTGGATGAGGACGAGACAGTTATTTTAAGATGGATCAGGAGAGGACACTTTGTGGCGACGATCGGAGTCGAGCCTGTCTTAAGCCGAGATGAGGTCTCATATTGGCATATCAAAGAGTGTTAATAAAGTAAAAAGGATTGAAATTTTATGTGAAAAATGTCGAAATGTGGTATTATGTAATATGTTGGATAAAAGTGGCTACCTAAAGTAAAACGTTTCATGAAAATATTGTGTAAATATTTTCAAAGTACTAATAACTTAAGAGCGGTGAATTTTCAAAGTGAATAGGGTTGTAAAATGTTGTTTAACATTTAAGAGATGTAATGTTAAAAAATGGTAAAATAAAGGTTCAAAATGACAACTTTTGAATGTTGGTAAAATGTTGATAATATTGTGAAATAAAGCATGATTTTGGTCTAATTATGAAATGAACCTTATGAGATGTGGAAATTAAGGTTTTCATTCCAAACATGATATTTTGTTACATAAGATTTTGAATGAACACAAATACGACGATAATGGTTTCGGAATGTAAAATGAAAGAATAATCTTATTTTGGTAAAAGTAGAATGCTGGCTAAACATTGAAAATAAAGTGATAAGGACTAAACCGTAAAAGTGTTCAAACATGTAACAAAGGGGGACAAGGTGGTATTTACCTTGGGTTTTAGCCTTCAGGACGGGTAAAACATTTAAAAGTGACATTAAAGGACTAAAAGGTTCTTTTAAGCAAGTAAAGGACGACGATAAGCCAGGTTTTTTTTTTTATTAAAAAATGGTTATTTTACCTCAAGTAAATGAACTAAATGTAAAGTGAAAGAGTTTTCACAAAGTATTACTGGGAAAGTTTAAGAATGCTACACCCCGTAAAACCTATACCTAGATTGATCAGGTCCAAAAAATAAATAGTATAGGATTCTAAACAATTGAATATCATTCTAAGCATGACATAAAGAATCCAACTTGATAAGGAACAAATAGTAACAATATGAATAAACGAACATAATCTCTAATACCATAAACCCAATAGTATATAATTCTATCATGAGAAATATAAACTATCATAAATGTAAAACCAACTCCCAAATAAAAATAATAACTACTACATAATACAACCTAACTGGAAATGTAAATGGAAAATAAAATGAATGAGCATTACAAAAACTACTTCAATTATAAGAACAATACGATACTATAAAAAAGTACTTCACAATCAGTGGGACCCGACACCAAGGGAGTAATCTAAGCAAAGAAACCCATGACACCTAGTTCCTGAATCCAAAACCTTCCATAATACTAAGTCACTTCTCAATATTTAATTATTTCATTAGCATGTATTAATTCTGATTTCAATTATGAATTATATAACATATAGCAAATATAAACAGTGACATCACATGTCACAACAGATAAATATAATAAATTTCACAATTAAAATAATACACAGAAAATACAGGGTATTACAAAGAAAGGCTTCGATCTCTAGGGTGCGGTTTCTGCTTAAACCAAACACCACCGAATAGGAAAGCAGCGACTATAGCATTTATGGAAGATAGTGAAATATCGTAAAAGAAAATGGGATACGGCTAACTCCAGGATGTAAAAAGGAATAAATCGAAATATATGGAATTAGTAAATTTCGGAAAAAATAAAAGGTTAATAACAATACACGGAAATGATATTTCAAGCTTTAAATGGCATTAATGGAATTATGAGTTATTTTATAATTTAGATAATCGGTAAGGCCATGTATAACGGACTAAAGAATGTAACAAGTTAATATTGTAAAGCTTTGGTAAATTTAAAGTCAAAAGAAAATAAATCAATAAAAACTGTGATTCGGAAGTTCGAATAACCTATAGCGGTTATAAGCCTACGTTGGTATGTGGGTGTAAATAGCTCTCTTATACACCGGATGCATGTATTGGAATGTTATTCTTAGGAAATGCCATGGAAGTGGTGTTTTTAAGATAACACTAATGATTTTAATATAAACTGGATAAATGACAAAGGAGTAACTGAGGAATATGTTTTTACATATATCAATCGTGTAAATTAATGGATTAAAGGCACGTTTTTGTAATAAAACGTTAAAGCATAAAATTTAAAGGTTAATATTTAACCTAATTTAAAGGAAATGTTTTTATATAAAACACAGTTAATGCATATATTACGTAATTGTCGCATGTACATTCGAGTTAATGTATGATATTGCATTCATTCCTTATGTCATTCGTTGCATTATTGTTGGGACCCCACTTGGAATTGGTTTACCCCATTCTCCGTGTTACGAAAGTTTTAGTGAGATATCGTCTTTTTTGAGGATTTTATAGGTAAGTATTTCTTACTATTTATGCTAGTAGCTCTGATTACATGACCCTTAAGGCATTCCCTAATTGGTTTTGTACTTGTCATTATTTAATTATATGTCTAGAAAATGGAATGGTATGCTTATTCGGGAAATATAATTAATCAAAATGGAATAGAAATAATATTTAAGTTGTTTCACATCATTACACAATTAATGTACTGGATTGGGTTAACCCGCGGGTGACCCTTATTATCTAGTCGGGGTGTTACAAGCGTGTGGATAGTTCATGGGTGTGTCCATGTAGGAATTTTCCAATGAACTCATCAATATGTGTGATTCAAACTCGCTAGTCAAATTTCCTTATTATGGGAAGCTATCTACATATAAAAAATGAAGGTGATGACATAATTTAATATGAATATTATATATTAATTTGAATAAAGTATTTATCCACTAAATGTTATTATTTATCGATACACAAATATGTATGCGAGTTGCATCATTTACATAAAAATAATAATAATGAAAACGCGTTTAGTATAGAAAAAACTCTAGTGTGAGGGCAAGGTACCCTTGTTATTTCTATGTATTTGAGCAAACAAAATCTAGCTAGTTTGATATTTTCTTAGTATTTAAATTATCTTAACTTGGAAAGAAAGGGTTTTATTTAATAAAGTGTAATTTAACGTGGAGTCAATGAAATTCTATAGTTTATAAGAAGAGGGAATTTTTTTTACAATGGATCCATTTTAAAGTAAATACTTAGCACTAGTGTTGTAAATGCTAGATTGACCCTAGTTGTTAAAGCGTGGAACTAATGATTACTAAGCGGCACAAGTACCCGAAACCATCTATAAGATGTGTTAACATATAAGTATCAAGACTGTTATTCAATTTGTGGATTTTTCTATCGGAATGAAATAGTATAATAAAAGGAAAGTGACTTATAATCTCTTGATGTTAACTGGTTGTGAGTCACTTTCAGATTTCACTTCCCTACTGACTAAGAATTACAAAACCAAACTAGTCCAAACTCGTTCAAACGAGATCACATAAGTCATTTGATCGACATTCCAAAGTCGTTTGAATGAGAAACTCCAATTCAATCTAACGAACCCATTACTTGTTCGAATGAGTACCTAAATCTCATTCTAACTAGATATCAATCTCTTTTGAAAGAGATACACGCATTTCATCTTCTCAAAATCTCAAAATATGCCATTAAAAACCAATAACCTTATTCCGATTCCTATAAACAATAACAAACCCATCCTAGTTTATATATAAGTTATAATACATCATTGCTAACCTATATCGACATGTTTTAATCACTTATAACATGGATTAAGGTGTTAATTATATAATATACACTTAAACACCCCCGTTTTAAATTTTTAACCAATTTATCTCAGGTTTGCATCAAATCTCGAATTAAGCAAGGTCTTTTATTTGATTCAATGTAATGAGTTTGATTATAAAAATTATAATCATATTCCAAGTCAAATTCATGAGATTTGGAACTAAAATCAACTTATATCATTAATATGAGGTTTAAACTTAATTTTACCTTTAAGTTAATTATGAATTTAGTAATATGATTATAAAATCAAATTAGTACATGAATTAGTTCAGATTCAAATATATAATCACTATTCTAACACAAAGACAATCAAATTCCTGCATTGCACAAATTTGTCTTAGATAATTTGGTTGAATCTAAGCCTTTAAATCTCGAAATCTCCTTCTTTCTTGAGTGCCTATTCTTTTGAGCCGCTTAGGGTCTCTCTTAATTGTCTCTTATGTGTCTAGGTTTAGTCTAAGCAACTCTTAACTCAGCTTCCGACGAAATTAACCATAGGCTCGATATCAGCCACAAACCAATGATCCTCAACCACTCCAAGGCCTGAAACTTTGCATAAGCCATACACTAACGCAATAGATTTAAAACCCACTATTTTAAGTCAAAATTGTACCTTCTAACATCCTAAATGGCAACCCGAAAAGTGACATGATATAATTAATTAATTATCTTAATAAACTAATATATTAGTCGGTGCGAGTCTAAACATTAATTATTTAATTATGTATTAGTTAAGCATCACATGACATTATAAAAAACTATGTATCAATATGCGGGACTCGACACTCGGAGAATAATCCAAACTAGAAAACCTTTGATACCTAGTCCTTCACTATTCCATAATCGTTCATAATACTAAGTCACTTCTCAATATTTAAATAATGCACTAACGTGTATTAATTTCGATTTTGGTTATGAATTAAGATAAACCATGTCATCACATATCACAGCAAATATATATATTAAATTTCACACTTTGAATAATACACTGAAAATATAGAGAATTAAAAAGAAAGGCCTGGAACCCTAGGGTGAGGCTTCAGCTTAGACCTAAAATCACTGACCAGATAAGCAACGGCTACAGTATTTATGGTAGACGATGAAAGCCAATAAAGGTAAATAGGATACAGTTAACTCCAGGATGTGAAAAGTAATAAACAAAAATATATGGGATTGGTAATTTCTAAAAATATAAGTGGTTATTAACAAAACATGGGTATGATATTTCGGGCTTCAAATTGCAAGTAATCAAATTTTGGGTCATTATACAATTTAGATAATTGGTAAACATATGGTATAACGAAATAAAGAATGTAGCAAGTTGACACGGTAATGTGTTAATAAGGTAAGGCAAAATGAAATAAAATAATAAAGACTATGATTTGGGAGTTCAAATTACCTATAGTGGTTGTAATCCCGGGTTAGTTTGTAAGTGTAAAAGCGCGCATTGGATTGTTATTCTTAGAAAATGCCATGAAAGTGGCGATTTTAAGATGAAACTAATGGTTTCAGTGGAAACTCAATAAATGCCAAATGACTAACATAAGAACATCTTTTCCTATATATTAATCGTGTAGATTAATGGATTAAAGGGACATTTTAGTAATAAAATGGTAAAGCACAAAACGTAAAGGTTAATAGATTTTAACCCAAATTAAAGGAAATATTTTTGTATAAAACATGGTTAATGGATACACTATGTCATTTTTGCATGTACATTCAAGTTAATGAATGATGTTGCATTCGGCCCTTCTGTCATTCATTTCTATGTTGCATTATTGTTAGGAACCCCACTAGGCATTTGCTCACCCTGTTTCCTTGGTTATGACAGTTTGAGTGATATATCATCTTTTGTCAACATTTTACAAGTAAGTGGTTCTTACTATTTATGCTAGTAATTCTGATTACACAACCCCATAAGGCATTGCCTAATGGGTTATGTACTTGTCCTTATAATTTTTATATGTGTTGAAAATAGAATTTCATGATTATTCGGTAAATATAATTAATTCAAAATGGACTAGAAATATTTTTTAGGTTGTTTCGCATCACCCTACAATTAACACAGCTGGACTAGATTGGGTTGACCCACGGGTGACCCTCAAATTTAAGTCAGAGCTTTATAAGCATGTGGATAGTTCTCGAGTTTGTCCGGGTAGGAATTTTCCAATGAACTCATCAATGTGTGTGATTCAAACTCACCAGTAAATTTTCTTTATTACTGGAGGCTATCTACATATGGAAAAAAATGAAGGTTTTGACATAATTTAATATGAATATTATATGTTATTTTGAATAAAGTATTTATCCACTACATGTTATTTTGTGTGGATACATAAATATGTATGTCAGTTACATCATTTACACAGGAAGGATAATAATGAAAATGTGTTTATTATAGATAAAAGACTCTAGTTTGAGGGCAAGGTAACTATATTATTTCAATGTATTTGTGTAGACAAAACCTAGCTAGTTTGATATTTTCTTGGGATTTAAATTGTCTCAACTAGAAAAGAAAGTGTTTTATTTAATAAAGTGTAATTTGACGTGGAGTGGGTGAAATTCTATGGTTTATAAGAAGAATGTACGTTTTTACAATGGATCTAATATAAAGTAAATAGTTCCTTCTAGTTTTATAAATTCTAGATCGACACTAGTTATTAAATCCTGACAATAATGATTGCTATGCAGCACAAGTACCCGAAACTATTTATAACACGTGTTAATAGATAAGTATCAAGACTCCTATTCAATTTGTGGATTTTTCAAAATGAAATTGCAAAATCAAAAGAATGTAACTTATATTCTCCTGATGTTAACTGGATACGAGTCACTTTCGAATTCCACTTCCCAACTGATGAAGAATTAAAAAATGAAACAAATCCAAACTTGTTCTAATGAGATTCTTAACTCATTCTAACGAGATCGCTTAAATCGTTCGAACAACATTCCAAAGTGGTTCATATGAGAAAACCAAATTCAATCTAATGAGAGTCCCCTAAACCGTTCAAATAAGTACCTAAATCTCGTTCCAATGAGATACTAATCTCGTTCGAAAGACATACATGCAGTTCATCGTATCCAAATCTCAAAATCCTCCATTAGCAACCAATTAACTTAATTCAAATGCCTCTAAATAGCACCAAACCCACCATCCTTCAAATATAAGTTTTAATACATCATTACTAACCCATATTTACATATTTTCATCATTTAGAACATGGATTGAGGTGTTGATTTCATAATGTACACTTAAGAACCACCCTAGTTTCAAAGTTTTAACCAATTAATCTTAGATTAGCATCAAATCTCGAATTAAACAACGGCTTTTACTTAATTCAATGTAATGGGTTTGTTTCTAACTATTACAAATTATATTCAAAATTAAATTCACGAGATTTATCACTAAAATCAACTTATATCATCAAAATGAAGTTTTACGTTAATTTAACCACTAAGTTAATTATGAATTTAGGAATTTGACTATAAAATCAAATTAGTGTATAAATTAATTCATATTCAAATGTATAATCACTATTCTAATATAAAGACAATCAAATTCCTACACTAAGTAAACTTGTCTTAGACAATTTGGTTGAATCCAAGCCTTCAAACCTCCAAATCCCTTCTCTCTTGAGCCTCTTCTTTTTAGCCTCTTAAGGCCTGTATCAATAGTTTCTAATGTGCCTAGACTGAATCTAATGACCTATTAACTTAGCTTCACAGGAAATTAACCATAGGCTCCATAAGGGCATCAACCCAATGAGCACCAATTCCACTCCCAATGGCCAAAAACTCTACCCAAGCCATGTACTAATGAAATAGGCTTAAAACCCATTATTTTAAGTCAAAAATGGACATTCTAACATCCCAAATTTTGACCAAACAAGTGACATAATCTATCTAATTAATTTCCCAATAAACTAATATATTTGCGGGTACAAGTCCTAACATCAATTTTTTAATTATTTATTATTTAAGCATGACACGACATTATAAAAAAAATACATCACAATCGGGGGACATAACACCGACGGAACAATTCAAACAAGGAAACTCCCAAAACCTAGTCCCTAGTCATTCCATAGTCAACCGTAATACTAAGTCACTTCTTAATATTTAATTAATGCATTAACGTGTATTAATTCTGATTTCGATTATGAATTATATAACACATATAAAAGATAAACAATGACATCACATGTCACAGGAGAAAAATCTAATAAATTATACACTTAAAATAATGGACAGATAATATGAGATATTACAAAGAAGGGTCCGGAGGGCTAGGTGCGGCTTCAGTTTACACCCAAAATCACTAGTCACGGAAGCAATGACTGTGGTATTTATGACAGATGGTAAAAGTCCGTAAACATATATGGGATACGGTTAACTCCAAGATGTAAAAAGTAATAAATGGAAATATATGGGATTGGTATATTTCTAAAAATATAAGCGGTTAATAACAAAACATGGACATGATATTTAGGTCTTTAAATTGCAAGTAATAGAATTTTGTGTTATTATACAATTTAGATAATTGGTAAACCCCTGGTATAACGTACTAAAGAATGTAGCAAGTTGGCACGGTAATGTGTTGATAAAGTTAAAGGCAAAATGAAATAAAGAAATAAAGACTGTGATTTGGGAGTTCGAATTACCTATAGTGGTTATAATCCTGGGTTAGTTTGTAAGTGTAAATGAATCTCATATACACCGGATGCGCGTGTTGGATTGCTATTCTTTGATAATGCCATGAAAGTGGCAATTTTAAGATGAAAGTAATGATTTCAATGGAAACTGGATAAATGGCAAAGGACTAACGTAGGAATATGTTTTTCTATATATTAATCGTGTAGATTAATGGATTAAAGGGGTATTTTTGTAATAAAATGGTAAAGCACAAAATGTAAAGTTTCATAACTTTTAATCCAAATTAAAGAAAATATTTTTGTATAAAACATGATTAATGGATACAGTGTGTAGTTGTCGCATGTACATTTGAGTTAATGTATGATATTGCATTCATTTCTTTTACGGTTAATTTTTATATTACATTGTTGTTAGAAATGCCACTAGGCATTGGCTCACCCTCTTCCCTTTGTTAGGGAAGCTTAAGAGATATATCATCTTTTGTGAGTGTTTTACAGGTAATTATTCCTTACAATTTACGCCAGTAGCTCTGATTACACGACCCCTAAGGCATTGCCTAATGGATTTTGCACTTGTCATTATAATGTTTATATGTGTAGAAAATTACATGCCTATTCAGTAAATATAACTAATTAAAATGTACTAGAAAAAATATTTTGGTTGTTTCACATCACTACACAATTAATGCAGCTGAATCGGATTGGGTTGACTTATGAATGATCCTAGAATCCAAGTCGGGGCGTTGATACGTCACGAATATTATATATTTGCACCCTTTATCTTTGTGCATTCTAGCACTTTTATGTTCTGAAATCCTATATTTATGCTCATTAACCAGAGAACCTCAGATTTGGACATATATATGTTTTTCAGGGGTTAATTGTGCTTTTGTAGGTATTGGAATGCTAAAAGTGAGGATCGGTTGCATTTCGGAGAAGTTCCATCACCAGACGCTACTTCAAGGGAATTTTAATCAATTCACGCTTTATATATAGCTCATGTAATTTCGACGGATGTTTATTTCATTGATTTATCATCGCGTGGCCATAAATGGTGCGTCGTTTCGAGTTCGGATGAAGAAGATATGGCCATTTCCGTTATGAACCCTTCCTCCCATGTGAAGACCAAAGGGCACCAAAAAACAGAGTGCCGGTCGACCGTGCCCAGGGGGCCGATCAACCGTGTATTGGGATTTTGCCTTATGAGGGAACCAGTGGGCATCAACTTAAGATACCGATCGACCGACCCCCTAGCCGGGGTCGACCGGTAGCAGTAGATATTTGGCAACTTGTTCCTTTTCTTTTCTTTTTCCTTTTATTTTCTATTTTTGTTTTCATCTTACTCTATAAGATAATCTTCATTCTCTTTTGTAAATATCTTACATTTTACATTAGGTTTAGGGTTTGTATTTTTCCCTTCTCCCTTTCCTTTGGGTATTTTGCCCATTTTTATGTATGTAACTTTACTTTCCATTGTCTCTTTCATTGGTTTAATGTTTTATTTACTTGCTTACTTTCATTTCCATAACTAGTTAATATTAATTTCTTATTGGTTATTACTTTTTTAATTAGGTTTACTTTCTTGCTATCAATTCATGTCATTTACCATGCCTTCTAGCTAATTTAGTCTAGGTTGTGTTGGATTGAACTCACCTATGGGTTGACGGGTTGCTTTGCTTTGGTGATGGAGTTTTAGGGGTCTATTTCGTGTGGGTTGTCTTAGTTATTATGCCTAGGATATTTAATAGGGTATATCATGTATGCTCCGTATTTACGACATTGTGTTTGTAATTTCCGAGATACTTGTTGACGCCAAAATCTTATTAGACTTTTATGCGAATTTAGGGGTGTGACAACTCTTGATTTAATGAACTATGGAAACGAGACTCAATCTTAATAACTCGCGAGCCCATGTAACCATTTTATACTAATTAACTCGGGGTGAGGGATATCCGACGCAACCTATAGTTTTATTCACTTTGTTAACATAGTTTAAATACACTCACCTAGTATAATCTTTTTCCTTTTGTTATCTTTTCTTTTAAGTTAGAAAAATACCTTTTACACATTTATTTTAGTAATATTAAACCAGTTAAATTCTAATAACTCGTCTCTATAGATTTTCGATACCCGGAATGGCCGCTATACTCCCTTAAAAGAGTGTAGTCACAATTTAGGTTTTTGTATAGAGTTAGTGAGCCGAATGTTACAGAACGACCGGCATCGGTGACACAACACCGTGGCAAAACCTTGTCCCTTAAATGGCGTCGTTGTCGGGGATGAGTTTATTTTAAAATTTATTTGATTTAGTATTCCGTAGTATTTTTTTTTCTTTGTATTTTCTGCCTAACATTTTTGTAGGACTTGTACATTTGAGCACCAAGAACCGCTTGAATTTTGCGCTCGTGCATAACTTTGTGAAATTCGCCACTTCAAGCCATATTTGGGGTAAGCATGTCTTATTCCAATCCTATCGATAATCATTACGATAATTCTCAACATCCCCGTACTCCTTTGACTTTTGGTCAATACTTAGAGTCCCAAAAAATTACGAATTCAAAAATGACTTTGGGTGAATATTATAAAATTCAAGTTTTGGAGAGCGTGTATTTTGAGGAGGATGATAACGATTTTGGGCCTCTAATTCCTTATAATAGGAATTTTGAAACAAATTGCAATAGTTTTCAAAATTCTTATAATAATGAGCTTGAGTATTGTTCCGACAATAATTTTCAAAGTTCTCATTTGCAAGAATCAGCACCTCGGCCTATGACTTTCGGTGAGGGCTTGCGCATGCTTGAAAATGAGAAAATTGAAAATTGTTATTGGGAAGAAAATCATTGTTGGTAGCATGAGTTGGATTTATTATTTTAATCCGACGATGATTTTTCTTCCTAGACTTTTCAAGTCGATGAATGTTTTGACCAAATGAGGGCTTTGTGCCTACTTTGGAACAAACCATTTTTGACTTGGCCGATGGTATAGTAGAGCATGAAAGTGAGGATGAAATGGACGTAATATCCATTTGCAATGAAATGATTTCTTCTTTGGCCCCCAAAGAAGAACATTTCATTGAAAATGATCTTATTTCCTTTGAAACTTAATCTTCAAGCGATGATGACTCATCTCTTGAGTTTGAATTTCTTTCCTCCTCATTTTCATTCTCCATTATCACACCGTCATAAGTACCCGATGATTCGGTTTTAAACTTTAAATGTTAAACCTTTTCCATCGATGAGGAGTACTTGCTCGAGTCGCCTTCCATGAGGGCACCTTTGCCTCCATCTACGCATCCTCCCATTCCAACTGAAAAATTTAAGGGAGAAAATTCAATTTTTTTGTCCCCTTGTGTATTTATCACCCGTCTTATCCAAATCCCCCATCCTCCCACCAAAAAGTTTAATTGGGGATGGTTCATTTCTTTCGCCTTACACATGCCTTTCATTGTTCAAACATAATTTTTATTTTCTGGGAGGCATGCATGAAAGGGAGGGTCCCCCGTGGATCCTTCAAAGTCAAATCGTGTTTTGGCTAGACCCTAAAAAATTTCAACTTCTGGTGTATAGTTAGTTAGAAGTTATAATTATAGGTTGTAAATAGTTAGTTTATTTTACTTATTGTCTAGTGTAATTAGTTAAAATTTTATTCTTTCTTTTTGTTATGCTTTGGTACTAACATGTTTTGTAGAATCGTTGGACTGGTTCTTTTACGAAATCGCTCCATTATGGGTAATATCGCTATTTTTCTCTCTTTAACTTGGTTCTTAATTTACATTGAGGACAATATCAGGTTTTAAGTTTGGGGTGTGGGATATTCTATCCATTCATTGGTAGTTTCTTTGATTTGGTTATATTTTATTCCCAAGCATGCTTTTCTTGTAAAAAATAAAAAAAATTCAAAAAGATTTTCTTTCTTTTTTTCTCCTTTGTTGGGCAGTTTGCCTTTGTTTTCGATGACAAATTTCAATAATTGCCCGATCAAATAGACAATTCAATGATGCATGTTCTCAATTTTAGAAGTTATTAGACTTTAGTCCTAATTATTAATATTATGAATAACTTCATGAATTAAACTTTAATCCCATGATCACATGCATTTTTCTTGTTTTATTTACTTGGTTTAGGATTTTTATAACTCGGTAATCTTTTGTTGCATTGTATATACTTACACCGAGTAAGCTTTGTACCTTTTGTTGTTTGTGAGTGTATACACTTTTCTTTCCTCTTTGAAAATGTTACAGTCGTTGGTAATCTCACTATTCTTTCATTGATCGCTCATTAATTGAGTCCATATATGAAATGTGTTAATTGAGCATGATTTTCAAAGTTTTTTTTGACTTGAGAATTGTATAAACTTTATGAAATGATCATAGGTCATCTTTGTTATATCTCCCACATTGACCTTGACCTCACCTTATATGTTTACCCTCGTCAACCCCTTTGAGCCTAAATATTAGCCTTTCATTTCATTACCCAAAATCCCATAACCAACTCCACATTGGAGTTATAAGCCATACATATTACCTTCCGTACCTTTGTTTGGAATGATACTTGGGATTGAATGATGTTGTGTTGCTGTTGAAATTTAGGCATGTGAGAGTGTGAAAAGTAAAGAAAAGAAAGAAGTGAAAAAGAAAAGCAAAGAAGAAGTAGAAAACAAAATAAAAAAACATGAGAAAAAGAAGAAAAGAAAAGAAAAAGAATTTTTTATATGTTGTGTATATAGTTTAATAAGAGTTGATTTCTCTCCAATTGTTATATTTAATTATTCTTTGGAACTTAATTTCCAATTTTGAAATTTCCCGCATTTTCCCATTATCCCGAGTTTTCATCTCCGAACACTTTGAATCCGTACATAAATATCCTTTGTTTTATACCCTAGCCTAGCCTACATTACAACCCTATCAAGTCCTATGTGATCTTAGGGAGCATTTAATTTAAAAGTTGAAATAGTTTTGATAATCTGTGAAAATGCATTTCGCCTCCTTTAATGAGCGGTATCTTTCATTGAGATTACAGTATTTCATTTTCTATATAGCGTTCTTTATTTGTGACATGTGTGCAGCTTAGTTTCCATTTACATTTAGTCTTTATGACCGCGTGTTTCGTGAGTTAACTCCCTGCTTCAAGTGAATTCACTTGATGAGTGTAATGCCCGTGAGGATTGAATATATACTTGCTTTAATTTTTATTCGATTTATTTAAGTTTTTTTCTAAGTCATTCTTTGCATGTGCTCACTCCCCTCCCATATTTTAAGGTTTCAATTCCACGAGGTTCATTCTATAATGTTAATATTAAGGACTTTTGTGTGAATTAGTTCACCTTCTAATAATGTATATGAAATCTTGTTCGTCTTGTTGGGCTTGTTTCACGTTGATTGGGGACTGTTCATATTTTGAGAAAACCATATGATGTTTGTGGGTTTCATCCCTGAAAACCCTCACGTGACGACACTCGTCCACTAAGGTAACCTAGGGGTTTAACGACTTATTGCATACGCTAAAAGCAATCGTGTTCCCTATAAAAGTGGCATTTATATTTCGATGTATATATACGTTTTGTATCACCTTCTGTGGACTGGTTTTATTTGTTTCATCACTAGGGAGTAGCAATGTCTTAGTTAGGGGGTGTAATACGTCACGAATATCGCATATTTGCGCCCTTTATCTTTGTTCATTCTAGCACTTTTACATTCCTAATTCCTATATTTATGCTCATTAACCAGAATACTTCGAATTTGGACATATATATGTTTTGCAGGGGTTAATTGTGCTTTTGTAGGTATTGGAACGCTAAAAGTGAGGATCAGTTGCATTTCGGAGAATTTCTATCACCGGACACTACTTCAAGGGAATTTTAGTCAATTTATACTCCATCTCCAGCTCATGGAATTTCTACGGATTCATAGTTAATTGAGCTATCATCGCGTGGCTGCAAACGACGCATCGTTTTAAGTTTGGATGAAGAAGATATGGCCATTTCCGTTATGAACCCTTCCTCCCATGTGAAGACCAAAGGGCACTAGAAAACAGAGTACCGGTCGATCGCGCCCAGGGGTCCGTTCGACCGCGTATTGGTATTTTTCCTTGTGATGGAACCAGTGGGCATCAACTTAAGGGATCGATCGACCGCCCCCCTGGCCACGGTCGACCGGTAGCAGCAAATATTTGGCAACTTGTTCCTTTTCTTTTATTTTTCCTTTTCTTTTCTATTTTTGTTTCCAACTTACTATATAAGAGAACCTTTGTTCTCTTGTGTAAATATCTTACATTTTACATTAGGTTTAGGATTTTTAAGTAGATTTTTCCCTTCTCCATTTGCTTTGGGTGTTTTGCCCATTTTTATGTATGTAAGTTTACTTTCCATCGTCTCTTTCATTGGTTTAACGCTTTATTTACTTGCTTCCTTTCATTTCCATGCCTAGTTAATATTAATTTCTTATTGTTTATTTCTTTGTTAATTAGTTTTACTTTCTTTCTTTCAATTCATATCATTTACCATGCCTTCAAGCTAATTTAGTGTAGGTTGTGTTGGATTGAACTCACCTATGGGTTGACGGGTTGCTTTGCTAATTTAGTCTAGGTTGTGTTGGATTGAACTCACCTATGGGTTGACGGATTGAACTCACCTATGGAGTTTTACGGGTCTATTTCGAGTGGGTTGTCTTAGATTTATGCCTAGGAGATTTAACGGGGTATACCATGTATGCTCCGTATTTACGACCTTGTATGCATAATTTTTGAGATATTTGTTGATGCTAAAATCTTATTAGACTTGTATGCGAATTTAGGGGTGTGACAACTCTTGATTGAATTAACTGTCAAAATGAGACTCAATCTTAATAACTCGTGAGCCCATGTAACCATTTCATACTAATTAACTCAGGGTGAGGGATATCGAACGCACCCTATAGTTTTTATTCGCTTTGTTAACGTAGTTGAAATACACTCGCATAGTATAATCTTTTTCCTTTTGTTATCTTTTCTTTTTAGTTAGAAAAATACCTTTTACACATTTATTTTAGGAATATTATACCAGTTAAATTCTAGCAACTAGTCTCTGTGGATTTTTGATACCCGGACTGGCCGCTATACTCCCTTAAAAGAGTGTAGTCATAGTTTAGGTTTTTGTATAGATTTGGTGAGCTGAATATAACATAACAACCGGCGTCGGTGACGCGATACCATGGAAAAACCTAGTCTATCAGGCGTTACAAGCTTGTGAATAGTTCCTGAGTGTGTCCATGTAGGAATTTTCCAATGAACTCATCAATGTGTGTCATTTAAACTCGCCAGACAATTTTCCTTATTACGAGACGCTATCTACATATGGAAAAAATGAAGGTGTTGACATAATTTCATATGAATATTATAAGATATTTTGAATAAAGTATTTATCCACTACATCTTATTATGTATGGATACACAAATATGTAAGTGAGGTGCATCATTTACACATAAAGGATAATAATGAAAATGTGTTTAGTATAGAAAAAATACTAGTGGAAGAGCATCCACAATGGTGGGGTGTTTGGACAAAAAAAAATTGCAAAGTTCTAAATCGAAAGACGTACACTGGTGAGAGGTAATTGGCAAAGTTGGTAGAAGAAAAGGTAAAGTATTTGCAAAGTTACCGGATGGCTAGTGAATCAGTAAAATCATCTTACAAACTTCTGAACTTCGTAGAAACTTCATACGAACTTCTTTTGTTCGTAAGAAGTTCCTACGAACTTCAGAAGTCCGTAAGAATTCCTACGAACAAAAGAAGTTCGTAGGAAGTTGTTTTTACTGCTGGTTAATTTAACGGCCGTTAGTAGAGTTTGTTTATAAATACAGCCCGCCTTCCTCACAAATTTTCATTCTCACCCTTTATAAATTTTGAGAGTATAATTTCCTCCGTGTGATTTCCTTACTTCCATTCTTAATATATTTTATTTCTATAGAAAATATGTCTTCCTCTCAACCGATTAGTTCCGGTATAACTCGACAACCTAATATGACTCCTTTTGAGGACGAAGTACTATGTACCATTGATGCTAAATATACAGCTCGAAGTATTGAAGGAAACTCGATATCATCGGGCACATTTTGGGACACCGTGAAAGATGAGTATAATGTCACGAATGGAATTATAATTACTCGTACGAGATCCATGCTATCAACACGTTATAATCATATATCACCTCAAATAATGCTATATATTGCAAGGCTTTCTCACTAACTCAAGAATATGGGAAGCGGGACGCACAAGTTCCAAGCGGTTACTGATGCACGCGATGCGTACCGTGCTGAAACCAACAAACATTTCACGTTCGATAACTGCTATCAAATTTTAAAAGATTTACGAAACTTTGACTTGGAAAACACAGCGGGGAACGATGATAGCCCTACACCTGTATGCGAAGATAACACTCCGGGAGTACGAGACGTACTGGATTAACCCCCGGGCAGGAAGGGTGAGAAACAACGTGCACATCAATGAGCGCATTTTGACAGATTGGATTGTAACATGGCGGTACTCAAACATTGCGAAGACTTCAATACAATGTTTAAAAGCAAGCGGGAGTGGAAGAATAGTTGTGCCCTTAAATTTGACTCTCAAATGGATGCGTTCATCGAGATAAAGTGAGCTGATCAACTCGCCAAAAAATAAGATCAGATCACCAAAAAATAAGATCAGCTCGTGCGCCTAGGCCGAGAGCAGTCGTACATAATGGAGCGATATGAACAATATGAATGATATGCAAAAGTAGTTTCATTATAAAAGTTTCAATGACCTAACAACGATGGTTGATGCAACCGAAGCTACGATTTCCGAGTTACAATCGAACTATGCCGGGTCGTTTAACCCTACATCAAGTCCAAGCGGTTCAATTAATGACTAGTAGTATTTATTATAGTTGTATTGAATCCTCGTTGTTTTATTTTCATCATTTACTTTCAGTATATGTACAATGACCCAGTTTGCATTTTAATAAATCCAATGTCAATGTTTAAATATATGTAATGTCAGTACTGTTTATTAATTTTAGTTTCAATACAATAGTCGTACAATTGCAAATTAAAAATCGTACAATTAGGGATTGAAAATGTAACTAATAAACCGAATAGCCACAATTACTATCAGAAATACGTTAAATTCTTCAACCCACCATTTCATCACCGTGGGTGTTCCAAATGTTCTCCACTAAATCATTCCGTAACTATTGATGTTTAGTTTCATCTCTTATCTTTTCATCCCGCATGAGGTAGTCGTAGAAATTAGTTTGGACCCTCAAAATATGAGGTGTTACATCATTTTGTTCGTATTCATTTTTCCATTGATAGTCTCTACGTTCATCATCAATAATCATATTGTGCATTATAATGCAAGATTTCATTATGGTTGATAGTGATTCCCTATTCCATAATTTACAAGGTTCTCGAACAAAAGCGAATCGGGCTTGTAGTACACCAAAAGCACGTTTAACATCTTTTCTACACGCTTCTTGGTCCTTGCAAAATAATTTCTATTTTTGTGTAATCCCTCGTTTGTTCCTAAATGTTTTAACTATTATAGCGTAGGGAGGGTAAATGCCATCACCAAGGTAGTACCCCATGTCGTATGAATTTCCATTAATAGTGTAATTAATGGGAGCTTCCCTCCCATTGCACAATTCCTAGAAGACATTAGACCGGTGCAAGACATTTAAATCGTTGCAAGAACTAGGCACGCCAAAGAACGATTTCCAAATCCAGAGGTCGTACGATGCAACCGCTTCAAGGATTATAGTAGGTGACTCTTTACGTCCACTATATTGATCGTGCCATGTTGTGGGGCAGTTTTTCCAATGCTAGTGCATGCAATCAATGTTGCCTAGCATTCTTGGGAAACCTCTATTTGCATTTTGTTAGAGTAACCTTGTGACGTCGCCTTGTGTCGGATTTCTGCCGTACTAGGGATCGAAAATTCTCACAATTGCCTCTGTAAATCTAATAATAGTTTCTAATAGAGTGGTTTCACTCATAGCGTACTGCTCAGACCACACGTCATGGGAACCCCTATTAGCTAACAGTCGAATTGCCCCCAACACTTTCTGATGAAAGCTTAAACCTTGATGACCAAAAGCATCATTCTTCTGAACAAAGTAGTTATCATAAAGGCAAATAGATTCAAGGATGCGATTAAAAACACTATACCGCATCCTAAATCTCCTTCGGGAAAAATACTCATTATATACCTTATCTTCCCCAAAGTAATCTTCCCATAGTTTTGCATGTCCCCTTTCTCTCCTACGATTCACTCGGCGTCTCATTTCGAGTTCTTCCCATCGCGAATTATATTTGTTTTAGCACACCACCGGGTAATCTCCATCATAATAATCATTTCCTCGTCTGAATTATCGGATGATCCACCTTCATTAAATTGTGCATATTGGAGCAAAATATTTCATCCCTCGTCGCTAGAACTAGAGGAGTCCATGATATAATTTGGTTACAAATTAATTCAGATGTAGCATAAATATTATGCTCTACCTGTATTGTTTTACGGTACAAAACTATTTATAATTATTTACTTTAAAGGTTGCATGTGTATGTTATTGGTAAGTGTGATACAGATAATATCGTTGCATGTGTATGTTATTGGTAAGTGTGCTACAGATAAAGGTTACTGTATATATTATATCCTATAGGTAAAATCTTAATTTCTATGTGTTATATCCTTGGTATGTGTGTTAAGTTATTGGTATGTGCTACAGATAATATCTTGGTATGTGTGTTATATTATTACCTGCAGTTTGATGTTTGTCAATATGTTGTATGTCAAGTTAGTGTATGTCAATTTACTATAGTTTACTTTAGTTTTGTTTAGTATAGTTTTACAATCGTCATCAGCTTTATGTTAAGTTACTTTATCTTTTCCATTGGTATGTGTGTCTTTGTAATATTATAAATATTTGTTACCATTGTAAAATAAAATTATAACTTCGAAGGTTTAAAATTACCTATAAATAAATTAGAAGGATTGCAACAATTTTTTATCTACCATTGTCTTATATTTAAAAAATAGCTTTATCTCCCTAATATTCATCCATTTACAATGGCTCTTACACAGATATTGCTGGTAACGATTGGTATGGGAAAAACTAATTTTCCAAACATATCCGATTGATACTTCTCGACGTTTTCTCAATGACTTTGGTCATATATTCATAATCTCTCCTAATTCGGAACCTGAAGACGGAGTTGTGTATCCTTGGGAACACATCACATGGCCAGATAAATATGATGAAAGGTGTGACTTGTAGGTGGTTTGCCATTACCATCACATATCCGTGCCAAAAAATCGGGCTGCCGCACTTTGTCCAATATCATATCCCGAAGAAGCGGATATATTTTGTGTTTATTTATTGAAGGAAGATATATGGCAGATGGAGAGGCGCCTACAACATTATCACAAAGCACAACGCGCGATGCTATCAGGTCGTCACATTCAGGAAGAATTAATTAACATATATAACGACTCTACGTTGGCATCAGATAACGACATTTTCGACTACACCAATTTCGGTTATGATTACTTTTCGGAATGCATATATGAAAATGATGGGGAAGAGTACGAACCAAATATATCAGACTCTAACGAAGAATATGTTGATTCCGATAAGCAACGATCTTATTTACCTAAATGTTTAGTGCACAATGGGAAAACATTATGTTGTACTTCAACTAGGTTCGACCTAAGCGTTTGAACACATACTCCTAATAATAATTTCGATCATGTATTAGTGTTTGTACTACTTAAGTCATTATTTCAATACTAATAAATGATAAATTTATTTCGGAATTATTGTTGTGATGATTATTTTATTACCATATATTTTGAGTG
This sequence comes from Sambucus nigra, assembly GCA_949130495.1. Lineage (NCBI taxonomy): Eukaryota > Viridiplantae > Streptophyta > Magnoliopsida > Dipsacales > Adoxaceae > Sambucus > Sambucus nigra. Next base: position 119,917,764 of record OX422208.1, read on the forward strand.
CCATATATTTTACCATATATGTATTAGTGTTTGTACTACTTAAGTCATTATTTCAAAACAATAAATGATAAAGTCCAATCGAAATAATTATTGTGATGATTATTTTATTACCATATATTTTGAGTGCCATATATTTTACCATATATTTATAATTTTTTACCATATATTTTGAGTGCCATATATTTTACAAGATTAATAAAGTAAACAAGAGTGTAATAACTTGGTTGTCATCATTCCATGTGTAATAAATGAAAATAGTTATGAGACATTATACATCATAACATTTTTCATAAATATAACACATTATACATCATAACATTTATCATCACAATTAAATTGAGAAACCAATACAAAATTTATTCATAACATTTTTCAATAGTACATCATACATCACTGGCGCCCCGGGCTGAACTCATAATCCGCACCTAAATCTGCATGTGAACCCGTGTAAGGGTCAAGCCCAAATAAATTACCCCAAGCTTGTTGCGACTCATATGTCGGGACAGGCTCAGAAGGTGGGGCTAGGTGTGGTCTGTAAACACTCGGACGACTAGAACTAGTACCACCCTCCTCAAACCCATGACTAGGCATAGTAAAACGTGCTAGTCTACGCTCCAACTCCTCAATGCGGTCATCACGTGCTTTGAGTTGATCCTCTCGCTGACGTGTCTCGTGTAATAATAAATGACGGAGACCTCGGATGTTATCAGCTGCTTCGATATAGGACTCACGCCATTTTAACTGCGTCAAAGATTAAGCTGGAGGTACGTTGGTTGAAAACTCAGGTCTCGGGACATCTATAGTATATGAAGCCCCCTCCGGTAGGCCGACGTCAACCGTCGAATTCTTCCTCGGTGGTTGGACATGCGTAGAACCACCCACAGAGAACTGTGTCTCATACACATGATATTCATTTGTCGGTGCTGGTGCTCGTGGGATTCGCAACGTCGAAGGTGCCACTGAACCAACTCCAATCAAATCTACATTAACATATCTGTCAATCGACAATAGTAATGGCCCGAGTGCTATTTCCTTCCAATAGGCATTATACTCTTCTTGGGACACATCTCTTATGTGTTGATTTGCGAGAGGCCAATTTTGGACAGCAGCTGCTTGAAAATCGTGTTCTGAGACACAACACTAACTCGATGGGGGGTTGTCTGCTATACATATTCGCCCAGTCAATTGTCAGATGGCCCGGTCACCCAAGTACCAAAAACCCTTAAATAAGGGATCCCAAAAAATCATTCATAACCCCGATATCTCACGAGCATATAAGATGACATCAGAGTCACGGTAGACAGAAGTCTTGTATGGCTGCCATATAATGGACTCGGTGACCGCATCTCAAGCTGATGTTGACTGCTTAAGATGTTAAACCGTTGTGCTCCCTTGACTTTCTTTCTGTTCTCCCTCGACCACCGAAATATGCGGGGCCACGCATCGATGGACAGAGCGACGAGAATAGGACATGCCATGGCCATGTACTCATGATGTAAATACTACAAAATTTGTCATTAAATTTAAGTCATTAGAATAAGTTGATATATATTATAATGAAACATAAATTTTATATATGCGGTTAAATAAGATGAAACAAAAATATACCTCGAGTATTTGCCACATGCATTCAACGCTAGTCAACGATCGTCGACTGGCTTTGTCCAAAAACCATATAATACGGGCATAAATAGCCGAACCCCAGTCGTATGTGCCGATGGCAGGAATATCCTCCAGATAATGTAAATAGCCGAGGTCGAAAGTGGAGTGAGCATTTGAAAAAAATACACTCCCGAATACATAAAACCAAAATGCCCGAGCTATGATTGGGGACATATAATCTGGTAAAGGTTCAACCATGACAAAATTTTCTATGCATTTTCTAAAGTCAGAAACTGGAATTTCCTCACCGGTAAATCTCTGTATATGAATTTCGGGGAAAAATTCATTTATGATATTACTAAAATTGCTATATTATTCAATTCGTAGATTTTGAATGGGTCGCCCTTGTCCAATCGGAATGCCTGTACATAATTTAAAATTTTTATCATATATTTAAATAATTAGGAATATAAATACCATAAAATATATTTCAAACAATTAATTTTGAATTTAAGTACAACAAATTATTTTCATATATTGAAACAATCGGAACGCCGGTACATAATTTAATTTTTTTGTCATATATTTAAATAATTATGAATATAAAAACCATAAAATATATTTCAAACAATTAATTATGAATTTAAGTACAACAAATTATTTTCACATATTGAAACAATTATGAATATAAATAATTATTTTCATATATTGAAACAATCGGAATGCTGGTACATAATTAATTTTTTTTGTCATATATTTAAATAATTATGAATATAATTACCATAGAATATATTTCAAACAATTATTTATGAATTTAAGTATAACATATTATTTTCACATTTTGAAACAATTATGCATATAAGTACAACGAAATAAAAAAAATTATTACTGGAAAGCATTGTGAAGTCGAGCGGAGTGAAGGCAAGCTCGACGTATGGTAGTTGGAAGGTATGTGTCGTGTCTCACCAACGTTCGATCATCGCCGTTACAATACATTGATCGAAATTGGGCATCACCATAGAAAAAAATTCAACATAAAACCGACACTGTCGATAATTGCTTTGATATCTAGTTTTTTCTCTTCGATCAATTTGTACAATTTCATTGATCACGCCCAATTCCCCCAAAATTCGAATTTATTTTCATTTATGATCGGAGTTTTTCCGTTCGACACGTATGATACACCATCATAAATACGGGTATAGTTGCCAATTACGGGATTCGACGATTTAATCGGCGCGGAAGGAGCGGGAATTGTTATTGAAGTCGACCCGTGTTTTTTTATTTCCCGATATTAACGTATTTTTTCCATTTTCTACCTAATTCCATAGTGTTAATAAATCTGATTTGGAGGATTCTATAAATCTAATTTGGGACTGATTTGAAATTAATTTGGGGATTATATGGGATGATTTTTGAGAGTATATGAAGAAATTTAGGGGAAATATGCAGAAAGTTTAGAACTGCTTTATTTAGAGACTATATGGGACTGTTTTGGTGAGAAATATGTAAAAAGTTTTAGGAAATAAAGAGAAGAAGATGGAGGAATTAATAACGAAGAAGATGATAAAAGTGATGGAAGAAGATGAAGAGAACTGAGGTTCTGGAGGAAGAGGAAGTTAGATGCAGAGAACTGATGAGGAAGAGGAATTGATAAAACGAATTGATAAAGGCTTGTAAATATATACACGGAGGAAAATGTTACCGTTTTATGACCGTTTACTTCTTACGAACTTTTGTAGTTCGTAAGAACTTCCTACGAACTTCATTTGTCCGTAAGAAGTTCCTACGAACTATAGAAGTTCGTAGAAATCCCCCCATTGCATGCTGCCCATTTATGTGAATGGTATAAGGGAACATACACAGATTAACTTATCTTTTGCCAACGCACACCACTACGGAGCGGTACCCTTGTTATTTCTATGTCTTTGCGCAAACAAAGTCTGGCTAGTTTAATATTTTCTTGGGATTGATATTATCTCAACTCAGAAATAAAGTGTTTTATTTAATAAAAAGTAATTTGACGTGAAGTGGGTGAAAGTCTATGGTTTATAAGAAGGTACTTTTTTTTACAAATGATATAATTTAAAGTAAATACTTCCCCATGGTTATATAAATACTAGATCGACCCTAGCTATTAAAACTTGACACTAACGAGTGTTAAGCGACACAAGTAACCAAAACTATTTATTAGATATGCTAACAGAAAAATATCAAGACTCCTATGTAATTCGTGGATTTTTCTACCTAAATGAAATTGCAGAATCAAAAGAAAGTGACTTATATTCTCCTGATGTCGACTTGCAACGAGTCACTTTCAAATGTCACTTCCGACTTGACAAACTACTCCAGGGGAACAATCAGATTGTTTAGGATAGTAAAAGATAGTATTTTCCATCTATTTTTATTAGATTTTTATCTTTTATCTGATTCCAATAACTCAATATCTCGAAGTGTAAAGACAATGGAAAAGAAAAATGTAAAGACGTGTAAAGAGAGAATGTGATGCATATGTGAATTTAGTGAAGTTGCATATTGATGTGCTTTGATATGATATTTTAGTTGTTTTTTGTAAATATATACTCTCAAAGGTTTTGGATATGAATGACTAGAATTTTATAAGAGTTTCACAATGGACGTTCGAAGGCCAAGTTAACAGATTTCTTAGGAACTCTAAGGCTCCGTTGTTTGTCGGGAAAGTTGAGAGGGGAAATGATTTTCGGGAAAAGTGAAGTGAAGTGAATTAAAGGAAAAAGGAAAGTTACTTTCTTGTGTGTGTTTGGTTAAGACGAGAAAAATTACAAGAAAATTATAAATAAAAAATAAAAATTATATACATACACACATATATAGTTATAACTTTATAATAAAAATATATAATATATCTTTGAATTAATTACATTTAGGCCCCCTGAACTTTGACCCCTCCAACACTTTATCACCCTACCTTTCGATTTTTTCAATTCACCCCCTAACTTTGAAAACAGCTATAATTAAATTCTTGTCGTCAAACTCCGTTAATTTTTTAGGAGAACTGTTAGTCATGCGCGTGGCACATGACTTTTTAAAGACTATTTTAATCATTTTGACCAATTTTTAAACCCTAGACCCTTTCTCTCTTTTTTCTCCTTCTCTCTCTCTCTCTCTCTCTCTCTCTCTCTCTCTCTATCTTGTCGTCAAACTCCGTTAATTTTTTAGGAGAACTGTTAGTCATGTGCGTGGCACATGACTTTTTAAAGACTATTTTAATCATTTTGACCAATTTTTAAACCCTAGACCCTTTCTCTCTTTTTTCTCCTTCTCTCTCTCTCTCTCTCTCTCTCTATCTATCTATCTATCTATCTATCTCTCTCTCTCTCTCTCTCTCTCTCTCTCTCTCTCTCTCTCTCTCTCTCTCTCTCTCCTCAACCATGGAAGCCCCCCACCCCCACCCTCCACACACCCCAACCCAACCCAACCCAACCCCCACCCATATTTTAGAAAATATTTTAAAAATATTTTCTAGTGTTTTCTTAATTTTTAAATGTTTTTGCTGTTATTTTAAGATTTTTTCAAAAAAAAAATTATGTTAGGACAAAAATGCCCTTACTTTAAGACAAGTGCCATGCACATGCCTAATGGTTCCCCCCAAAAAATTAACGGAGTTGGACGATAGGAGGTTAATTGTAGCCATTTTTAAAGTTTGGGGGTGATTTGAAAAAAGTTGAAGTTGAGGAGGTGAAGTGTTAGGAGAGGGGGGTAGTTCAGGGGGCCTAAGTGTAATTAATTCTATATTTTTTATTTCAATTACCAAAAAGTATAATTTATATAATAAACATCCATTCAAATCAAACATTATTAAATATAAAATAAAAATTATGAACATTTAATTTGTAAAAATATCAATAAATAGCGTATTATTATGAATAGTTATTGGTAAATACATTTGTAGTAGTTGTAATAATAATAATAATAATAATAATAATAATAATAATAATAATAATAATAATTTACATAGTAAAATATCAAGTTTCCTTGAACTTTCCTGCAAAATCCAAGGTCTTTGGTAGGATGTGTTTTGTGGAAAAATTTGAGGACCATTTTTCAACAACTTTCCTGCTAACCAAACCCAACAAAAAGTGCCGAAAAGTTATTTTCCTTCACTTTTCCTTTCCTTTACTGATAAACAAACGCACCCTAAGGGTACGTGGAATGGAGAGTTAAAAGTAAGATTGTGTTGGTAAAACATAGTTAACTACCACAAAATGAGAGGGACACCATAAACTTAACACCCCCTAAATCAATATCAACACTGCACTCGATAACTCATGCACACATTCAATGTTAATATCAAATCTACCTTGCACCTTGGAATAACATGATTACCAAGCATTAATGAAGAAAGATATCTCCTAAAAAAAGCTTTTTTATGTCACCTCACACCTCCTATTACAGCCTAAAGAGAAGAAAGTAATGTAGAGAGAGAAAATGGAAATTAGCAATTGAAACTCAATTCATTCAGATAAAACAATACATGAATATATAAGAAAATAAAACTTCTTCTAAAATATAAAAATAACAAACTTATTAACAAATTAACTAACTAAAACTCTAAATAGAAAATAATAAACTTATTAACAAACTAACTAACTAAAACTCTAATAGACCCCCTCAAGTTGGAGGTGGATCATGAATATCTAACACACCCAAATTTCTAAGAAAAAACAAAACTGAGAAGCATGTAATGGCTAGGTAAGAAAGTCAGCTAATTGATGATTGGAACCTATATGTAAAACCTTTAAGACACCCTCTTGAACCTTATCTCGAACCACATGGCAGTCTATTTCAATGTGTTTAGTGCGCTAATGGAAACACATGATTGGAAGCAATGTGAGTAGTAGCCTGGTTGTCCTAAAAAAGTACAACAAGCTAGAAAAGAAATATGAGGAAATCAGAGAGAAGACATATGAGTCAAACAAGTTCACAAGTAGCAGCTGCTAAGCTTTTATATTTTGCCTCAGCAGAAGACCAAGACACTGTCTGCTACATTTTGGATTTCCAGGAAATCAGAGAATCTCTCAATAAAATAGTGAAACCAGTAGTACTTCTTCTTGAGTCAGGGCAAGTAGCCCAATCAGCATCTATAAAACCTTTGAGAAGAAAGGATAAAGAAGATAGAAAGAAAATACCTTGAGTAGGAGCAACCTTAAGGTAGTGAAGAACCTTGTCTGCAGCCTTGAGATGAGGCTCCCTTGGTTGAGAAATAAATTGATTCAACTTATGAATAATAAATGAAATGTCTGGTCTTATAATAGTGAGATAAAGAATCTTGCCAATGAGATTTCTATAAGAAGTTGGATCTGAAAGGAGCACTCCATCTGATTGGTTGACATGAGCACCAGGGTCAATGGGAATGGAAGAGGGCTTAGAGCTAAGGAAACTAGTAGACTCAAGAAGCTGTAGAGCATAATGACTCTGAGAAACCACAATACCATATGCTGATCTGGCTACTTCCAAACCCAAAAAATACATCAATTGTCCCAAATCTTTTAGCTGAAATTAGTCATTAAGAAAGTCTCTAAGCTGAGTAGCAGCTTGGAAATCATTTCTAGCAAGGATGATATCATCCACATATACCAAGAAGGAAATGAAGGAAGAACCTTGGATTTTATTGAACAAGCTATAATTATATTTGGACTGAATGAAACCAAGAGCCAAAAGGGCTGAAGAAAATTTTGAAAACCACTGCCTACTAGCTCATTTGAGAGCATACAAATTCTTATTTAGTTTGAATAAGAAGGGGGGCCCTTAACAGCAAAACCAGGGGGAGAAACATATAGACATCTTGATGTAAATACCATATAAAAAAGCATTATTAACATCCAGTTAAATGAGTTGCCAATTCTGAACAAAAGCAATGGCAAGTAAAACTTTAACAGTGGTGAGATTGATAACAGGGGAGAATGTTTCCATAAAATCCACACTTTATTGTTGAGTATGCACCTTGGCAACTAATCTAGCCTTATATATTTCTATTATCCTATCAGATTTGAGTTTAACCTTGTAGACCCATCTACAACCAATAGGTTTCTTTCTATAAGGGAGATCACTAAAAGTCCAAGTGTTATTAGCTTTCAAGGCTTTAATCTCAGTGACCATAACCTCCCTCCAATGAGGAAAAGGAATGACCTGATGATAATACTCAATCTCATAAGTGGAAGATACAAAGAGGACAAAATATTTATCAGAAGGAGAGATATGGTGATAAGATAAAACTGAGGGCAGGGTATAAGGACCAACTGAAACAGTTAGAGAAGAAGGACAAGATACAAGTTTATAATGATAGTTACTAAGATAAGAAGGAGCTTGCTTGGATCTTGATGATTTTCTGGGAGCAACTGGAATTGCTTGAACAACTGGAATAGTAGAAGATGCTGAAGGTAAGGCAGAAACAGGTTGAGGAACAAATGAGGAAACCAAGTGAGGTGACAGGGAAGAAGAAGAAGGAAAAACGAAATAAAAATGGCGTGAGGCAAAGAAAGATGAGAAAAAGGATCTTTAGATACTAATTGTGGAAGAAGGGAATGAAAGGGAAAATGGTTTCATGAAAAACCACATCTCTGGAGATTATAATAGTGTTAGTAGAAAGATCCAAAATTTTGTAGCCTTCGACACCAAAAGGATAACCCAAAAAAACACAGTTTTTAGCTCTTGGAGCAAATTTGTGTCTATAGTGAGCTAAAGTAGAAGCATAGCATAAAGAACCAAAAACTATGAGGTGAGAATAGTAAGGTTGGACTTGGAACAAACACTCAAAAGGAGATTTATTATGGAGGATAGGAGAGGGTATCCTATTTTTGAGATATGCAGCAATTAACACACAGTCCCCCTAAAAATGTAAGGGAACACTAGATTGAAACCTTAAAGATCAGGCTATGTTCAAGATGTGTTGATGTTTCCTTTCAACTACAGAATTCTGTTGAGGAGTGTCTACACAACTCAATTAGTGAATAATCCCTTTAGACTTAAAAAAATTAAGAAAGATAAATTCTTGACCATTATCAGATCTAATAGCCTTAATGGATATATGAAATTAATTAAGAACTAGAGATTAAAAACCAGGAATGAGATGAGAAACATCATAATTTGATTTCATAAGTTAAATCCAAGTTGTTCTAGTGCAATCATCCATAATAGTCAGAAAATATCTATGTTTATTAAGGGTTGCCACAAGAAATGGGCCCTAAATGTCACAATGAATAAGGTTAGAAGGAGAAGAACATATGTTGTGATGAGAAACAAAAGGTAATCTTATTTGTTTAGAAAGAGGACATACATCACAAGGAATTATAAAAGGATTACAATCAAGTGAAGGTACATCATGTTTTATTAAATAAAATCTATCATTGGAAAAATGGCCAAGCCTAGAATGCCAAATATCATGAGAAATCATAATAACACTGTTCTTATTACCAAGCTGAAGAGGAGTAACATAAGAGGAGTTAGACAATGGAGTCTTCAAGATGTAAATATATCCATGTTTAGCACTCATTCCAATCATTGTCATGAGGGTGAGGTCCTGGATAATATAGGAATCAGAAAGAAAAAGATATGAGTATTGCATAGTGGAAGCTATCTTACTCACAGAAATAAGGTTGAGATGGAAACTAGGGATGCATAAAACATCACTAAGCAGGAAAGATGAAGAAAATATGACATTGAAAGTAACAGGAATTAGAAGACTATTAGGAAGGTGAACAGTAAAGTTATCAATAGGAGAAGCAGACTCAAAAAGAGATAAAGAGCAACACATATGATTAGTGGCCCCTGAATCAATAACCCAAGAATTAAGGGAATCAGGACCAAAACTAAAAGTACATGAGGAAGAGCATAAACCTGATAATGCGGCATTAAAAGAAGGATAGAAATCAGTAGTGGAATGAAACCAGGTATTAAAATTCTCAGCTCCAATCAAAGGTTGAGAAACCAAAATATTTCTTAGATTATCACCATTACTGAGAAAATATGGCGATGAAGAGTCATCGAATGAAGAAAACGATGAAGATTGCGAACCACAAATTACAGAAGTTCCAAGATTCGTCATGGTGAAAAATCAGAGAGAATTAGAAAAAAAATGCTCCGAGAAATTAGCCAGTTAAATGTGATGGAGATGGTGAAGATGAACTTCAAATCTTAAAAAACGATGAGAAATCGAAGAAGAACTAAGAACATCAATGGCGGAATCGTAGGTTATGCTCTGATTCCATATTACAGTCTAGAGAGAAGAAAGTAATGTAGAGAGAGAAAATGGAAATGAGCAACTAAAATTCAATTCATTCAGATAAAACAATACATGAATATATAAGAAAACAAAACTTCTCTTAAAATAGAAAAACAACAAACTTATTAACAAACAAACTAACTAAAACTCTAAATAGAAAATAACAAAATTATTAACAAAGTAACTAACTAAAACTCTATTACATCCCTTACCCATATTCGGGAACTTATTTGATAAGTAGCTTCTCATTTACTGCATTGGTTTTAACCTTCGTCGCGATAGTATTCACCAAAATCAATGGTCAATTACCAACCTTCACATTATAAATAAGGGTTAACTATTTTCTACTTACCGCAAAACTCCCATACAAACTCTGAAGCCCATAATTACCTTAAACAGATTTATAAGTCAATCATAAGATCAACATCTCTAGGGTCGTCGTGAAAGATTTGGGGGCTCAAGGCGAACTTGTAAAATAACGCCCTTTATATAATTTTGTTTCTGAAAAGTATAATATGTATTTTTACAAGCTAACAAGAAAAGAACAAAATAGAATACACAACAACCCAACAATCAATCTAAAAATTTTCGACCACAAAAAAATAAAGAAACAATGGAACCTGTTTTGCTGATAGAATAAAAAAATTAATAACAGATTAAAAGGAGCAACAATATTAATAACAAGAACTTAACAAAAAAAATTAACACTAAAAACTATAATTAAAAAAAATGACATATTAACAAAAAAATGATAACAAGAACATATAACTTTCTATTCACTTTTAAACAACATTATTTAAATCTTTAAATATAAATGTTGTTTGTACTAATCTAAGTGTTTAAAATATTAAAAAAAAAAAAAAGACAACGAGAACATCATTTAAATTCAAAAATATAAAAAACAGCATTTAAATCCAAAAATTAACAACAATAATTATAATTAAAAAATGACAGATTAATAAAAAAAAATGGCAACAAAAACTTAACAAAATGACAACAAGAAGAGGTAAAAAATAACAATAAGAAGAGATAGCTTTATATACACTTTAAATCTTAGATTAGTAAAATGACAACCTTTAAAAAATTAATAAAAGAGTTTAACATATTAGTAAAAAAACGACATTTATATTTCTGGATTTAAAAATAATACGAACAAGAATAACTTAACAAAAAAATTAACATCATTTTACAAGTGTTCAATAAATTAATAAACAATAACATTTATATTTAACAACAATGAAGATTTCAATCTAAAAAATTAACATGAGACAATGAGATAGGGTGAATAAAAAAAATACAAACCTCTCGAATTTTTTGAGCTGAAACTTGAGAGTATTGTAAGCATTTAAAAGAGAGTTGATTTTTTAGAGATAATGAAAGAGAATTTAAATAGTTAGAAGTTGGATGGAATTTGGAAAGTTGGTCTTGGGTGGGGTGAGAGTCGTTTTTTTCAATTCTTAAATGATTGTAATGAATGAGTAAGTGGAGATGAAGGGTTAGTTGTTGGTGGGTGGATTTTAAGTTTATATTTTGAGCTTGACCTATTTTTAGAAACTTATATAATACACACCTATACAATATTTTGAACCTATATTTTTATATCAGATTTGGGACCCAAGGCGGTTGCCTCATTGGCCTACCCCTTGGGCCGGCCCTGACCATCTCAAGCCCATTTTCGAACACCCAATGCTTGGACTGCCTTCTCCCACTTACTCTCTAGTGTAATACTCTCTCTCTCTCTCTCTCTCTCTCTCTCTCCATCAATCTTGAATCCTCTCTTATTATTCTAGGGTATAAGTTTTCCAAAATAGGTTACATCTCGGCTGTTGAGAAGCACTCACTAATCTCTACCTAGTAACTAACTACCTCTTATATTTTCAATTCTTCATTCCGGTAATGGTATTAGTCAAATATTGGATTGACGTAGAATTGTAAAATGTCTAATTTTAGATTTGTTAGGTTTGTATTGATTCGACAGGACTCTTCATTTGATAGTTTAAATTTGATTTTTTATAACGTTTTAAATTTATGGTATCATATTATTTTGTTTACTTTATATTTTATATGTTTAATGAATTAAAAATAATGGGGATTATTTTTATTATTTTTTTGGAATGTATACATGTTCTTTTTCAATGTCTACATAATTTATTTTAACGTATATGTGATTTGTTGGAAATGTATACATGATTTGCTTTGTACTTTATATGCATATTTTTTAACAAAAATTCTATTTGTACAGAGGAATCTGTACAGAATCGTCTGTACAGACTGACGTGTCGCGTCTGTATTGGTTCGTGTCTTGAGTGGGCCCAGACACGGACCAATACAAACGCGACACGTCAGTCTGTACAGACGATTCTGTACAGATTCCTCTGTACGTGTAGAATCACTCATTTTTTAATGTATACATGAATTATTTTAATATAAATGTTAGTTATGTATAAGCGATAACATACATGAAAATATTCATTATCATTTGTACTAGGGTGGTTACAGCATTATTTTGTATTCTGCTGAACTATTTTGGTCTAGAAAAAATGGTTTTGGTTTACAATGTATCAGTACCACCCAATTAATGAAAATTTTTGGGGTTGGTTAAAAAATAATTTAACAAAATTACTATACCAAAATTGACACGCCGAAAATACCGTCCCAAAATACTACATATGTCAAAAATACCAAATTTATATTACATTTGTTTATTTATTCATTAATTGAACGCATTTATCAAAACTGTTATATTAAATGTGATCACCACTGTTAATTTTTTATGCCATAGTCACTATATTTTCTTTTTCATTTAGATTAGCGAGTGAAATTTAATATTTTTAACAAAGTATATGTAATAATTTTTTAAAATTATGAATACATGTTTATTTATTTATTTGTCTCCAATTTGGGTTTATCCCTAATTATCTAATGATTTATATGTATAGTGTATAAACATTTATGTAGGTTATTTAATAGTTTATGCATTAATTTAGTTATTGCATTTAAAATTCGAAAAGTTGAACAATACAAAAGACAAAAAAATTATCAAAAGGGGAAAACTGAAATTAAAGATACCATAATGTCAAAAACAAAGTTTATAAAAAAACAATGTACCACACGATTCGGTATTGGTAAGTATTTTTAAAAAACGAAAAATGTTAGATCAACCTAAAATTCGGACACAAAAGTGCGACACAATTGATGTGTTACACTCTCATTCGCTCATGCTTGAGCCCTACTAAGAATGTAGCATTGTGAAATCCGAATACGAACTAATGTGAATATAACACGTCAATTATATCACACTTTTATACTATAATTTTGTATCAACGTAAAATAACTCAAAAAAATATTCCAAAATCAAATATATCACAAATATTCATATGGCATATTAGTATAGGTCAATCATGACCGACAACCGCTCATAATTTGTACTATTTAGTTACTTAAGGTCTTGGTATCCAAAAATGTTGGCAAGACTTAAAAAATTTATAGCTTATATAAGGAAATGTGAAGTTTCTCATGCATTACTTTTTCCGTCTCGAATTAATAATTTATTATTTTTTTGAATCGTTTAAAATTAATAAACTATTTTTATTTTTTGATATAATCAATTAATCAAATTTAATAATAATAGTAATAATTAAGAAAAAATCATGTTATGAGTTTCAAATAAATGCTTCAAAATCTCTTTCAAAAGTAATAATTTTTTGTCTTTGCAGGACCCATAATCAAGGCAACACTCAATAGATAAGTGAGAAAATAAGTGAAATTCACGTCACTTTTAAAGGAGATTTTGATACCCATATCATTATTTTTTTTAAATTAATAACGATATTGTATTTAGTTAGTACAAAAATTATATAGAGACTCTAACGAGCATAGGCGGAGCTACATGCAACCGAGAGGGTGCGGGCGCATGCACTGGATTTTTGGGATATATATATATATATATATATATATATATATACACATGTGTGTATTAACTTAAATGTTAAGGTTAAAATTGGTAACTTTTGAAACTTAAGTCAATATATATACAACAGTAGCCGACCTTAGTTTTTCAATTCAACCAAAGTTTTGTCTTCTCTCTACATTCAAGAACAAAACAAAAGGTAAGTCCCCTTTCCCTCCTCCATTTACATATTTGTTAGTCTACAGCACATTAACGGGTTCAAGATAAAAAAATTTCGAATGTGAATGGCCCTAGTTTACTGAAATTATTTCTAAAAATTATTACGGACCCTAGTTCAAGATAAAAATTATTATTAAAAATTTTCTCCTCCATTACATTGATTTTATTACTGAAATTATTACTGAATTTATTACTGAAATTTACAAAGTGATTAATCATACAAAGTGATTAAAATTTTACTGAATAAATTTATTAAATAAATTCAATAATAAATTTATCAATGGGTTAATCTTTTTCCAATAAATTTTATGTTAGATTAATTCTGATTTTTATGTTAGATTAATCCTTTTCCGTTAATTCTATTAATTTTAAATAACTTATTTAAGTTAGATTAATTCTGTTTGATTAATATATCGAAAGAGACGTGTTGAATGATATTAACACTGAACATATCATTCAATTTTTTCAGAAAATGAAGTCTAGGAAAGTTGCATTGCAATAACTATCCTATTTCATTTTGATAATGGTTTTAAGTGTTGAAATTGAATATTAATGCATGTTTTTTTTTTGAAACTTTCTTTAGTACTAGATTTATGCCCAAAATAGTACAAATAATCCAAAAAAAATGGCCTCGGGGGCTCCCGCTCCCGAACCCTCGGGGTGCATCAAACAGTTTCGCACCCACTAACTTCAAATCCTGACTCCGCCACTGCTAACGAGTGATTATAACAAAAAAAGTTAGTAGTGTGAATTAGTACTGATTGCTGCTTGGGGACATCTTAAAGCAACATATTATTTTCAAAGGTCCAAATATCAATACCAATTATTGTAATTTAAATGAATTTTAAATTTTAATCTGGTAAATTTATTAGGTTGAAGTCTCCTCACCCACTCCCACCAACCCCGATCGGATTATGTGCAATTTAAGATATTTTTCATAGTCGGCTTTGTCTCCTTTTAACCCTTTATTATTCATACAATTCGATCAAAAGCCAATTTTAATGATATCCTTAATTTTCTTTTGCTTTCAACAGATCTCAATTACTGTGAAGCTAGAGAAGGTGATTGCAAAAGTCCATAATACTGGCGTGTAAAATAATTGGACAGGGCGATAAGTGCTTCTTTTTGCATTAATAAAATATTTCTTTCATTTTTATGCAAAAACTAATCGTTCAAACTATTCTCACCCTATACGATAACAAGTGTTGGGGAAATTGGTACCTACCCTTTGACCCCGTTTGGTATGTGATAAAATTGATTAGAATCTAATTTTTTTTCTAACATTTAAAAAAAATATATAATACAGTATTTGGTGGACAGTTAAATTGCATAGGAATATGCCCCCCAATCAAAACCTAATTATCTCATTTGTGAAAAAGTGAGTGTAATTAAAATCCATTAAATATAGGTGGGATTCTTATTTTTTCATAGAAATCCTTACAAATAATTTTTGTAAAGATAAAAATACCCTTTAGAATATTAAATTAGAAAAACTACCCATAAAATCTAAATACATATTTTGTGAAGATAATTTTGTTATGTCAGTTTATATTAAATTTAAAGTCGAACAATTTTTTTTTACTCGTATAATAATTCATTTGAGTAACTTACAATATAATACACACACATCTACAATAAACTATTATATGTGTGTGTGCGCGCGCGCGCGCGCGCGCACGTGTGTATATATATATATATCCATATCCATATAATAAGATGGCATGGATTTTGAAATGTCTAAGCACAATAACGGCTCAGATCTTGCCACATCTCCCACTACAAATGAAGGGCTTAGATTAAATCTTCAATTTTCATTCAAAATTTGAAAATTCTTATTTCCACCCCCCCCCCCTACATTCCATTCCCCCCTTCTCATTAGCAACACAAAATAATTTTCCCTGTTCTCATTTACCCAAACTTTTGCACGACTCTCTCTTACCCTTTCATACAACTCTCTAACTCTGGGTTTCTCTCACCATCTAACTTATCTCCCTCGATCTCTCGCTCTTATCTTTGTCGTCCCAACCAAGTGAGTTAACTCTTCTATCCCTCTCATGGATTTAGGTTTTTTTGTTTATGAGTTTTCAAATTTGAGAGATTTTGGTTTTGATTATAGATTTTACAGATTGTATTGTTGTTTTTTTGGGGTTTTCATGAGATTTTTGGGTTTAGGGTATATGAATTGGTTTTTACGAATCATAAACCTTAAGAAATGTTATGTTATTCCTTAGTTCTTCTTTTATTTTCAATTTCAAACCATTAGGACCCATATTTCGATTTTCCATATCTTACCTCAAAGCCCTAATCATTTTTTAGGTTTGCCTCTTCCATTTTTGTGCTTATATTTGTAGATATAATTCTTTAGTTAATGGAATTTTTTTGCAGATTCAACACCTGAACAGGTATGTCTCTCTCGCTCATGAATTTTAGGTTCTCTTTTTCAGATTTTAAGGGTTTAGATAAACGGATGGTAGTTTTTTTTTGTGTGGATTGTATAGATTTTTATGTTCCCCTTCATATTAAAGCCTTTGGGTATGAGAATATAGGTTTTTGGTTTTTGTTTACTGATTTCTTAGGGATTTTTATTTTTTCTATTTTTAATTTACTTTTTACTTTTGACCCATTTCTCCTTTTTTCACACTCGCAGGTACTAATGTGATATTTCTCACACTCAACAGGTATATAGCTCACACTCAGTAGGTATATAGCTTTTCCACACCTTTGAAAATTGTTTTGGGGAATTTTTGGTTTTAAAATTACTTTTCTCTAAACAATCACAAACACACCCACATGGAAAAGTTAATTTTTGTGTTCTAAACTGAGTTTTATTTCTTTAGTCAAAGAAAATTGTGGGCATACTACTGTTTGGAATGCCATCAAACAATATTTTTTTTATTATGAATAAAAATTTATTCTGTTCCATTTGATTCATTATTCTGTTGTAGAGTTTAAAAAATTAGGGGTTTAAACTTGATTTCAAGTGGTGATGTATTGAAGATAAAATTGAACTTTGAAAATTGCAATAAGTATGTATTAAGATAAACATATATTCTTCATTAACGTGTGATTGATTATATAACATTTGTAGCTACATGGCGGTGTTCTGCAAAAAGCTCAACTGAGCTTCAAATGGTCAATTGGAATTCACGATCATCCGAGGAAGGTACTACCAGGTACCAATTATTTTTGAAATAATTTGAATCATCTCAAATTATATTTTTAATTTTGCAACATTTTTTCAGTTTGGGGTGTTGTAATTTAGGTAGATTAAAAGCACCCATACTTATCCGTGGACACCTATACTTTCATGTGTTGCGTATCCGTGGAGCTCTTTAGTGTTTATAAAAGCAATTGCTCTTTAGTGGATATGGCATCACTACTGAAAAAAAAAAAAAAAAACATGTATTTTGAACAGGGAAGGTTGAAACTTTTTTCCACTGATCATTCTCTCCTCATATCTCGAAAACCTCATCGCAGCTCTGTTTCTCTTCGATGCTTCCTTATCTCCGTTCTTTCATAAACTCTCTCCTGTCTACAATAAACACGTAGATATATACATATCACCATTACACAAAGAAGAATTATCCAACATCGATCCAAATCAGGAAGGTAGATCTTATGCATTCAAGTTAGAGTTTATGAAACCTTAATCTGTAGATTTTTAAAGTCCTAATTTTTGTGTTTTCACATCTCAAGTAACCATCATCTTATGAAGGTCTCTTTCTCTCACTAACACACACACACACACACACACACACACACACACACACATACATCAACCCATTTATGAGGAACTTAGGGATTTTATAAATTAGAATTTAAGTTTATGGATTTTGTAGATTTTATATTGTTTTGGGTACATGTTTTTTGCAAATTTTAGGGTGGTTTTGGATTTACTAGATTTCAAATGTTTTTTTTTTCTTTTCTTTTAGGATTTTATATGCATATTTGGGTTTTCATTAAGGATTTCCGCTGCTGCTGTTCCAGGATACTTGCTGCTGTTGCCCTGCTTTATGTTTGCCAAGCATACCTGCTGCCCTATTTTATGTCACACGAAAGCATACCTGCTGCTGCTGTTCCAGTAGCGCGTATTAGTTCATTTACATGATACAGGGGTTTTTAATCCAGTGCAGCGATGGGGATTGAGAGTTAATAGTGCTGTAGATTCTGCTGCAAGTCGTACATTTTGTTTTTCTAATTGTGCGGAATTGTGCAAACATCATAATAAATTGACATTCATACTTGAGAATATGATGTCATATATCTTACATGTAGTCCCTTCTTATTTATTAAACTTATGTCTTAGTAGTGTGAATATCTAAAGCTTGCTGACATGGATTTCAGAGATTTGAATTTGATGCTTGCAAATAGGAACATCCATGAACTGCATGATGATTATTACGATATAAATTTTAGCATCTAACTAATGGTTTTATTTTTTAGAGTTTGGAATGGGAGCTTGGATGGAGGTTCATTCACAACCCGCTCATTTGAATTAGTAGTATGAATTATTAGCAACAAGAGATGGTGGTGGTCTGGTGACAACTCTAGACGCGAAGGAACAATGAGGGTATGGAGAATCTTTATTCGCCTATGACTGTCGTTAAGTAGATGATAAAAAGGTATTTTTTTAAACGTCTATGATTATAGTTTGGAAGATGCAACATATATGTAACTTTCTCTATTTCCTCAGTTATCTTTTACAAAACCTGGGGTTGATTTTTATATTTATTGACAACTTCTTACAAATAGAGATAAAAGACATCTAATTGAACATTGATTGGATTGAGAGCTTCTGATTTATCGTTTTCAAACTATCCTGGTTCTTCCTCTCGACGTTCTCAATAATCTAACTGTTACTGCAAAACTTTGTCACCAGTTGATTCAAAACCATCAAAAGAGTACTTATAATTAGTAGATTGTCCGTTTGTGATATGATCGATACAAAACTTGACATCTTGGTTTTCATATGTGGTGCTTTGCTGATGAGTTTTGCTCTAATGCATCACAGAAACAGCTTAAGTTATTCTTTTATGTTAATGTATCAGGGTTGTATTTAGAGGTTAGATATCATGTTGAGTTTTATTATTTATTGGAGGTGCAATTGAATATGATTTAATATTTTTTATTGGAGGCATAATTATATTCTGTATTCTATGTTGATGTTTTGGGTTTTAATTTGTGATTGTTATTTATTTGAAACAGAGCAGTATGAAGCAACACGCTGGCAGCTTCAAAATCAATTTTTCAATTACATGGCAGAAAGTTTGCGTGGCAGCCATCACGTTCATGTTTACAAGTTTGCATAGCATCCATCAAGTTCAGGTTTTGCAATTATATTAGATGATTTATAATATGCAATATCTCATAGATATTATATTAATTTTGTGTTAGTTTGAGTGTGTTTGTGTTCAAGTTTGCAAGTTTTCGCATGTAGCCATCACATTCAGGTTTGCAAATCATTTGAATAAATATGGGTGTATGATGAAAAATCTGGTACTTCTGTCTCAAACACACACACGCACGCAATGCACTCTATATCGTGCTATCAACTTTATTGGTTATGTAAGCCCAGAATTCAATCATTCACAAGAATTTCAAAATGAGTTTCCATTTTGTTTTATGTTAATTTTATTTCAGGCGAAAATAGTATTGTTTCAGGCATGGCAGTTGTGGAATGAAGGTAGAGGATTGGACTTACTGGATTAGGACTTAGGTGAATAGTGCTTTCTGTCCCAAGTGATGAAATGCATACAAACCCGACTTTTTTGTGTTCAAGATCATGTTGTCGATAGACTAACCATGTCTGCAGCAGGTCGGACACTTACATCTATAACAGCTTGGCCACTTCCGGCAACAACTTAATTGACATTGTACATATGCATTAGTGTTTTTAGAAATGTGTAAAAATGAAACAAGTGGTACTTTTTTCTCTTTTAACCTCTCTTTGGAATGGATTGTATTATTTGTGGTGCTCTTTAATGAATTTTTTTTCTCAATTAGTTTCATTCCTTTTGTGTTGGTTCCTTTTTTCATTTGTTAAAGATGTACGCGGTTATGTTCTTAGTTAGATATGCACCTCCATAGTTTAATGTGAGCAATGTTGTAATTAGTGGTGGAACTTAACTATGGAGCAATAAATGGAGCCGGTCTTATGTATGTTGGGGAATGATATATAGATGTTTTGTTGATGAACTACATTTTTGTCATTTTTTGATTATGTACTTTCGAAATTTTTGTCGTTTCGCGATTATGTACTTTGAAAATTTTCGCTGTGCCTTCAGGCATGGGTATCCGCTAGTATATATATATATATATATATATGCTAAAGGGTATTAATGATATATATTGTACATTCTCATGTCACATTCCATGCATGAACCAAACATAAAATTTTGATTCCCAATTAGTTAACCAAACAAAACGAAAGGATTTAGAATCCCGATAAAATATTTCCTAGTAATCACAATTCATTCAAAACATTACCGCAAACCAAATGCGGACTTTGGGTTAACTTCAAATCGGATGTACTCGTCTCCACTAATATATATATATATATATATATATATATATATATATATATATATATATATATATATATATATATATATATATATATATATATATCCATATAATAAGATGGCATGGATTTTGAAATGTCTAACCACAATAATGGCTCAGATCTTGCCACATCTCCAACTACAAATGAAGGGCTTAGATTAAATCTTCAATTTTCATTCAAAATTTGAAAATTCTTATTCCCCCCCCCCCCCCCACATTCCATTCCCCCTTCTCATTAGCAACACAAAATAATTTTCCCTGTTCTCATTTACCCAAACTTTTGCACGACTCTCTCTTACCCTTTCATACAACTCTCTAACTCTGGATTTCTCTCACCATCTAACTTATCTCCCTCGATCTCTCGCTCTTATCTTTGTCGTCCCAACCAAGTGAGTTAACTCTTCTATCCCTCTCATGGATTTAGGTTTTTTTGTTTATGAGTTTTCAAATTTGAGAGGTTTTGGTTTTGATTATAGATTTTACAGATTGTATTGTTGTTTTTTTGGGGTTTTCATGAGATTTTTGGGTTTAGGGTATATGAATTGGTTTTTACGAATCATAAACCTTAAGAAATGTTATGTTATTTCTTAGTTCTTCTTTTATTTTCAATTTCAAACCATTAGGACTCATATTTCGATTTTCCATATCTGACCTCAAAGCCCTAATCATTTTTTAGGTTTGCCTCTTCCATTTTTTTGCTTATATTTGTAGATATAATTCTTTAGTTAATGGAATTTTTTGGCAGATTCAACACCTGAACAGGTATGTCTCTCTCGCTCATGAATTTTAGGTTCTCTTTTTCAGATTTTAAGGGTTTAGGTAAACAGATGGTAGTTTTTTTTTGTGTGGATTGTATAGATTTTTATGTTCCCCTTCATATTAAAGCCTTTGGGTATGAGAATTTAGGTTTTTGGTTTTTGTTTACTGATTTCTTAGGGATTTTTATTTTTTCTATTTTTAATTTAGTTTTTACTTTTGACCCATTTCTCCTTTTTTCACACTCGCAGGTACTAATGCGATATTTCTCACACTCAACAGGTATATAGCTCACACTCAGTAGGTATATAGCTTTTCCACACCTTTGAAAATAGTTTTGGGGAATTTTTGGTTTTAAAATTACTTTTCTCTAAACAATCACAAACACACCCACATGGAAAAGTTAATTTTTGTGTTCTAAACTGAGTTTTATTTCTTTAGTCAAAGAGAGTTGTGGGCATACTACTGTTTGGAATGACATCAAACAATATTTTTTTTATTATGAATAAAAATTTATTCTGTTCCATTTGATTCATTATTCTGTTGTAGAGTTTAAAAAATTAGGGATTTAAACTTGATTTCAAGTGGTGATGTATTGAAGATAAAATTGAACTTTGAAAATTGCAATAAGTATGTATTAAGCTAAACATATATTCTTCATTAACGTGTGATTGATTATATAACATTTGTAGCTACATGGCAGGTGTTCTGCAAAAAGCTCAACTGAGCTTCAAATGGTCAATTGGAATTCACGATCATCCGAGGAAGGTACTACCAGGTACCAATTATTTTTGAAATAATTTAAATCATCTCAAATTATATTTTTAATTTTGCAACATTTTTTCAGTTTGGGGTGTTGTAATTTAGGTAGATTAAAAGCACCCATACTTATCTGTGGACACCCATACTTTCATGTGTTGTGTATCCGTGGAGCTCTTTAGTGTTTATAAAAGCAATTTCTCTTTAGTGGATATGGCATCACCACTGAAAATAAAAAAAAACATGTATTTTGAACAGGGAAGGTTGTAACTTTTTTCCACTGATCATTCTCTCCTCATATCTCGAAAACCTCATCGCAGCTCTGTTTCTCTTCGATGCTTCCTTATCTCCGTTCTTTCATAAAATCTCTCCCGTCTAAAATAAACACGTAGATTTATACATATCACCATTACACAAAGAAGAATTATCCAACATCGATCCAAATCAGGAAGGTAGATCTTATGCATTCAAGTTAGAGTTTATGAAACCTTAATCTGTAGATTTTTAAAGTCCTAATTTTTGTGTTTTCACATCTCAGGTAACCATCATCTTATGAAGGTCTCTTTCTCTCACTAACGCGCGCACACACACACACACACACACACACACACACACACACACACACACACACACACACACACACACATACACACACACATACGTCAACCCATTTATGAGGAACTTAGGGATTTTATAAATCAGAATTTAAGTTTATGGATTTTGTAGATTTTATATTGTTTTGGGTACATGTTTTTTGCAAATTTTAGGGTGGTTTTGGATTTACTAGATTTCAAATGTTTTTTTTTTCTTTTCTTTTAGGATTTTATATGCATATTTGGGTTTTCATTAAGGATTTCCGTTGCTGCTGTTCCAGGATACCTGCTGCTGTTGCCCTGCTTTATGTTTGCCAAGCATACCTGCTGCCCTATTTTATGTCACACGAAAGCATACCTGCTGCTGCTGTTCCAGTAGCGCGTATTAGTTCATTTACATGATACAGGGGTTTTTAATCCAGTGCAGCGATGGGGATTGAGAGTTAATAGTGCTGTAGATTTTGCTGCAAGTCGTACATTTTGTTTTTCTAATTGTGCGGAATTGTGCAAACATCATAATAAATTGACATTCATACTTGAGAATATGATGACATATATCTTACATGTAGTCCCTTCTTATTTATTAAACTTATGTCTTAGTAGTGTGAATATCTAAAGCTTGCTGACATGGATTTCAGAGATTTGAATTTGATGCTTGCAAATAGGAACATCCATGAACTGCATGATGATTATTAGGATATAAATTTTAGCATCTAACTAATGGTTTTATTTTTTAGAGTTTGGAATGGGAGCTTGGATGGAGGTTCATTCACAACCCGCTCATTTGAATTAGTAGTATGAATTATTAGCAACAAGAGATGGTGGTGGTCTGGTGACAACTCTAGACGCGAAGGAACAATGAGGGTATGGAGAATCTTTATTCGCCTGTGACTGTCGTTAAGTAGATGATAAAAAGGTATTTTTTTAGTTTGGTATTTTTTTAAACGTCTATGATTCCAGTTTGGAAGATGCAACATATATGTAACTTTCTCTATTTCCTCAGTTATCTTTTACAAAACCTGGGGTTGATTTTTATATTTGTTGACAACTTCTTACAAATAGAGATAAAAGACATCTGATTGAACATTGATTGGATTGAGAGCTTCTGATTTATGGTTTTCAAACTTTCTTGGTTCTTCCTCTCGACGTTCTCAATAGTCTAACTGTTGCTGCAAAACTTTGTCACCAGTTGATTCAAAACCATCAAAAGAGTACTTATAATTAGTAGATTGTCCGTTTGTAATATGATCGATACAAAACTTGACATCTTGGTTTTCATATGTGGTGCTTTGCTGATGAGTTTTGCTCTAATGCATCACAGAAACAGCTTAAGTTATTCTTTTATGTTAATGTATCAGGGTTGTATTTAGAGGTTAGATATCATGTTGAGTTTTATTATTTATTGGAGGTGCAATTGAATATGATTTAATATTTTTTATTGGAGGCATAATTATATTTTGTATTCTATATTGATGTTTTGGGTTTTAATTTGTGATTGTTATTTATCTGAAACAGAGCAGTATGAAGCAACACGCTGGCAGCTTCAAAATTAATTTTTCAATTACATGGCAGAAAGTTTGCGTGGCAGCCATCACATTCATATTCACAAGTTTGCATAGCAGCCATCAAGTTCAGGTTTTGCAATTATATTAGATGATTTTTAATATGCAATATCTCATAGATATTATATTAATTTTGTGTTAGTTTGAGTGTGTTTGTGTTCAAGTTTGCTAGTTTTCGCATGTAGCCATCACATTCAGGTTTGCAAATCATTTGAATAAATATGGGTGTGTGATGAAAAATCTGGTACTTATCTCTCAAACACACACACGCAATGCACTCTATATTGTGCTATCAACTTTTTTTGTTATGTAAGCCCAAAATTCAATCATTCACAAGAATTTCAAAATGAGTTTCCATTTTGTTTTTGTTAATTTATTTCAGGCAAAAATAGTATTGTTTCAGGCATGGCAGTTGTGGAATGAAGGTAGAGGATTGGACTTACTGGATCAGGACTTAGGTGAATAGTGCTTTCTGTCCCAAGTGATGAAATGCATACAAACCCGACTTTTTTGTTTTCAAGATCATGTTGTCGATAGACTAACCATGTCTGCAGCAGGTCGGGCACTTACATCTACAACAGCTTGGCCACTTTCGGCAACAACTTAATTGACATTGTACATATGCATTAGTGTTTTTAGAAATGTGTAAAAATGAAACAAGTGGTACTTTTTTCTCTTTTAACCTCTCTTTGGAATGGATTGTATTATTTGTGGTGCTCTTTAATGAATTTTTTTTCTCAATTAGTTTCATTCCTTTTGTGTTGGTTCCTTTTTTCATCTGTTAAAGATGTACGCGGTTATGTTCTTAATTAGATATGCACCTCCATAGTTTAATTTGAGCAATGTTGTAATTAGTGGTGGAACTTAACTATGGAGCAATAAATGGAGTCGGTCTTATGTATGTTGGGGAATGATATATAGATGTTGTGTTGATGAACTACATTTTTGTCATTTTTTGATTATGTACTTTCGAAATTTTTGTCGTTTCGCGATTATGTACTTTGAAAATTTTCGCCGTGCCTTCAGGCACGGGTATCCGCTAGTATATATATATATATATATATATATCCTTTCAAATCATACCTTGTCAAAAAGTCATTCATTAATTTTTAATGCACCTAATGTGAACTTTAAACATTAACCATATTTTTTTAATAACTAAGTTGAGTGTGATCAAGGGTATAATTTGAAGGTACATGTAGAATTACCCTTCTATATTTTACCCTTCAACAACTTAATAATATAGTGGCAAAAGGATGATTGAGCAATCGATGATCGCCAGTTGCTGCTACTGAAATTAAATGCTTATTTTTAATGAAAAGTTCAAAGTAAACATTAATTAACGAGACAAGGAAGGGAAGCATGTAACACCCCGTATTTTTATTGATTTTTTATATTAAGATTAATTAAATTAAAATGAGAAATTAATCTGGTTTAAAATAAATATTAATTAGCGAGACAAGGGTTAATATTTATTGTAAGAATTATATCGAGTATTACTTAGTGAACGAGTAATAAACTAGTATGAATGTATTATGATTGTCGTCAGTGAGAAATACGGCAGTTAAGGTAATTCAGTCGGGACGCGCATGTCAGTCGTGTCGGGACTTATATTTATAAAATAAAATGTGATTTATTTATGGGTCATCCAAATTATTATTTCGAGTGGGCCAATGTGTCCATAAATAGTCAAAAAGTGTACTCGGGGGGTTCGGATTGGGTCCCGAGACATTTTTAGGCCAAACCTATACCCCAAATGGGTATTTTGATCTTTTGAATTTTTAGAGAACAGGGACCTACGATTTTTCTAGAGGTATATCATCAGGTTGGTTAAGGGTGATAGGGGTAGTAGTTACAAAATCTAAGAGATGCCATTAGAGGATGAAGGAGAGAAGGTCCAAAGCTTCCCACACCATTTCTGCACCACCACCACCACTGGAGTGTAGATTGGGAGGAGAGGGAGGTAACCCCACCACTTTTCTACAGAAAATCAGACCTATAATTCGAGGCAAGTGTTTATCTTACAAAATTTGAGTGTTGCCCAGATTATACTCAAGAGGGGGGGGGGGGGGGGGAATTGAGTTTTTACAAACTTTAAGTCAAATTAAAATTTCAGAAAAATATTTAATTTATAACGCTTTGACAAATTTCAGATTAATCAAACTATAAAGAATAAATCCAACAATATCAAATAAATGCAACCATCTAATTTAAACAACTAGAAATGCAGATTTTAACACTCTGGGAATATTAAATTAATTTTCATATTTAATATTAAGTAATATTCTGAAATTAATTATTTAATTAAAAAATAATTACTTTAACCTTAAAATTAATTTAGTCAAATTTCGGAATTAATTTATTTGCAAGATAGTGTGCTGAAAATATTAACTCAAGCAAGCATGTGCAAATAAATAAATAAAGGTGCGAAAAATAAATGACACCGAAATTTAACGTGGTTCGGCCAAATCCTGGCCTACGTCCACGCGCCTAGAGCCCCCGTCTCCTTTGCGCTTCACTAAACCTGATCCACTTCTGAGTTTCTCCTTCTTTAATGAGACTTCAATAAATAATGTTGAAGTAGGCACAAGTCTTCTTCTTCAATGATTGAGCAGATAACAAGATTAATTGCTCTCTTGAATGTATAGCTAAGTAGTAAAATAAATGATCTCAATATATTTGAAGTCTTGATCATATTCTCATTCAAGTGTTAGTCTTCAATGCAGCTCTTGAAAGCTTTAAATGTGTCTTCCAAAAACTAGCTCTTAGACACATGCATTTTGAGCATTAAATGCTCCTGATTTTCTGAGATGAAATAGCTTCAAAAATGATCTTCTGAATATTCATTTGGCTTCTCAATAAAAGTATAGCTGTTGAGATATGATATTAGCATTCTCACAATAAATGACTGAGAGTAGCTCTTCACATATCTAAAAATGGCTCTGCAAAAATACTTTAATCCAAGAGATAAAAGAGAATAAAACGATACAAAGTGTTGGTAAAAAAAAGAATGACCAAAACAAAGATATAGCAATCTGAAATGAGGATATTAGTCATTTCAAGTGCAAAGAGAAAATAATGTCCAAGATAGTATTCTGTCAAAAAGAGTTTAATTCGTATACCACAAGTTAATGTATGTCTTCTCAGTCGCAGGGTCCAAAAGACAGGAGTGTACGGACAGAAGTGACCATAGCAGGTAACAAATACCTCATACAACCATACAAAAGAAACCAACTCTAGAGATACAAAATCTTTATGGCCGAAAGAATTAATTATCACCACTGGAACTACAGTCGGAATGACAGAATAATGTAAGAGTGCTCGAGAGTCCTATGCTATCTCTTGTAAGATCTTTGTGCCATATAGTAAATGAAGGCTTGTTGTTCTTTAACTTCTAAAGATCAAATCTCGGATGGTACAAATAGCAGGTAAGATATAATACTAACATTTAAGAAACTCGACGGGTCAAATCGGTAGAGATACTATATATATATATATATACACACAATAGATGAAAGTTAACGCCAACTATGAAGATATGTCTGAACCAGTTATGAGGAGACTAGCAGGTAAATAATGATCAAATCGTCCTAAGCTCATAAGGTGCCAGCTATATAACCCATAAGACTTGCACCAAAAAGAAACTAGCATGTAAAAGAAATTCTTAAGTGACGTGCGACTAGCTTACTGCCTAAGGCAGTTTCGTACAGTAAGGTAATAGCAGGTAATGCAAGCTGTCAAGGTGTCAGCGCAGGCCCAATGACTGAGATGAGGTGACCGGACAAAAAAAAAAGCTTCCAGCAAATTACAACTAAAAGAAAAATAATATATGAACTTCCCAAAGATTTTTAACACACCAGATTTTGTTACGTGGGAACCGAGGAACAGCCACAACAAAAATTATAAAATATTTGTCAGTTCATGTGTTTAACATATATTAAAAGTTTCGTTTGGCACTAAAAAGAATATCATACTATGTATATATATAAGCTTATGCTGTTAGGCCAAATGATAAATACTACACAAAGGTTAAGTAACAATCAAAGATAAACAAAGCATATGATGTAAAGTTTATAACTATTCAGTTAATGAACCAATACTAAAACTGAGCATATAATAACACGTAATGAAATAAATATGAATAAGTTAGGAACTATTTGCATAATATATAATAAATATATGTTTGGAATCATCAAAATCAATATATCATATTAACCTAAAATGTACATTAATTAAACTAATTTAATTAACTAAGGATAAATAACATTTTCGTTAACAATCTCCTCCTTTTTAATGATGACAAACAATTATTCACAATGATTCATAAAATGAATAAATTAAGCACAATTAGTGAATCAACAATATTTCTCCCCCTTTTGACATTATCAAAAAGATATTTTAATATAAATCGAGTGTCACGGGTTAAATGCGAAGCTCCCCCTATCAAAAATAATACAAGCATGGGATATAACCAAAAATTGTAAGGGACATATGTGAATACCATGAATTTTCATTAAGCACATATTCAACATATTATTCTCACATAACATATATTTGATTCAAGAGATAGATAGGAATACCATCAAATAATGCTCAAGTCATCAAATTGAAAAATAATAGCTTATTCATAAAATATTACAATTTAAGGTTGTTAACAAGATAGCATACATCTTTAGCGTTTCCCTCAATCGTGATTTTCTCAATAACAACTTTGATAGAATTTTCAGCACTATTTTGAGATGTTGAGCAAGCAACATTTTCATTAGTGGGAGTAGAAGTATGTGAGTGCATATTTGGAGGCAAAACAAATGGCCATGAAGGAGGTTTCACCCAAGGAGCATGTGGCGAAGATGAGCGAATAGCAAGCATTGAATATTTTTTATATTGAGAACCGCTAACTCCTTTAACTTGGGATTCACAATCTCCCCAAGTAGTATAAATTTCGGGGAATTTTCCAACCCACACAACATAAAAACTCTTTGACATCTTAAATGATAGATAAGAGAGAAAATGTGAAGTGCACAAATGGGCTAGAATGTAGAGGTATATAAAGGCATAAAATTTTGTCGATTAGTTCATAAATTTTCCATTTTAGAAATACGAGCCAAAAAAAAAATTTCTTGGGATTATTAATACCATAAAAAAAATTATAATCATATTCAATAACCATTTATCTCCAAATAAATTTCAATAACCATTTATCTCCAAATAAATTTCAATAACCATTTATCTCCGCCAAAGGGATACCAATTAAGGCAAATATGGATATAAAAATTGAAGTGCATCTTTTCATGAGATAAAACAATTTTAGCATTTATTTCCATAAGATCATTTTCAACTGAAAAAAAATTCATAAGTCATAACAATCATAAGATTTTTATTTAAGCACAAAATTACCATAAGTGTCATTTCCATTAAAAAATCAAGAATGTCACAAATATTTGAACAAGGATACTAAACTTGTAGCATAAAATTAACTCATAAAGATTAATTTGTTTATATCCTCAAAATCTGTAAATGCATATTACAATATCAACATGTAGCACTCAAGACTAGCAAACTTTAAAATGACATTTTCGTTTCAAATTAATATTCAATAAAATCATAAATTAATCCAATATTATTATTAAAAAATATCATTATGTAATTAAAAAGATATATGAATTTTCTTATAAAATAATTATTAAAATCAAATGTGTGATATATCAAAGAATCATAAAAAAATAATAAATATACAACTTTACATGTGAATACTAAATAATCAATCAACACGCTCATGTGTTATAACAAATATTCTATGCATGGAAATATATCAATTATGAAATGAATCATTAATAAACGTATGATATTAAATTCAAGAAAGGTGTTTCTTACCACCTTACCAATACCAAAGATATATTCAAGAAACTTCTTCCAAGTGTGGCATTTTCAATGATACTTGAAATTTGTAATATGACCAAATCATATGCCTTGAAAATCCACATTCCATCTCAAAATGCAACCTACACAACTTTGAAAATTTTCTCTTTTGGTACCCAAAATGTGTTAGGTCCATAGGGGTTAGTATACATCTAAGTTCCTTTTGGAATCCAAGCAAATTTTCTTTTTCTAAATTTATATGGACACAAATCTAAAAAATGCGTGTGTCTACCACAATAAGTGCATAAATAGTTAGGTAAACTAGATGAGGCATTATTATTCAATAAATTGGAATAAGTCTTTTTCTCATTTCCTTCATCATATCCTATACCATTATTATTAAATCGAATCCTTTGTGTCTCAACAATTTTATGAAAATATTCATTTCCTTTTGTAAAAGTATCTAATGATTTCTTTAAATATTCAATCTCCCTTTTTAACTCAATATTTTCAATTTCAAGAGGAGTAGTGACAATAACAGATTTTTCCTTTTTCAAATATTTAATTTCATTTTTCAAAGATTCATTTTCTAATTTCAACTCATCAAAATCATTTGACATAGAATCATATTTAGTTGAAACTAATGAATGAGACTTCTTAAGTTTAATATATCTATTTTTAAGTTCTTCAAAACTTTCACATAATTCATCAAAAACATTTTGTAAAACTTCATAATCATCAACTTCATCATTATCACTATCACTAGAGTTAGGGTTAGAATGTACCCCATTTTCCAATGCCATGAAACATAGATGATCAACTTCATTTACATACGAATCTTCATCGGAAGAGCTTGTGTCGGAGTCACTCCATGTTGTGGCTTTCAATGCCTTCTTCCCTTTCTTATATTTTGGACAATTAGGCTTAATGTGTCCAACTTCATCACAATGATAACATCTTGGTTCAGATTTGGATTGATGATCATCATTGAACTCTTTTAAATAGTTTTTCCTTCTTCTTTCTTTGGCTTTCTTTTTGGAAATAAGATATTTTTTAAAATCTTTAGCCATTAAGGAAACATCACCATCATCGTCATCTTCACTTTCTACATTTTTTCTTGAAGATTTGAAAGCAATAATTTTGTTTGCTTTAGGTTTCTCTTCTTCAACAAATTCCTTAAGTTCCATCTCATGGGTGATTAAGGAACCCAATAGCTCATCAAGAGAGATAGGTCTTTCTCTAATTGCTTCTTTGAAAGCCAACTTTTTGGTCATCCAATTCGCCGGTAATGACCTGAGAATTTTGCTCACCATCTCATTGTTAGTATAGGTTTTTCCAAGAGATTTAAGACAATTAATAATATTAGTGAACCTAGTGAACATATCAGAAATAGATTCATCAGATTTCATTTTAAACAACTCATAACTATGAATAAGCATACTAATTTTGTCTTCTTTAACTTGACTAGTTCCTTCATAAGTAACTTCTAGTCTATCCCAAATTTCTTTAGCAGATTCACAACAACAAATTCTGTTATACTCATTTACATCAAGTGCACAAGGCAAAATATTCATAGCTTTAGCATTTATTTGAATTTTCCTAATATCAACTTCATTCCATTCATTTTCTTCTTTAGGGACAGAAGCTTTATTTTCCATTTTAATATGAATAAAGGGACCATTCATGACAACTCTCCGAACTTCATAATCATGTGACTGAATAAAATATTTAATTCTACTTTTCCAATAACTATAATCTTTTCCAGAAAATAGAGGAGGTTTAAAAATGGATTGGCCTTCACCAAGGGATGTAGTAACATATGCCATTGATCTTTAACTCTAAAATTGTTAAATCTAAAAATAAGAAGAGCACTAGCTCTGATACCAATTGTTGCTCAGATTATACTCAAGAGGGGGGTTGAATTGAGTTTTTACAAACTTTAAGTCAAATTAAAATTTCAAAAAAATATTTAATTTATAACGCTTTGACAAATTTCAGATTAATCAAACTATAAAGAATAAATCCAACAATATCAAATAAATGCAACCATCTAATCTAAACAACTAGAAATGCAAATTTTAACAATCTAGGAATATTAAATTAATTTTCGTATTTAATATTAAGTGATATTCTGAAATTAATTATTTAATTCAAAAATAATTAAATTAACCTTAAAATTAATTTAGTCAAATTTCGGAATTAATTTATTTGCAAGATAGTGTGCTGAAAATATTAACTCAAGCAAGCATGTGCAAATAAATAAACAAAGGTGCGAAAAATAAATGACACCGAAATTTAACGTGGTTCGGCCAAATCCTGGCCTACGTGCACGCGCCTAGAGCCTCCGTCTCCTTTGCGCTTCACTAAACCTGATCCACTTGCGGGTAGGATCAAACCACCGCGTACAAATTTTTGCAAGCTAACTCCGAGCTTCAAACCCCGTGGCCCACTTGCGGGTAGGAACCAATTACCGGTACAAATCGAAGCTTCAACAAAGCTTCACAACAAATCTGAATTTTTACAGTACAAGGTACAATAATGAAACTCCTTAAAATACAATTTGTAACCTGAGTTTCTCCTTCTTTAATGAGACTTCAATAAATAATGTTGAAGTAGGCACAAGTCTTCTTCTTCAATGATTGAGCAGATAACAAGATTAATTGCTCTCTTGAATATGTAGCTGAGTAGTAAAATAAATGATCTCAATATATTTGAAGTCTTGATCATATTCTCATTCAAGTGTTAGTCTTCAATGCAGCTCTTGAAAGCTTTAAATGTGTCTTCCAAAAACTAGCTGTTAGACACATGCATTTTGAGCATTAAATGCTCCTGATTTTCTGAGATGAAATAGCTTCAAAAATGATCTTCTAAATCTTCGTTTGGCTTCTCAATAAAAGTATAGCTGTTGAGATATGATATCAGCATTCTCACAATAAATGACTGAGAGTAGCTCTTCAGATATCTAAAAATGGCTCTGCAAAAATACTTTAGTCCAAGAGACAAAAGAGAATAAAACAATACAAAGTGTTGGTAAAAAAAGGAATGACCAATACAAAGATATAGCAATCTGAAATGAGGATATTAGTCATTTCAAGTGCAAAGAGAAAATAATGTCCAAGATAGTATTCTGTCAAAAAGAGTTTAATTCGTATACCACAAGTTGATGTATGTCTTCTCAGTCGCAGGGTCCAAAAGACAGGAGTGTACGGACAGAAGTGACCATAGCAGGTAACAAATACCTCATACAACCATATAAAAGAAACCAACTCTACAGATACAAAATCTTTATGGACAAAAGAATTAATTATCACCACTAGAACTACAGTCGGAATGACAGAATAAATTAAGAGTGCTAGAGAGTCCTATGCTATCTCTTATAAGATCTTTGTGCCATATAGTAAATGAAGGCTTGTTGTTCTTTAACTTTTAAAGATCAAATCTCGGATGGTACAAATAGCAGGTAAGATATAATACTAACATTTAAGAAACTCGGCGGGTCAAATCGGTAGAGATATTATATATATATATATACACACTCACACAATAAATGAAAGTTAACGCCAACTATGAAGATATGTCCGAACCAGTTATGAGGAGACTAGCAGGTAAATAATGATCAAATCGTCCTAAGCTCATAAGGTGCCTGCTATATAACCCATAAGACTTGCACCAAAAAGCAACTAGCAGGTAAAAGAAATGCTTAAGTGACGTGCGACTAGCTTACTGCCTAAGGTAGTTTCGTACAGTAAGGTAATAGCAGGTAATGCAAGCTGTCAAGGTGTCAGCGCAGGTCCAGTGACTGAGATGAGGTGACCGGACAAAAAAAAGCTTCCAGCAAATTACAACTAAAAGAAAAATAATATATGAACTTCCCAAAGATTTTTAACACACCAGATTTTGTTACGTGGGAACCGAGGAACAACCACAACAAAAATTATAAAATATTTGTCAGTTCATGTGTTTAACATATATTAAAAGTTTTGTTTGGCACTAAAAAGAATATCATACTATGTATATATATATAAGCTTATGCTGTTAGGACAAATGATAAATACTACACAAAGGTTAAGTCACAATCAAAGATAAACAAAGCATATGATGTAAAGTTTATAACTATTCAGTTAATGAACCAATACTAAAACTGAGCATATAATAACACGTAATGAAATAAATATGAATAAGTTAGGAACTATTTACATAATATATAATAAATATATGTTTGGAATCATCAAAATCAATATATCATATTAACCTAAAATGTACATTAATTAAACTAATTTAATTAACTAAGGATAAATAACATTTTGGTTAACATTGAGTGTATATACTATCCATGTAAGTGTTGGATTGAATATATGCATGAATAAATGATTTTGGCTTTAAATTGGAGATTTAATTCATAATCTTGGGTAGGATTTGCATGTAGATGGAATCACTATGTGAATACAAAATGAAATTAGAATATATGCTATAATAATAATATAAGAAATCTGGTTTTCGGATTGAAAGAGATGAAGAACATGAGAATCTAGAGTTTTGTATGCATATTAAGTTTTGATCTATTTTTTAATTGAATTCTAAAAGATTAAATGTGTTATTTACGTTCAAAACCCTACACCTATAATAAATTATTCAAGTTGGTTGGGAGTTTGAAGAGGTTTCATGGAGATTTAAAGAAGTTTTCGTGGTGAAAAATTGTAAGTTCATAAGGAAGAAGAGAACTGACACTTTTCGAATCGATTTGGCCCAATGGAGAATCGATTCGGCAAGGTGAATCGATTTGGCCATTGGGCGAATCGATTTGGTTTCCCAGATTTTGGCAATTTTCCATATTTAAGCCTTAAACTTGTAAATAATGATCGGGTGAACTTTTGGGATACTTTTAAAAGATAGTGAAAAATATTTTGATTACCAGTAGGCAGATGATAGGGCTGGGACTTAGTCATAAGTGAGATGAATTACATTACACTAAAAAGGCTAAATTGTCACCTTTGAGCAGTCCAGCCTTGTCACGATCTTTGACCGTGATAAAAAAAAGCATGTGTTTTTTATCACGTTCATTAACCGTGAGAAGTCTGTGACAAACCATTGTCACGGACTTATCACGGTCATTGACCGTAACAAGTTCAGTTGTAACGAACTTGTCATGGTCATAGACCGTGACAACTTTAGAAAGTTTTCACGGCCAAGGACCTTGACAGGTCTGTGATAACTTTCTTAACTAAAAAACCCTACCGCCTCTTTTTTCCCCGTTTAATTTCCCTCCTTTCTCTCTCTCTCTCTCTCTCTCTCTCTCTCTCTCTCTCCCTCTCTCTCTCTCTCTCTCCACGCGACTGCTCTCTCTCTCTTTATTTCAGTTAAGTTTTTTCTCTCTCTCTCTCTCTCTCATTTCTTTATGTGTGTACGCACACACACACATAAAAAAATCACACACGCACACACATATGCAGAATAAACCACACACATAAAAAATCATACACATACACACACATACGTAGAAAAAACCATACACACACACACATGCATATATATTTATTTTTTTTGTATATGTATGTGTGTGTGTTTGTGTGTGATTTAGTGTGTGTGTGATTAATTTGGTGTTTACATAAATTGGGCATAATTCTGAATTGGATCCCCTTGTTGTGTAAATATGAAATTGAAATTGGTTGGACATCTGAAATTAGGCATATTATTGTGTAAATGTGAAATTAAAATTGAAATTGGGTATAAAATGAAAATTGGGTATGATGTTGTGTAAATCTGAAATTGGACCCCTTTTGTTGTGTAAATATGAAATTAAAATTGGGTATAAATCTAAAATTGGGCATATTATAGTGTAAATGTGAAATTAAAATTGAAATTGGGTGTAAAACGAAAATTGGGTATTGTGTTGTGTAAATCTGAAATTGGGTATAATGTTGTGTAATTGGGTATAATGTTGCATATATATATATATATATATATATATATATATATATATATACACACACACACACACACACACACACACACACACACACACACATGTAGAGATTGTTGAATTGTTAAATTGTTTGGGATTCTTGAATTACTATTGACTGGTGGATTTGAACATTTAGATGGCCATTGAGTTGGTTAGCCCTAGGAATTTCTAGTAAAAGATATTATAATTTGCATTGTTATTTTGAATTCTTGAATTGTTGTTGACCGATGGATTTGAACACTTAGATGGCCATTGAGTTGGTTGGCCCTAGGCATTCTCTAATATATAGGGTTGTGATATGAAAGAAAATATAACTATATAAAAATCGAATATAAATAAGACATAATTAAATGAAACATACTATAAATTTTATAAAACAAGTAATAAGTAATCATGCATTCACATGAGAATACATGCATGCATGTAGCTGAAAAAACTAGTGTTATATAACAAGTAACGAGGGTAAAAGGTAGTAACGGGAACCGCAATAGATAGCCCATTTGTAAATTTACATTAAGTCGACTTCTTATATAACACTTGCTTCGGGGGTGCATGCCTGCATGTATTCTCATTTGAATGCATGACATAACGATTTTGTAACATTTATAACTAATTTAACTTACATATAGTGCACATAGATACTAGTCTTCTAGTTCTTATGCATACGCATTCAATAGCCCTTAAACCTATTCAAGAGTCATTACCCCTGTAATGAGATCTCTTGAATTGTCCCGTTTGGACAGTTTGGGACTACATAGTTTCTGTATAATAATATTCTTAGTGGTTTAAACTTATTAATTTGGGGGAAGTTCTGATGCTATATCTTAATTTTCTCTGGGTACATACTAAATTATGCGATGTTAAATGTTATATCAATTGATAAATTGAAATAACACTTACACTTATGAATCTATGTCGTGTACTTAGAGAACTATGGGGATATTCTGCCAAATTTGTCCCAGATTAAAATAATGTGCATGAGCTTTTAAGTATATTACAAAAATATGTGGTCTTGAATGGGATAGGACCACTCACTCTTTAGAGGAGATGGAAGAAATAGGATTTATATTATTTTTATAATTTAACACCGAAAGATGAGATGTCAATCTTGTAGTAAATTATTTAATGGGAACTAAATGTTCATACCTTTGTTTATACTAATCCACGAACATACGCTTATTACCGGTGATTGTTTGTAGTATCTCTGAAGGGATATCCTAAATACAAAGAGTGGATGGGTGAGACAAATAGATTAGGGGATGTATTTCGCAGAGGTTCTAATGAATTTGTGAAATACGCAAAGAGATGTTGTAATGATGAAGAGTTCTTGTGTCCGTGTGCTAAGTGTAAGAATGGTAAGGTGTTTGAGTGGAAAACAGTTGAACTATATTTGTTAAAATGGGGTATGCAAGATAGTTATCTATTTTGGAATTTTCATAGGTAATTGAAAGTTCCTTTTGTCCCCAAGCAACCTTTACAACAACCCTCAACAATGTAACACCCTGCACTTTTGGGGATAATTAAATTTCATAAATGGGTGTAATTTGGAAATTTGAGGAATTTTTCTGAATAATATTTTTTTTTTTGGAATTTATGAGGGTTAGATGATTTCAGAGATGTGTTTCATTTACTTTTGGGATTAAGTAAATAAGTCAGACAATATTAATTACATGTCGCAACCGGGTAAAGCGATAAAGGATAATATTTTATTTGGAAAACCCGTATCGAGATGTGTTGGGTTTAATAAGTGAACGTGTAGTTAAGAGACTCGGATGGAGATTTCGAGTGCGCGGTTAGTTTCGAAATGGCCAAAATAGTCAGAATAGAGTATCTGGGGGTAATGTTTAGGTTCCGAGAATTTTTGGGTTAATAGGGATTCGTAATTGAGTAAACGAGTCATTTTTAGGTTTTAAAAGGATAAACCCTTATTTCTCTCTATAAAATGCATGCGAGAGGGAAAGAAAATAAAGAAAAGAGATAAGAGGAAAGGAAGAGATAAAGGAGTAAGAAAAGGGAGATTCCGACCAAACCTCCGCGGGATTTGACTTGAGGTCGTTGCATTTTATCCACGAGGCAAGTGTTTACTTGCTTTATTTCTTTTTTAGCATAAATCTCATATCATAATTTGGTAATAACAAATTAGATAATTTTGGTTTGGGTTTTCGTGAATCAAAACAGGTTTTTGGAAGTTAAACGAGTAAACCCCGAATAATATCCAATTTGAGAAACTTAATAATTTGTTGAAATCGATTGTTGGTTATGGGTTATACAATATTTATAACCCTTTTTATGTGTGTATATGTCATTGATTGAGGTCAGAGGATGTTAGGAGAGGATATAAAAGCTTGGGGGAAGCTTCAATGGCCGAAACAACTTCTCGAAGAAGAAGCTGTCCGGATCGATCGATCGATCGATGGCCTAGGGTCGATCGATCGACCCTTCAGAATTTTTGGCAATTTTGCCTAGGGTTAATTATATGGGATAATTTCCAATTTTAATTTATTCTAGTTTATTTAATTAAGGAAATAAAGATTCATTGAGGGAATTAATATCTAGCCATTTGAGGAAATTTATAGGGGCTAGGAGGGAGCTAAGATGTGCGGCACTAAAAGTACATTTTTGAGGAAAATAAATAGATTGAGGAATTAAATGTTTAGGGTTCCTAAAATATAGTGGGGACCTCCAAATTTACTTTTGAGCGGTATGTAAACTTAGGGTTCATGGAAAATGGGATCCATGACTTATTTAATCGCGGGTGTTTAGGATGAGTAACACTCGAGGGGGTATTTCGACGGGCGATTATATATAGATAATTGTACGCGTAGATGATGTGATTATATGCCGACTATAAGTGAGTAAATCCTACGAGGTGACTAGGATGGAATTTGAGAGATAGGCTAAAGATAAGTTGAGGGTATACTTATTAAATGGTTATGAAGTGGGATATTCGGAGAATATATAAATCCCTAAAAGTGATTAAGGTACGAGTTATATATGAAGTGAGGGAATAATTATGGACTTAGTATATTAAGTATGTAAATACTCATGTGTGACACCCGCCTAATTAAATACCGGGCGATCACTCCTTTATTAAATTAAAATCAAGGTGAACAGTTGGTTCATTCTTAGCATCACTGTCGAAAAAAATACTTTTCCAATTTAAACACCCTAAATAATTAAGCTAAGTGTCAAAACCATTTTCATACATACTTTCCAAATTTTATTTAAAGAAAATCATTTATTTTATTAACAACATTCAATAAGTAAGAATCACACCACATTAAATTCTGCAACATAATCCAATTAATTTAATACATTCGTCAATCGAATGTCAACGTATGAAATCTAAAGTCACACATCCAAACTGAATAAATCCCATAGTAATAATACTGGAAATATCTGAAATACAAATGTCCAATAACAACAGAATAATGGAAAGAGCTACACATGCTCAACTAGATGAAAGTACTAAGAATGGATCCGAATGAACGAAGTCGTCTAATCAAGAGACCTGCAACTCCCACCTAAGCTGCAGCGCGTTCCTTCCAAAAGATCCTAAGCAAGACGCCCCTGTGGATGGGCACCTATAATACATACATATATATACAAGAGAGAGGAAGAGAAAAAGAAACGGGTCAGAGCCCGATAGTGTGTTTGATTTAAAATACGTTTAGCAAGTATTTAAATTGATACAGGCCAATGCAACAACATATTAGTGCGACACTCTCTTGAGAAATTCTCACCTCTCTTCTAATGTGCACACCTATCGCACTAACCTTCCCAATGGTCTATCTCATCATATAACATGCTATCCTTTCCCAATGGATTAATTTATCTTATATTACTCATAAGATTCAAAATTAACAATTTAATTGTTTGAAGATACTATTCAATTAGTAACCAAAGTTCTCATTTTAACCTTATAAATCAATAAAGTTTTCCAGTGTCATATTATACTTTCTCAACACAAGTATTTATAATTTGAGTTATCAACCACGTCTTACATATCACATCACAGAAGACAGTTCCATATTTCAGAATTTCATACATATATTAACCACTCGTAAAATATATATATAAACCATAACAGCACCCCAAATAAAATAATGGTGCGGGCATAATCTACTATCCAAACCCCATATCACTCATATTAAGGGGAATACAAATTCGGAATCACTCTCGAATTGTATTAATACATATACAAACTATAGGTTCCAAGTCCCTTAGGACCGTCTGAACTATCACTGCGATAGCCTGTACCAAGGATACCTATACACAAACAAAATGAGGCGAAGCATAGATTACAAGTCTCTAAGAGGAAAGCACATACCCGCATCTCTTAGGACCGTCTGAACTATCATTCCGATAGCATGTACCAAGGATATCTATCTTCTAGGGTACAAGTCAATATCCCCCATAAAGGTCCCATCGAGATAAGACTGTCCCAGCGCGGAAACCTCAGGGATAGCAAGTAGCGTGGGGATGATATTCACACATAGATAGTATATGCATACACAATCATATAACTATACTCATATTACCATATCAATAACGGGTAAATTCTCAATTCCCATAATTACGTCATTCGCATTTATTTCTCATTATTTAGTTATCACGTATAACCATTCACATCTTATTTTAATTTGAGGAACTTCTCCACTTACTACATAACACTCATGGATTCTATCCTCCCAAGTATAAAATTCAGTAGGCATACACATTTGTTCCAACGTAACCCTCTTACGTGTCTCTCCCCTTTAACATATACTTATATTGTCCCTCATGTAAGATATCCCAAAAATATAGATTTCGCCTTACATTAAAGGATTTTGAATTTTATTTTCAAAGATGAGAATTTCAAATGGCTTCGAAATCGGAATTAAAATGGAGTTTTAATTGAATTATTTTATTATTTAGAAGAGTCCTCAAAATATAAAACTCTCTAAGAGTCCTCAAAATATAAAACTCTCTAAGATTCCTCAAAATATAAAACTCTCTAAGAGTCCTCAAAATATAAACTCTCTAGTAAAAATAATATTTTTAGAAATCCGACCGTTCGATCAAGCTGAATTTTTGTCAGCAGTCCTGTCACGTCGTTCGCTACAACATATTAGAATTTCAAGCAATTCCAATGGTCCGGTCATCCGGAATAAAATTTTTAGTCTTTGTATGTAATTAGAACTCTTTTCTTAATCAAACTCTTAATCCTTTACATGACAAAGGGTTTCCATAATATCATTTAAGTCATCACTACATGCAATTTCCTATCTCAAATTGGGTTTTTCTTCCATACAATTCATCCTAATCATTCCTAAACCAATATGAAAGATGCATCAACGAAATAAGCAAGATAAACACTTGCCTGGGATTTTCAGAGGTCTGGTTTGGTGCCGAATTCGGTATATTTGCGTTCCCCGTCTCGCGATCTACGCGTTGGTGGTGGTGGCGGTGCAAACCGTTGAGTTTTGGGCCTTGAATTTGCCTTGAGAGCTCTCTCCTTACTCTCTTATGGCCGTCACTTGTGTTTAGAGTTTCTAACCCTAGAAGGTAACCTGGGTATCTGATATAACTCCTCTAATTTTCGTGGGTTTAATTACCCAAAAATATAAAATGACCAAAATGCCCTCCCGGGTTACTAATTAGGCCTAAAAATGCCCCGAGACCCAAACTAAACTCCCGGGTACACTTTTCTGACTATCTCGACCCTTCCGGACGCGTTGGCGCACTCAAAACGACCATCTGAACAACTTATAAAATATTCACTTTTATTAATTCACATTTAGTCCCGACACGACACAGGCGCGTCCCGACTTAAATTTCTAAAATTGCCATTTTATTCACACGTGACAGTATTATAAAAATAAATCTCACATATTACTATACTCATCCAGTAATATGCAACAAATAAAAAATTTCCAATAATTACTAACTCTCGTCACGCTAGTAAATATCTAAAGCAACATTCCGGATTAAAATTAAATTAATTTATCTCAATTAGATTAATAAATCCCATAATTTAAAAGCTATAAAAATACGGGGTATTACATACTTCCTCCCTAATAACTGAATTTCGTCCCGAAATTCGGAAAATAAGGCCTATCCGTTAGCACAATTCTGGATATCCTTTTCCGTACACAACTAACTACACATTACGGCACTCAATTACTATAGCCCTTTCTTCACGGCAACATTGTTTTACATTCTCATTGCAGACACTTCACATTGTGCTCCCAATCGACAAAATTCGAATAGGTCACGCCTATACGTTATAAATTTCATTATCTCACTATCATTAGGAGGCCGCACTTCACTACATGACAAATACTCAGATTTATTCATATACAAAACTCCCATTCTGAGAAAATATTACGAACATTTGATCACTCTTGCTCGCCTAAAACAGTCGTGGAATTCTACCACATTTATCGGATGTTTTCTCGGCCGATCCAAAAATTTTGATTACCTATTCTACTATAAACATACGAAAGGAGAATAGTCGAGGTTCTTCCATAACAAAACCTTAATAAGTACCTTGTACGCGACAAACAGGTACGAGTGCTTCTACAGAGCATTCTTGAAATTATCGTATCAAGATTCCAAAATCTCCTTCACGTGGATCCACTAATCTTTAATCACCATGCGCTTATTCCCTGGCTAAGGGTGATACATCCTACTTGAAACGAAATCTTATCTCCGCTGGTTCCTGAAATCCCATATTAAAGGTGGGATTCACCAAATCTCATCCTGATTCAGAAATTTATACTGCGCCGGACCATGCACTGGCGCGATCCTTCCTTTCAAAGGAAGTTTGGGGCATACTAGTTAATATTGTAAGCCAGTCCAAAGGAATATCAATCACTTCCCTCTCGACGGCTTAATTCACATGTTCGGGATAAACCCTTGATCTT
Source organism: Sambucus nigra (assembly GCA_949130495.1). Classification (NCBI taxonomy): domain Eukaryota; kingdom Viridiplantae; phylum Streptophyta; class Magnoliopsida; order Dipsacales; family Adoxaceae; genus Sambucus; species Sambucus nigra. The sequence continues at coordinate 119,960,715 of OX422208.1, forward strand.
GTTTTGAGGATGGCAACTCATTCAAGAACTTAATCGGCTTTACCGACCTTTTCCAAGTTCAGGAATTTTCGATAAACACAAAATTCTTTGGTTGATTCTCCTCTTTCAACCAAACTTTACCTATGGGCAGTGCATGTAGAGACTACTCACTACGTCTCGCTAAACATCGATTCTTCCTTTGAAACGTCTCACATTAAGTGACACGTAATATGCCGAAATTTTCGACCCGTGCTCTTCTCTCCACGAAGCGCACTTCTGGATCTCTTATACTATACTAACATCATTACTCTTTGTAGGCGCAAGTCGCTCTCACTCTTGACAAATAATAATTCCGCTCCGGGTGTGCTTCATAACAATTAAATTCTACTCTATTCAAGGAATACCAATCCTTGAATGGCTTCCCACAGCCTTCCAATCAAGTTAGGGCGTGCTATTTTAATTGCACACTTATGTATGGATTATCGACCCTCATGTGACATTTAATCCACTCTATCACGTCCACTTCGTTATACTAGTCCCACAAACATTTATTTCACACGTCTATTACCACTTCCCTTCGGCTCGGACTATTTTGACTGCATCTAACCCAGATGCCCACATTTTTGCAACACCCCGTCCACCCTGGGAGAGCGAACGGGGGCTACTCTTATGTAGGACTAACTAAATTCAGCGGAATAGAAGGAATAGGGCATTCAATTTCCATGACAATAAGAGAGGAATAATAATTCTCAACCTTCCTCAGATAAGTACAAAGATTTCTCAAATTTGTACAACAACCAAAATAATTCACTAACGCTCTATTCATCAAAATGATTACAGGTTATCTCTTTTGTATAATATAAAGTTCTTTCCAGACAATCCATTCTAAAAATCATTCCAACTCTTTATTCACCTTGTGTTCTGTACGCGGTTATGACATTTGGGTACTCTCAATCACCCTAGAAATCAAAATTCTTAAATTCCCCTTATCATAGTTCCACCCCTCAACTTGTGGGGATAACTTTCAATGCTTTCCTACCACAAAAATCCGGCTCCAATGACCTTAAAACAAAATTCAACTCCCAACTTACATACATAATTACTTGATCCCATTTCGACCAGGGTACCGAACTCATGGAATAGTGACCAAACGTCTCCCTATTTCCAACCTTACTCCAAGTTTCATGCGTGGGATGTCTCGCAAAGCGAAATCCAAACAAGGAACCCCCCCGATACACTACTACCTAGCATTATCGGTTATCGAAATCCGTTAGGTCCTCCGTCCATAGTATATACCCCTTTATTCCGTCCCTTGACAGAAAAGTTATAATTTTTCCCGTAATTATGCTTAACAAATAACGTTTCACCAATTTCACTATCGTCCCGTATTGGTTGATGGTAATTACATTCTATAAACCTCGGATACATACGATCGGAATTCTCGAAATTCCCTTCCCTAATAATAAGGGTATAACTATTAACTCCCCATCTCTAAAGGATAAATATTACAATGCACTCTTCTTATCACTAAGTCCGGAGTGCTAAACATAATACTGAGTCAAATCTTTTCGCTCAACGGTAAGTCCCGATACATACGGAATTATACTGACAAAATCTATACATATATTGGCATCGAATATCTCGAGCCCACTATCTCCTCTGAAGTCTCTAGGATAGATAATATAAGTGCTAGTCCAACCTTCTCACAGGTAAAGCCTCGCCAAAACAAACATAAAACATGTTGCACTAATGCAACCACTCCGATAGTCTTGCAATAAATTCCCACTATCGTATAACCATTTTTATAATGTTTTAACAAAGATAAAATCATACTCGTGTATCGCATCACTATAACAAGTAATCTCAAAAAAAAAATACGTGACACTGTTAATATACTTATCCATCCTCCGCGGATAGCACTAAAGAAAAATCCCGCTACACTAGGGAAAAATATTCACATAATGGTAACATTTATAAATATATGCATTAAACTCGTCTCACATGCTAATCTAGCAATGAACAAAATATGGTGACTCGCTTGTGTCACATAAACACGTCGCATCCTCTAAGGATACAACCTATACTTCCATACTGACAATCGTCTTGACTGCACAAATGGTTTCGGACGTAACACGTCTGCCCAAACCAAAACAAAATTATTTTAATCGTTGCCTTTTACTAGGCACCGTATTCTTGTCCTTTTTCTCATTTTGGACATATTGTCGTGAGCGATCTCACTCTGCACAAAATACCTCAGTACATAATCCACTTACCACCTGTCCTACTAACCGGGTTAGGATTTGTCCTCCTCTCGGACTTTTGTAAACTCAATTCCTGTAAACCATCCCGATTGTTCTCTTAACTTTTCAGGCCATAAAGATCATGTTACTATCTATAATAGTACTTACTGAATTTACCATCACTTGGTAAGAATTTAACTATCTAAAGCATTTAAATGGTTTTTCTGATGGGTATCCACATCCTTTTTGTGGTGCTATACCACCATCGTTGCATTCAGTCTCATTCTCGACTAAATCCTTCGATTTCTTTAACCTCCCCCACAAAGAAGCGTTATCATCTATTTTGACAAAATATGACAATGTCAACCTCTGAATCGGTTGTCCATCAGAATTTCCTCCTCGAGTATTATCAACTATTATTACAAGTTGGTCTCCCACTTGGAGTCGTTTCCTCCACTAGTATCTACCTCTTCCGATACAAAATTAGCTAACGGTTAAGATTCATATTCACGAATGGAACCCTGACATGCCCTCTCTCAATGAGTTCCGATCCACATTTGCTTCTAATCCTGAACAGTTAAGGAAGGAACATACGGTCAACACTGTACCTAAGGTTCTCCTATAGGCATAGCATTCCACTTCTAAAATTGGTGGTTGACTCCAACCTTTATAATTTCGTCCCGAAAGCCATGAAAATTTTTCTCTAAATTTTCACTTTCGGTTTGCCGCACTCCGTCCTATATTTAAGCCTTTGGATACTTTACCGCCTTTGGTAAAGACACATACAATTTTCGCGTTTCTAAAATTTCCCACTAACAGTCTCTACACGTTTTTGTAATACGTTGGATAAGTTTACCCTTTCACCTCATTTGACTATAACAGCATTTGGAAATCACTGTTGCGCCTTAGTCGCCTTTCTAGTCTTGGCTTCTCGTGCCATAATGGAGGTGACCTCGACTACGGTCATCATCCTCGGATATATTTTATAATCTCAACTGAACCCTGCCTCCTGATGTACGCTTAACGGTCCTCTTCTGACATCCGTCATCGCTCGGCATGCGCACACATCCGAACGAAATTATTATTCACTAATGTATACACATTATAACAGGAGAACGAAATCTCGTCAAAGAAATCAAAAATCCTAAACATAGGGCTCTATAACAAACAAAGCAACGCTGAAAGCATAATAAGCCGTACAGATCCTAAGGACACTAGAACCTGATGCTCTGATACCACCTGTGACACCCCGCCTAATTAAATACCGGGCGATCACTCCTTTATTAAATTAAAATCAAGGTGAACAGTTGGTTCATTCTTAGCATCACTGTCGAAAAAAATACTTTTCCAATTTAAACACCCTAAATAATTAAGCTAAGTGTCAAAACCATTTTCATGCATACTTTCCAAATTTTATTTAAAGAAAATCATTTATTTTATTAACAAATTTCAATAAGTAAGAATCATACCACATTAAATTCTGCAACATAATCCAATTAATTTAATACATTCGTCAATCGAATGTCAACGTATGAAATCTAAAGTCACACATCCATACTGAATAAATCCCATAGTAATAATACTGGAAATAGCTGAAATACAAATGTCCAATAACAACGGAATAATGGAAAGAGCTACACATTCTCAACTAGATGAAAGTACTAAGAATGGATCCGAATGAACAAAGTCATCTAATCAAGAGACCTGCAACTCCCACCTAAGTTGCAGCGCGTTCCTTCCAAAAGATCCTAAGCAAGACGCCCCTGTGGCTGGGCACCTATAATACATACATATATATACAAGAGAGAGGAAGAGAAAAAGAAACGGGTCAGAGCCCGATAGTGTGTTTGATTTAAAATACGTTTAGCAAGTATTTAAATTGATACAGGCCAATGCAACAACATATTAGTGCGACACTCTCTTGAGAAATTCTCACCTCTCTTCTAATGTGCACACCTATCGCACTAACCTTCCCAATGGTCTATCTCATCATATAACATGCTATCCTTTCCCAATGGATTAATTTATCTTATATTACTCGTAAGATTCAAAATTAAAGATTTAATTGTTTGAAGATACTATTCAATTAGTAACCAAAGTTCTCATTTTAACCTTATAAATCAATAAAGTTTTCCAGTGTCATATTATACTTTCTCAACACAAGTATTTATAATTTGAGTTATCAACCACGTCCTACATATCACATCACAGAAGACAGTTCCAGATTTCAGAATTTCATACATATATTAACCACTCGTAAAATATATATATAAACCATAACAGCACCCCAAATAAAATTATGGTGCGGCATACTCTACTATCCAAACCCCATATCACTCATATTAAGGGGAATACAAATTCGGAATCACTCTCGAATTGTATTAATACATATACAAACTATAGGTTCCAAGTCCCTTAGGACCGTCTGAACTATCACTGCGATAGCCTGTACCAAGGATACCTATACACAAACAAAATGAGGCGAAGCATAGATTCCAAGTCTCTAAGAGGAAAGCACATACCCGCATCTCTTAGGACCGTCTGAACTATCATTCCGATAGCATGTACCAAGGATATCTATCTTCTAGGGTACAAGTCAATATCCCCCATAAAGGTCCCATCGAGATAAGACTGTCCCAGCGCGGAAACCTCAGGGATAGCAAGTAGCGTGGGCATGATATTCACACATATATAGTATATGCATACACAATCATATAACTATACTCATATTACCATATCAATAATGGGTAAATTCTCAATTCCCATAATTACGTCATTCCCATTTATTTCTCATTATTTAGTTATCACGTATAACCATTCACATCTTATTTTAATTTGAGGAACTTCTCCACTTACTACATAACGCTCATGGATTCTATCCTCCCAAGTATAAAATTCAGTAGGTATACACATTTGTTCCAACGTAACCCTCTTACGTGTCCCTCCCCTTTAACATATACTTACATTGTCCCTCATGTAAGATATCCCAAAAATATAGATTTCGCCTTACATTAAAGGATTTTGAATTTTATTTTCAAAGATGAGAATTTCAAATGGCTTCGAAATCGGAATTAAAATGGAGTTTTAATTGAATTATTTTATTATTTAGAAGAGTCCTCAAAATATAAAACTCTCTAAGAGTCCTCAAAATATAAAACTCTCTAAGATTCCTCAAAATATAAAACTCTCTAAGAGTCCTCAAAATATAAACTCTCTAGTAAAAATAATATTTTTAGAAATCCGACCGTTCGATCAAGCTGAATTTTTGTCAGCAGTCCTGTCTCGTCGTTCGCTACAACATAATAAAATTTCAAGCAATTCCAATGGTCCGATCATCCGGAATAAAATTTTTAGTGTTTGTATCTAATTAGAACTCTTTTCTTAATCAAACTCTTAATCCTTTACATGACAAAGGGTTTCCATAATATCATTTAAGTCATCACTACATGCAATTTCCTATCTCAAATTGGGTTTTTCTTCCATACAATTCATCCTAATCATTCCTAAACCAATATGAAAGATGCATCAACGAAATAATCAAGATAAACACTTGCCTGGGATTTTCAGAGGTCTGGTTTGGTGCCAAATTAGGTATGGTTGCGTTCCCCGTCTCGCGATCTACGCGTTGGTGGTGGTGGCGGTGCAAACCGTTGAGTTTTGGGCCTTGAATTTGCCTTGAGAGCTCTCTCCTTCCTCTCTTATGGCCGTCACTTGTGTTTAGAGTTTCTAACCCTAGAAGGTAACCTAGGTATCTGATATAACTCCTCTAATTTTCGTGGGTTTAATTACCCAAAAATATAAAATGACCAAAATGCCCTCCCGGGTTACTAATTAGGCCTAAAAATGCCCCGAGACCCAAACTAAACTCCCGGGTACACTTTTCTGACTATCTCGACCCTTCCGGACGCGTTGGCGCACTCAAAACGACCATCTGAACAACTTATAAAATATTCACTTTTATTAATTCACATTTAGTCCCGACACGACACAGGCGCGTCCCGACTTAAATTTCTAAAATTTCCATTTTATTCACACGTGACAATATTATAAAAATAAATCTCATATATTACTATACTCATCCAGTAATATGCAACAAATAAAAAATTTCCAATAATTACTAACTCTCGTCACGCTAGTAAATATCTAAAGCAACATTCCGGATTAAAATTAAATTAATTTATCTCAATTAGATTAATAAATCCCATAATTTAAAAGCTATAAAAATACGGGGTATTACATCATGCCATTACAAATGGGAGCATTCGGGTTCGGCTATTGCTATATGAGTTGGCAATTATAGCTATTTATATATTTGAGAAGTGAAATAGGTTATAAAAATATACGACGTGATTACAATATATATACTATGATACGAATACATATATCTGTGTGTGATTGGTATCTGTGTATCTTAGAGGCCGATTCCACGGGCTTTCCTTTGGCATAGGGTTGGAACAGCCATATTATATAATTTCTCTAGTGCGATCCATGGAGGTTGCGCGATGTGGGTGAATCCTCTGGCTTGAGGAGAAGGGTGAGTATATCCCCAAGTCATCTCGTCCCGCGTTCGAGTGAGATGTGTCTACTCCACTTGAAGAGGGAACATGACCGCCTACACCGTTGTGTATTTGTTTACCATGACCATGAGAGAGTCTGGCTTGTTACCGTGGTATAGTGAGTAAACCCGGATTTTGGATAGGTACTATGAGACTGCATCCTCGAGTTATAGCTCATGGGATGGTTATTATACTTATGTTTGTGATAGGTATAATAATATACTGGTTTTGTATAGTATATTTCTTGTATATGAAAATGAGACATCATAGTAAACTTATGTATATAAAGTGAAAAGCCTAATAAGGTGTGTTTTCTCGTTCCGGTAGATTTATTTCTGAAATTATATGAATATGAATCAGAAGTTCTAGTAAGAACTATATATATATATATATATATATATATATATATATATATATATATAAGTCTTATATACGCGTCATGTGCTGAGGGACTAATGGATCTCGACGATCAACATTACCAGTTAGTAGTGTATCAGGGGGTTACTTATTTGGATTTCGCTTGCGAGACGCTCTACGCACGAACATAGAGCAGTGTTGGGAATGGGGATAAGTTTATCCCTTAGTACTCGGGTTAACTAGGATTTTTAGAGATTGGGTGAAACGAATTATTTAGGCAGGGTATCTTAACTAGGTTATTTGATAGGTATACAATAGGTGTGCACTATTATAAGAGGGGTGAGGGGTATCTCATGGGAGTGCGATACCAAATTTAAATATGAGGTAAAGCATATTTTTAAATATTGCATTTATGCACTTGCAAAATATTTTCACAACTCGGGCTCTGACCCGTTTTATCTACTTTTCCCATCTTTTGCTATATATATATATAGGTGTCCAGTCACATGGATGCCTGGATGACGATTCCTTCAAGTCAGACGTCTGCTGCAGCAGCTGTGGATGCATGCAAGTTTATTGTGGGTGCTTCTATCCTTGTAATCTAGATAAGAGGTACTGTATAAACATTCGGGCCGAAATCCCAATTGCATTTATTTATTCCTTTTCCGCCTTTTTAGTGCGGTATTCGATTTGATTGTATTGTGTTAAACCGAGTGTTCAGTTATTTTATTTAATTCAGTTTTATATATATATAAACGGTGTGGATGTTTTAATTGTATGGTGTGTTTAAAAAGATTAGTTAAATAAAATTTTGACGCCAGCCTAACAGGTTATTAGTAATTAAATTGGTTTTCGACACTGATGCTAAGAATGAACCATATGAGACTCTTGTTTTAATTTGGTACAGGATTGATCGCCCGGTATTTTATTAGGCGGGGTATCACAAACAAGTAGGATATATATACAAGGGGAGGAAAATCACTACACCAAAAACAGCAATTTGGCACACCCTGATATTAAAAATCTGGCACAGTTTAAAACTGTGCCAAAATTTGGCACGGTTTAATAGTAATTTAGCACACTTTAAAACAGTGCCAAAATTTGGCACTTTTTTAAAGTGTGCCAAAATTGTGTACACTTGCTAAAATATATAATCCCCCCAAAAAAATATTAGAGAAACTTTGGTCATTCCCGCTCTCTCACTCCTCATTCCCGCTCTCGCCTCTCTCTCCAGCCAGTTCTCTCTCCGACGCCTCTCTCTACGGCATGTTGTGCTAGTTTACTCTTCGATGCCTCTCTCTCTGGCCACCGCACTCTCTCTCTGATCAACGAAGTTCCTTCTCTCAGCTCTCTGTCTCTCAGCTCAGATCTCCAATCAGGTATTTTTTAAATGCATTTGTATTTTTCTAAACCTAACAAGTCAATATTGCAGTGCCATTTAGTTCAATGGCAAGGAAGTGAAACTAAAAAAGGTGGAAAGATAACTACATATACATAACACATTTTAACAGTGTTAGCTAAATATTATACCTTCTTAATTGTTATCAGTGTATGTTAAGATATGCCTCTCTTTTCATGTGGATAAATATTGGTTTTCTTGATTTGCTCTGCAAAGGTATTCACAATGTGCCAAAGTTAGGGTTCAAAGTATTCTTGGAAAGTATTATTGGAAAGGCATCAGATTTGATCCTAGAGTTTATGCAATCCGTAATTTGATTCGTATTTTGCATTTCTAGGGTTTTATTTATACATTTTTAAATATTTATTGTGTTTTTTTAATGTGTGAGTTTTTGGTACAAATTGAATGTCGGTAATGAAAAAAAAATCATTGATTTTTGGACGAAGCTTGAGATATTTTAGTGGTAATCTATGTTTTTTATGTTCTTAGCCTTCTATTTAAAAGGCATATTTGTTCTGATTCATATAGGTTATGGAGTTTTAAGAAAATTTAAGTGTTAAACATTCAATAATAATGTAAAAAAACAAATTGAAATAATAAGTAGACACCCCCACTAATTAAATGGATATATGAGATTTTGTGTTGAAAATTTAAGAAAAAGAAAAAAAAACTATTTAAATATTAAGTAGACATTAATGGTAAACATTCAATAATAATGTTACACATGTAGAAAAACCCTAGAGTCGTTCAAGAGGTCTCATTACGACTGTGGTGAGAACTCTTGAATTGTCCCATTTTTGGACAGTTTGGAAATGCAAAAGTTTGTATTGTACATAATGTTTATGCATGTCCTATTTTGGAAAATTCGGTGCTATCTCTTTATGTTCTTTGGGTGCATACTAGATTGATGTAGCATTTTGTGTTCTCTTGGTTGAAAAACTTAAGTAACACATGAACACTCCCAATTTAAGTTGTGTACTTGAAGAATTGTAAGGAGATGTTGGCAAAATTTTCCAGATTAGGGCATGGCATGAGACATTATGAACAATACAAAATATGCATTTTCGAATGGGATAGGACCCTTACCCTATAGAGGAGATGGAGGAAATATAGCAGCTAAAATATATACATATTTACACTTGAATAAAAACTTAAATATATCTACAGTAAGCGTTTATATTATAATATGTGTTCTTTAAACTTATCAAGATGTCGTCGGGAATCAACAAAGAGTGGATAAACGAGAAAAATATCGAGACAGATACGTATAGAGATGGGGTGTTAGAGTTTCTACATTATGTGCGTAATAATAGTTCGAATGCTAAACATTCATGTCCCTGTAGACGTTGTCGAAATGGGAAAGGACATGTTGTTATAGATGATATATTCGTTCATTTAATGACATCTGGTATGGACATGAAATATACCTTATGGCATTTTCATGGTGAGACATTATTTGTTGATCAAGTCCAACCACCACCTCAGTTTGTGACACCGACAGAACACGCTGATGTGCACAATATTCTAATTTTGAAAGATCTTGTGAATGATGATTATGAGATGTTTACGGGTGAAACGGATCATAGTGAACCTAATTATGTAGGCAGTGATGAAGCCCCCCAACTTTTGATGGTAAAATGGAGAATGCTATGGCTCCAAAAAAGTTGACAGGTGCAGAAGTTGAGTCGATAGTGTCACTTATCGCTCGAGAAAGTGTTGAAAGAGAGGGAGAGGGTGAGGAAGATAAAAAGGGAAAGAGAGGGAGAGGGAGAGACGATTTAGATTCCTCAACTTGGTCATTATGCTTCAACGCATGCACACACATGGAGGGAGGTGATTGCTCAAAACACCACAACATGGTGGTGGTGGTGGTTGCGCTGCTGCGATGTGGCTCGGTCAACCAATACAACTACTATTCAAGAACATAGAACTTTTATTGTCCATAAGGTGGTGCTTATGGACCGCATAGCCGCCAACCCATCAAATCGTGTCTAAGGTAAATAGAGCTCAGTTATATGTGTTTTATATGTGTGTGTCAACAAAAACCCAAATTCAAATGTTTTTTTTTTATAATTTAGCATAATGACATACTTATTTATAGTATGACCTATACTAAGAACAGTTTGACACACACCAATTAAATCTTTGAAATAACTTAAAATCTTCCACCATAATAAAATCGGTAAATTAATTTTTGTCTCATTTTTTTGTGTAGTATTTGTAATTATATATGTTCATGTGTTGGTATTATTGTATGCATTAGAGTCCCTTATAGGGTTTACTCAGTTTTAAAATTTTGATATGTTTTTAAGAGTGTACTCCTAGTGAAGACACCACAATTTGTTATTATTGGGTCGTGTGTGTATCTCGTTCTCTTGTCGTTTATGTAAGCTTAATGTTGTACTAATTTTGTAATGTTTCAATTAGTTTTGAATCTATGTACACCAACGGCTAAAATGTTGATTGCTTATGGAGTAGTGGTTAATGCAATAGTTCTAACTTGCTATTTGATATAGTTTTTGGCTAATATCAATTGAAATTCAATTGAATTCATTGGTATTCAATGCAATGCATTTGATATAGTACAAAGTAGTGAATTCACTATTAATCATTGGTATCCTACTGCAGTTTAGTGCATTTCTTTTAGTAAAAATATTCACTAGTATTCTAGTGCATGGGACTAGAGTATGCATTGGTATGCTAATGTATAGTCTTTGAATATTGCACTTCTGAAAATATTGTTTCATTAAACTGTTGTGAAACACTACTGAGTATTGTAGGGGCCTAGAATATGTATTGGTAGTTGACACAGTTTGGTAGTCGTTGCAATTCATTGGTATGCAATGGAATTCATTGGAATGAATTTGATTTAATGCAAGTAGTTAATTCATTGTTGCTCATTGGTACCCTACTACAATTTAGTAAATTTCTTTCATTAAAAATATGCATTGGTATTCTAGTGCAGGGGGCTAGTATATGCCTTACCTTACTACTGTAGAGTTTCTGAATATTGCAATTTTAAATATTTTTTTTCATTAAAAGATTTCCAGACATTAAGTTTCCTCTTAAGGCCAACATTGGAAAAGCTAGAGTTCTTAAATCAGCTAAATATTTCAAATCAAAACACCCCTTCTTTATGGTTACGATGCAGTCATCGTATGTGTCCAGAAACTATATCTTGGTAAGTTTTCTATATTAAAATTACCTGTAAAGTTAATTACTTTTATCTTCATTATTTTCTTTGTGTTTTATAATTTTATTACTTCACTATTTTACAGGGAGCATGCACTATCAATCAAATTTATTGATGAAATTGATAGTATCGGATCTGCTTGCATGGAATCTGGAAATGGCAATGGCGATAGCAAAGTACAACGGACTATGCTGGAGCTTCTTAACCAATTGGTTGGGTTTGAAGCATCCAACAAGATAAAAGTATGTATATATTGAAAATGCATTGTTGTTTTCGAACAATATTTAGTCTAAACGATGATCTTAGCGGTCAAGAAAAACTTCACAGTGTTGTTTCCAAACATAAAGAGAAAACCTTCTGGTCTCATGCCTCAGATATTTTAAATTTTTACTTTTTGTTTATAACTGTCACTCACGTTGCTGCCATGATTTAGTTGTGTACCCCTTTGCTAGTTTTTGTTTCCATATAATGACCGGTGGTTGTATTATTCTAGTGATTTATTATTAACGGACAAAAATTTAATGCTTTTTATTCATTTGTACTTTATCAATTTAATGTTTGTAATAACCAGTGGGTGAATTCTTTTAGTGCTTTATTATTGTCGGATTTGAATCAAAATTGGTTTTATGGTTAGTGAATATGTTAATTTGGTTTTTAATCAATTTAAGCATTAGTTCAAAGTCCATGACATGACCCGCTATTGAAATAATATTTAGATATATTATGTCGTTAACTTGCATTATTCTAGTGCTTTGTTATTATCGAATTTAAATCAAAATTGGTTTTATGGTTAGTGAATATGTTAATTGTAAGGAACAAATTTCCAATTGAGTCTTAATGTAGTATTGACTTATTCTCGAAACAAAACATGTTTGAGTCATAGATAGTTTTTTATTATTTGATCCCACGAGTCTATGACATATTGATTTGAAGAAGTAGTGGACAAGCTTCAGCATATTATCATGTTGTGTTATTGATGCAACTTTGAAGTCTTTAATCAAATTGAATAATGCATTCCGAATTTCTCTACGGTATGAATGTTAAATGATTCGAAAATTGTTTAAGGATGAATTTTTAAAAATATTTTAAAAATGTTTCATTTGTTTACACTTCGGATAAAGGATGGGTCAGTGTTGGATTAGATTGGTTTGCATTAAAACTCGTAGTTTAAAAGTTGAATCAGTTTGGACTCTAATCAACATATCATTCAAACGACAAATGATGTCATCCGAATGAGATGCATTGTCGTTCAAACGACGTGTCATCTCGCTCGAACGAGATTACACCAACTTGAATTTTTTCTTTAAGTCAGGCCAGTCCTTTTCTCGACGTGTGGAGACCCAAATATTTCTAGAATACTATTACATTTTCTGCACAGCAGTTTACAAAGGTTTTCATAGTAAAATCATCCTTTGTGTTTAAAGATCCGATTTTTCATATTCATATGCGATAGAGATCTTACGTTTGCATCAAGTGGAACTTGTTCAAACATCTTTGGACAACTTGTGGTTGTTGGTTTTGCGGTGGAAAAGTGATGGACGTCGTGTTTAACATCGTAGACGTGTCAAGATGTATCGATGGACATCGAGACATTCGTGGAGTCGAGTGTTGTGGACGAGCATCGTGGAATATGGAATTTATGTGTGTGCACTATTGAAGAATGGTAGAAGATCTGAAGCAGCGTCAAGACCCGTGGGGATCAAGTCATTGAAAAAGGCTAATCTGTCTTTGTAAAACCATTGTTCATAGTGATTGTCTGGCTTGGGCCGTTCGAGGTTTTTTCTCGATTGGGTTTTTCCCCATACATCCGGCGTTGTCAGTATCTTTACTTAACTTTACTTGCTTTGATCACTAGATGCATGTTTAGGATTAATCAAGATAAAATTTGGTTAAGTTAATTTGTGTCACAACTTGGTTTGATAAAATTAAAAAAGATTTTTCAATAGAGAAAGTTTAGTTGCATTCATCCTTAACTTAATTCCTCAAAAGCAAAAGTTATATTTTGGGGACCTACAAATTGGTATGAGAGCTAGAAATAATTTTTTATTGTGATTAATCCCTTTTTGCTTATAAGGATGAATTTTGGAAATTATGATAGTTTTTCACACCTATTTTCGATGTCACTAATTATTCTTATTGGAAATTATGAATGAAAAATGCTTTAAAATCCATTGATGAGCGTGTCTAGTTAGCTGTTGAAAAAGGTTGGACACCACTTGTCACACGAGAGGGTGAGGTCACTAGTTTAAAACTCGTTGAGTCATGGACTGAGACTGAACATAGGCTTGCACAGTAATACTTTAAAGGTCTGCACGTTATTTCCACACATGTCACACCTGAAGAGTATAATCGTATCATGACCTGTGAAACTTTGAAAGAAGCTTGGGATACACTGGCACTCACTCATAAGGGAACGAGCACAGTTAGGGCATCTAAGTTACAAAATCTCACTATACAATTTGAGACTATTAAAATGTTAGAGAGTGAGACATTTGATGAATTTTACACTAGGTTGTCCACTATTGTTAATGTGGAATTTAACCTAGGTGAGAAGATTCCCGATAACTGAGTGATTAAGAAAATTTTGCGATTGTTGTCGAGTAGGTTTGATGATTCCCTTGGTATGCTTAACTCATCGAAACTAGAAGAGGTCATAGGTGACTTACAAACCTATGAACTTGATATGTTTACCTCCAAGAAAGTGCCAAATAAAGAAAAGGGCATTGCTTTGAAAGCCCTGAAGGAGGAGACTAAAGTTTCAAATGATGACTCCGATTTCGACTTTGAGGATGTCGTCTTATTCGCAAGAAATTTCAAGAAGTTTCTTCAAATTCATAAGGAATCTTAAGATGCCAAAAAGTTTAAAAAATTCAAGAACAAGGGAGACTCCACCCCTGGGGATAATAGTGAGAAGCCAAAGAGAGATGAGTCTGATAGGTGTTTTGGGAGTTTTGGGTGTGAGGGGTATGGTCACAAATTTAAGGAGTGCCCCACTGGACTTAAGAAAGAGGTCAAGAAACCGATAGCATACAACACCACCTTAAGTGATAGTGAACCAAAAGAGGGAGAGAATTCCCCCATTGAGCGTAACTTTATTGTGTATATGGCATGTCATGTGAGCAACGATGATATATATTCCCACGAGGATACTCATGTGCATGGCACTTCCGAGGCTGTTGAGAGTGCTTCCCAAGAGGGTGAGGGTGATGAGAGAGAGGATGAGGAGATTGACGTAGGAGAGTTGCAAGTTGCATTTCGAGAGTTTTTTTAGTAGACGAAGAAGATGAAAAAGGCTAACTCAAAATTGCAAGCTAAGTTGAAAGAGCATGTCGTAAAAAATAATGATGCGTTAATCGAGGATCTTAGGGCACGAGAGACGAAACTTAGAGAGAAGCTAGAGTACGTCTAGAAAGAGAGAGACACCCTTAGAGGTTTTGATGGAGGCTTTAAAAAGGAGGTGCTAGAGTTTGATAAGTCTAGGCGTCTGCTCGAGTCTAGGATTAAGGAGTTTGAGGAGAGTTTGAGAGACTCGTCTCGCGTTAAGTTTGACTTGGAGGCTAGAAATGAGAAGTTGGATAGGATGCTAGGCACCGTTCAAATTTAGAGAGATAGGGGTGGTATTGGGTTTGATGATTGTGGTGTTCCCATTCCCCCCGCACATGTGAGAGAGCCACATAGGAACGTTAGAAAAGGTCCACATGTAGATCACTTTCCATACCATTGCTACAGTTGCACGTTTTGTGGTAGGAAAGGTTACCTTAGAAAGTTTTTCTATGACCTTAGGAATGCTCCTCAAAAGTTTAGGAAGTTTAGGAATAAATTTGCCCCGATTCCCCCCACCCCCATGCGTCGTTACACACCTACTTGGGTTAGGAAGTCGGATTTGGTAGCTTTAGGAATAAAACTTCATGGATCTCATATGGTTGCACTTGATTCTTCCCATGCTAAATCTAATTTTTGAGTGTGTTACCATGTTTATCATATTGTATTATATTTTTCATTTATTACATCTTATTTGAAAAATACAAAAATATTTTTGGTTTTGAAAATTTTTGAAAAACACAATGATTTTGTTTTATATGAGTCAAAATATTTTTTAATAATCGAAAAAGATTTTCTGTTTTTTGTTTTTGTCATGAGTTAACATGTGTGATATGGCATATTGGTGTGCTTGGACCCCCTTCCTTCTACTATCAATGTGGCTAGGACATTTGGTCATTATTATTGATGCTTAGATTGATCTTAACTGTTGTATTATGGGGTTGTTTAGAAGTTGATATGCGTTTTGATTCGACTTTGTATATATTCCATCCTTGCACACATGCACGAGTTTATATAGATATTTGATTACTCTTGCATATTTGAGTTTGGTGAGACGTTCTTATCTCAATTTTATCATCTATGCGTTAGTAGACTTAAGGAATAGGTGTGCATGCAATAACCATTTACCCGTGATCATTTTAACATATATTAAAAATATGATGAGTGTACGGGAAAGGGCCGCGAGAGTGTAAAATTGACTCTTCGTGAAATCCACCATTTAAAAGAGCCCAAAAAAATTCATAAGGCAATAAAAAGAACCATATGCCAAAAATGGGTCAAATTAGTTTAGTTCATTCCAAAGAAAAATATTTTTATATGTTTGAGGGAGTTTGGATGGATTAAAAATTTAAACGGGTTTGCACAAAGAATCCTATAGTTGAAAATTCGTGTCCTGATGCTATTGTTTGTAGAATCGTCAAAATTCAGGATTCATGTGCATGATGTTTGTTTAGTTCATTAAGCTAACACTTTAATTATCACATTTGGCTATAATAAAGTTTGATGATAGATTTCTATCAATTAGAGCTTCTTGATCGTTCCGATGTGTTGGAATAATGATTCCTTTATTTTAGTTCACGCACATACATTCCTTGTTCATGTTTAGGCACATCAATACTATGTTAGCATGTTACTCATATTTGTTGGTTTTTGAGTTTTATTAGTTTTTGCTACTGTTTCACAGTTTTGAGCCCCTTCCAGTTAGAATTTTCACGAAAATTTTCCTTTGGGCAACATTGTTTAATTTTCGGGGGAGACTGTGAAAAATTTGATAATGTCGCTCTAATGGCATACTGTTTCATTCGAGTGATGTCGCTTCTCGTTCGAACGACATCCTTAGATCGTTCGAACGACAACCTATTTGACCAGTTGATTTTTCTGGTTGATTTTTGTTTCAGTAACCTGCTACATATTGATTCATATTTTGGTACTGGGATTATGTTTACCTTGATAGATTACAATTTTTTTCTACATTGGTTCGTTTATCACACCTGCTTAGACTGCTAGAGTTTTGTGTGATTCATTGTTTGTTAGCTACTAATTTGACATTACTTGATCATATTTTGCTGGTAGTTTCATGTTTATCTAGCATAATATGCATTCAAGAAATCATATTGGTATATCACATGCTAGTTTTGTTTATCTTTTCACCGGATTGTCTATTCGAGACAAAAAGGAGGAGTGATGTCTGTGATGTAGGGGGAGTTTTATGTCATGTTTACATATTGGTATTCATATTAATTTATATCATTTGTTCCTCCATACTTCACTGGGCATTTGTCTGTTTCATGTGTGTAGGTATGATTAAAGAAGATTCAATATTTCAAGTTCGCATCAGATTCAGATATTCGAGACAGTTTTATGCTTGTCGGTCCATTGTTTAAGAATCTTATCCTGTACTGATGATGTATTTTTCAGTTTGGGTTCTATGGGATGGGTTTTAGGCATCATACGACTTGATGGCCCGGCTTAGGCATTTCACTTTTGGTTTTGTCCCGGAATAGTCAAAGGGGGAGATTTTTAATGACCAAATTTCCAATTGAGTCTTAATGTAGTTTTGACTTATTCTCAGAACAAAACATGTTTGAGTCATAGGTAGTTTTTTATTGTCTGATCCCACGAGTCTATGACATATTTATTTGAAGAAGTAGAGGCCAAGCTTTAGCGTATTATCATGTCGTGTTATTGATGCAAGTTCGAAGTCTATAATTAAATTGAATAATGCATTCTGAATTTCTCTACGGTATGAATGCTAAATGATTATTGAAATCAGAAATTGTTTAAAGATGAATTTTTAAAATGTTTCATTTGTTTACACATCAGATAAGGATGGATCAGTTTTGGATTAGAGTTGGTTTGCATTAAAACTCGTAGTTTAAATGTTTAATCAACTTGGACTCTAAATAACATATCGTTCAAACGATAAACGATGTCATTCGAACGAGATGCACTATCGTTCGAACGACGTGTAATCTTGCTCGAACGAGATTACACCGACTTGAATTTTTTATTCAAGTTAGGTCCCAGTCCTTTTCTCGGCAAGTGCAGAGCCATATATTTCCAGAATGCTGTTACGTTTTCTGCACAACAGTTTATAAAGGTTTTCATAGTAAAATCATCCTTTGTGTTTAAAGATCCAATTTTTCATATTCATATGCGATAGAGATCTTACGTTTGCATCAAGTGGAACTTTTTCAACCATCTTTGGACAACTTGTGGTTATTGGTTTTGCGGTGGAGAAGAGACGGACATCGTTTTCAACATTATAGACGTATCAAGCTATATTGTTGAACACCGAGACATTCGTGGAGTCGAGTGTTGTAGATGAGCATCATGGAAGACGAAATTTCTGCGTGGGCACTATTGAAGAGTGGTAGAAGATCTTAAGGAGTGTCAAGATCCATAGGGATTGATTCATTGAGTAAGGCTAATCTTTCTTTGCAAAACCATTATTCATAGTGATTGTCTGGCTTGGGCCGTTCGAGGTTTTTTCCTGATTGGGTTTTTCCTCTTACATCCGGCGTTGTGAGTATATTTGCTTAACTTTACTTTCTTTCATCACTAGATGCATGTTTAGGATTAATCAAGATAAAATTTGGTTAAGTTAATTTGTGTCACAACTTGGTTTGATAAAATTGAAAAAGATTTTTCAGTCGAGAAAGTTGAGTTGCATTCATCCTTAACTTAATTCCACAAAAGCAAAAGTTATATTTTGGGGACCTACATTAATTTGGATTTTAATCAATTTAAGCATTAATTCAAAGTCCTTGACATGACCCGATATTGAAACAATATTTAGATTTATAATGTCGTTAACTTCTATTCTTCTAGTGCTTTGTTATTATTGGATTTGAATCAAAATTGGTTTTATAGTTAGTGAATAAGTTAATTAGGATTTTAATCAATTTAAGCATGAATTCAAAGTCCATGACATGACCCGATATTGAAACAATATTTAGATTTATAACATCATTAACTTGTATTCTTCTAGTGTTTTGTTATTTTCTAATTTGAGCATTCATTCAAAGTCCATATACATGTTTGTACTAATAATAACAATTTTGCAGAAAATGTCTTCATCCCAATGCGGTAGCGGAGGCGACGAGGGCTCCTCGGCCACTAGGCCCCCAAAATGGAGCAAATTGGGGTCCGTCGTCGAGAATAAGACACCATTATTGTCTAGATCTGTGGAGTTTCTGAAAACGATCGTTGACTTGGGGTACACTGATTGGAGGTCCATGCCAAATGAGCTCAAGATGGGCATCTGGGGGGCACTACAGGTAGTGTATTTATATTTATATTTATAAGAAGCTAACACTTACTTTCTTTTGGGTTTGTATTTGTTTTACAGGATCAATTCATCCTACCCCCACATGTCCGTAACTCCATGTTGTAATAGTTAAGGGATCATTGTAAGACGTGAAAGAAAATATACGAGCACGGTACTTTGGGAAGACCCGGGAGTCCATTCTGAGAGTGCGTGACACCGTCCCCTCGAAGGAGCCGATTTCATTGGCACAGTGGCACCAATTTGTCGACAATGAGATCAATGAGCATCAATTTTCATCTCATCAATCGAGGAGGGAAAATCGGGCGAAAAAGGTGGGCGTACACTACTCCGGGTGGACGTCTCACGCCGAGGTCGAGCACAGGATGGTAAGTTTTTATTTTTCTTTAATTTTAGTTTAATGTTATTCTAATTTAGCATTACTTTGTGTTACTTACTAATTCTGCATTATTTTATTACAGGAGACGGGGAGTGGCCCAGGGAAAAGGACACATAGGCTCGATGCCTATGTGGCAATTCAGACGAAGAAGGACAGGGACAAGAAAGTGTTCCCGAGCATCGCAGCCACGATTATAAATTATAAATTTTTAATTTTTTTAATTATGTCATAATTGTTTTATTTACTTAATTAATCAATTGTGTACTTTTTGTCATTTCAGGCAAAGCTTAAGTAAGTGCATGAGTCACAGTCTGATGTTGAAAAGCATCTTTGGCTACGGGTGCACTCAACCAAGTGCTCGAGCGAATCACAAGGGGAGGACTAGGGGTGAGCTCGCGAGTGGGGAAGTCGAGGATCATCTAAATGGAGACAAGCAACACCGGGTTGGTTCATAAGGTGGACACCCATGACGATAAGCTATCAAGTTTGGAGTCAATGTCCCTAGATATGTATGCCTTCATGAAGTGTCAGTGGAGGTCCATCTTTGATGAGGGCAAGGGAAAGGGAAATGGGAAGGGGAATGAGAAGGAGGTAGAGGAGGAAATCACCGCTTCATTATCAATATGCAAGAACTTGTCTCCATATAACCCATTTCCCATCTTGACCCCCGTCGAACGTCCTATGTCAACAATCGATTGGCTGAGCATGTTTTTACTAGACATATTTGGTGGGGATCCGATAGTGAGGGGGTTGAGGGACCCAAGATTCCTCCCGCATATGGTGGTTTATGGACGTACCCTGCAAGACATTGAGGTAAAGGTGCTCGTTACGCATGTTTTGGCCTGAAAGGAGAACTCACCTTTATGGTTGCACGAATATGCGACGTTCAGTGAATTGATGGGTATATCAATGCATATGTCGTGTGTCCTTCCTTCCTCCTCCAACTTGTTCAAGACCCTATGCCACGACATTATTTCTTATTTTATTTAGATATTGGATTATATTTTTATTTTTTTGATTTGGTACATGTTGGTTTGGATATGGCTATTTGTATTTGGTTATTGATATCTACATGTTGGTTATGGATATTTGTATTTTGGTTTGGTTGCTCTATATATATATGCTATTTAGACGGGCACAATTTTTCTATAATAGGTACAAATATACTGTTGGGCAGTGGCAATGTCCATATTGCTCACCTATTTTATTTAAATTTTCCCAGAATTATCACGAACTTTAACCGTGACAAGTCCATGACAAAGAAACTTGTCACCGACTTGTCACGGTCAAAGTAAGTGATAATTTTTTATTCGTCATTGACTTTGATCGTGACAATTTTAAGGTTTTGTTATGGGCTCGTCATGATTTTTTATTGTGATAAAGTTTTCACGTTCAAAGATTGTGATAAATCCATGACAACTCTAACTAATTTGTCATGGTCTTTGACTGTGACAATTTCGTGAAAAATTCATTTATCACCCCCAAACTTGTCATGGTTAAAGACGGTGACAAGTTTGACTTGTCAAGGTTTTTTACCGTGACAAGTTGGTAGTTTTGGTATAGCATTAAGGCTAAAAGTAATCGGCATAATTTGAAATGTAATGAATTCGGGGAATGAGAACAAATTATGGTAAAGGTGAGCGAATATATGAGTTAGACCAGTAGAGTATGACTGAATTATCTACTCAAATAATTTAAAAGATTATTGGGACCCTTCAAGTAAATGGGAAACACTCGAGAAACTACGATGAGAAGTATAATGGTAAATTAATAATACGTACAATATTTGAGACTTATATACTACCTACGGGACATATATTATAGGTTGCGCATATACCTATATATATATATATATATATATGTGTGTGTGTGTGTGTGTTGTGTTTAAACCTATTGTGTGAACTCTTATATGTGTGAATATACCTATGTTACATGTTATCACGGGAGGTTTCGCATCGTGGACAGTCTTATCCTAATGAGCTATTGGGGGGATTTTAGACTTGTGCCTAAAAAACATAGAACTTAGGGATTGGGCACTACTTGTATGTATGATAGTGTGACCAATCATTTGGGTGCGTTAGGTGTGTGCGTAGCCCAAAGGCTTATAACTATGTTCGCCTCCAAATTTTGTGAATTGTGAATAAAAGGTTCAAGAGTGATTCCAAACCAGAAGTCCTTTACTTAGTACGTGATGTACGAGGACTCGATATGCATGCATCGCGGGTCTCCACCTAGGGATGTCGTATTCATATGTCTTACAAGAGTGGTGTGAGTGTGTATATATATATATATATATATATATATATGTGTGTGTGTGTGTGTGTAATTTATTCTACTGCGTGTTCATTAGTAGATAAGATAAATAGTGATATTTAAAATAACCTAAGTGCGTGGAAACTTAATATTTAATTGATCAAACCAGTTAGGCGGGGTAGCGTAACTAGGTTGGTTTAGTAGAATACGTTAGGCGTGCTCAAAAGTTGAGAAGTGAGAATCTCAAGTGAGGGCACCTGAAGTTAACATGTACACAATATATGCTCTTATTGCATTTTAAATACTTGCAAAATATTTTCAAACTGTTTTCTTGGGCTCTGACCTGTTGCATATCTATTTTTGTAAAACCTTTTAGGTGCCCGGCCACAGGGACACCAAGCTTAGGAGTCCGTTCATATTTGACGTGTTGCAGCTGATATGGACATTGTAGGACCTCAGTAGTAGATGATTCCACCTTTATCAATTTTTTATTATCATTCAGTTATCTCAGTTAGACATGTCTCCCATCTTTAGCTAGTGGTTATTTTAGAGATACTGTATTTCTATTTTATTTGCGGTTGTTGGATTTGGTTTTATTTAAGGACTATTGTTTGTACACTTCAGTCTGTTCCAGTCACTTTATTTATTCAATTGTTTTATTATTTATTGTGTTGTTTACTATAATAGTGAATGTGGTTATTAGTTTAAATTATTGCATGTTAATAAAAAGATTAAAATTTTGACACCGGGATTTTAGGGTTATAATAGTATAATTGTGTTTCGATAGTGATACTAAGAATGAAACCATTAATGATTCCTATTTAATTTAATAATGGACTGATCACCCAGGATTAGAATAGGAGGGGTGTCACAAATGGTATCAGAGCTTCAGGTTCTAGTGTCAATAGGATCTATACGGACTTGTCACGTTTCCAGCATAGCATTCTTTGATATAGAGCACTACTATTAGGATTATTGCATTCATTATTACGCATTTATGTCTTCAGCTATTTTGAGATATGTTGAACTGTGGATTTATGGAAATTATCTTTCATTTCAGATGCCTCCCAGATGTGCACCACGAGACACCAGAGATGTGCATCCCAAGTCGCAGCCAGCTCAGGCATAGGGGACTATGAATGCTATTGAGGTTGCCACTTTTGTTGCCCAGGTGATTAACGCAACATTAACCATATTTGCTTAGCAGGTGCCACCTCAGTCGTAGATTGTAGCACCAGACCAGAAACACTCGTTTACTTCTGCTTAGATGCGAGTTAAAGACGCCTTTCAGAAGGCTCATTCTCCTGAGTTTCAGGGAAGCTCGGATGTCGTTGTTGCTTGCTAATGGAAGAAGGGCATCTATCAGCATTTATGGATGTATGAGTGCACTGATGTACAAACATATATACTAACTACTTTTAAGCTAGTGGAGGCGAACTTGTAGTGGTGGGAGTTTGTTACCACCACACATGAGAGGGATATCATGCTTATTCAAGAGTTCTTAGAACGATTCGTTTGCATGTATTTCTCATCCACCATTTAGACAAGGATGAAGTGGAAGTTCTTAGGCATCTCCCAAAAAGGAAGTACAGTGGCCAAATATGAGGAGGAATTTACTCAGTTGGTAAATTTCAAAACAGAGAAGGTGAGCATAGAGGAGAAGAGGGTACAGTTCTTTGTTGATGGTCTTAACTGGAGGATTCGATGGAATTTGTTAGGTAATCTCACTCTAAAGAAGTATACAGATGTTGTGAATTCCGTTTTACTGCATTATTGGGATCACTACTTCCACGTGAAAGGAAGAAAGCACACAAGAGAGTTCAGCTATCAAAGTAAGAAAGGGGGTGGCAGTGCCAATGGAGCACAATTGACTCAGACTCAGACAAGAAAGGGTGATCAGGGCTCCTAGTAAGGGGATGCTACTAAGAGGTTTTGATCAGGAGAGTTTAAGAAAGGGCAGGGTGGATTCAGGCATGGCCATTAGGGCCAGCAGGGCCAACTATGTTTTTAACAGGGCTAGTAGGGCCAAAGGAGATGTGGTACCGACCATTAAGGTCGAGGCCAGTAGGGCCAAAGAGGATGAAAATTCAATGGTAGATGATTCATATGTGGTAAGAATGGCCATAAGCGTCAGGATTTCCCTTATAAGGGTAGGGTTCCACAGCAACAGGGTGCTCATTAGTAGCCCCAGAGGCCTATTTTTCCCACCGCACTCCCAGCACCAGCACTAACTGTAGTACCAGTGATCCCAGCAGTCCCACTACAGCAGGGGAAATTATAGTATGGACGTGTGTACAATGTCCACCAGGTCACAGTTCCACAGGCGCCACTCACAGTTCAGGGTATATTTCTTATATATGGGAATTTGGGGCATATCTTATTTGATACGGAGGCTTCACACTCATTTATATCTACTAGATTTGCATGAGTCGCAGGGTTATTAGACACGATAGATAGTACAGTCACGTGCGTAGACTCACCATTAGGTAGCAGTACATTTATCTTCTTTATTTGTTGGGGTGTGAGTATAAATATTGGGAGACTTGTTTTGTCCCATCGATATGCTCATGTTAGATATGCCGTAGTATGATGATATTATTGGCATGGATTGGCTAACAGCTTATAGATCTATGATTGATTGTTATAATAGGATCATAGTGTTTGCGATTTCGATCCAGGAAATTTTCTTAGTGGCAATGCCCCGTACTGAAGGAGGATCGTCCACTCAATTATACTATATAGAGGATGATAAATCTAAGGGTGTAGTTATCTCCCTAGATTCGATTCCAGTTGTGTGTGAGTTTGTTAACGTATTTTAGGATATACCGGGATTATCGCCTAGCTGAAAGATAGAGCTTATCATTGACTTAGCGCTGGGCACTCGACCAATAGCTCGTGCGCCTTATCGTATGGATCCTATGGAGATGAGGTATCTACGGGATCAGATTAAGAATCTTTTAGGATGGGGTTTTATTCATATAAGTACCTCGCCTTGGGGTACCCCAGTGTTATTTGTTTAGACGAAAGATAGATCTCTACGCCTATATGTTGATTACCAGGAGTTGAATAAAGTTATGATGATAAATAAATATCCATTTCCCCAAATCGACGACCTATTCGACCAGTTCAGAGCAGCCACCTACTTCTCTAATATACATTTGAATTCAGGATACCACCAATTGCGCATACGGAAGAAAGATGTCTCTAAGACTGCCTTTTTGAAGAGGTATGGGTCTTACGAGTTTCGGGTTATGCCATTAGTCTAACCAATGAGCCATCGGTGTTTATGGACTTGATGAATAGGGTGTTCAGAGAGTTCTTGGATTAGTTTGTCATTATCTTTATTGATGACATCCTGATTTAACTACAGACTGAGGAGGAGCATGCGGAGCATCTACGTCATGTTTTGAAGACATTGTGCGAGCACTAGTGTACCCTAAGTTTGAGAAATCCAATTTTTAGTTGTGTGAGGTACAGCCTAGTAAGGTGTCACTAGTGAGGGAGTGGGGACAGTCCATGACACCGATGGAGGTGCACAGTTTCTTTGGGTTAGACGGGTACTACCGACGCTTTATTTGGTTTTTTTTTTAAGATTACGGGTTCGTTGACCAACTTGACTCGTAAAGGGGTACCGTTTATCTAGGATGACGCTTTTCAGTTGTTTGTCAATTAGCTTAAGGAAAAGTTGACTTCAACACCTGTACTCATAATGCCTAGGACGAGAGTGGAGTATATTGTCATTACTGAAGCATCCCTATAGGGACATGAGGGCTTACTATAGAAAGAGGACTAGGCTATAGCTTATGCTTCCCACAAGCTTAATCCTCACAAGATAAATTAGCCCACCCATGACTTGGAATTAGCGACAGTCGTATTTGTGCTACAAATTTGGAGACATTACCTGTTAGGGGAGAGCTTTTGTCTATTCATAGATCATAAGTCACTACAGTATTTGTTCACTCAGAGAGAGTTGAATATGTATCAGCGTAGGCGGCTGGACTTTATGAAGGATTAGCAATTCGACATCCAGTACCATCCAAGAAAGGCTAACATGGTGGAAGACGCGTTAAGCCGTAATCCAGTGGAGGATGTGGTAGAAGTTTGGAAGGATTATCAATTTAACATCAGGTACCATCCAAGAAAGGTTAACATGGTGGAAGACGCGTTGAGCCGTAGGCTAGTGGGGGATGTGGCAGAAGCTTGGAAGGCGAGATGGAAGGAGCTAGGACACCAGGAGTCAGTTGCCCAATAATTCACTTCGATTATTACCGTCACCCCCCAGATTGTCACTAGGGTGGTACAGGCCCTGGTAGCAGATTTATTTTGTCAGGACCGAATTCGATAGCTTTTAACCGAGGGAGCAGAGTCGTACTCCGTGAGTTCAGAGGGAGGATTACGCTTCAAAGGGAGATTGACTATCCTAGGGGGGAGGACTTGCGACACGCGGTGATGACAGAGTCACAAGGGTCATGGTTTTTGGTACATCCTGGAGGTGATAAGATGTATCAAGATATGAGACGACAGTATTGGTGGAGTGGGATAAAGAGAGACATTGAAGAGTTTTTCTCGAGGTGTACCACTTGTCAGCTGGTGAAGGTAGACCATCAGAAATTAGCATGGGTTCGGTAGCCGTTAGAGATTCCAATGTGGAAATGGGAGAGAATTTCCATGAATTTCATCACTAGGTTGCCTACATCTCAGAGGGGTCACGATTCCATTTCGATGATAGTGGATCGGTTCACTAAGGTATCCCATTTTTTACCAGTCCAGACGGATTATACCACGTGATAGTATGCCCATATTTTCATCGCTGAGATAGTGAGATTATATGGGGTGCCACTTGATATTGTGTCCGACAGGGACAAGATCTTTGTATCTCATTTTTGGGAGAGTTTTTCGGAGTCCATGGGTACCTAGTTGCAATTGAGTACGACCTATCACC
This sequence comes from Sambucus nigra, assembly GCA_949130495.1. Taxonomy (NCBI): domain Eukaryota; kingdom Viridiplantae; phylum Streptophyta; class Magnoliopsida; order Dipsacales; family Adoxaceae; genus Sambucus; species Sambucus nigra. Next base: position 119,987,622 of record OX422208.1, read on the forward strand.
CCCAAATGGATGGGCAAACAAAGAGGACAAATAAGATGTTAGAAGATATGTTGCGGATGTGTATCCCTGATTTTATAGGAGGTTCGAAGTAGTATCTTCCACTAGTGGAGTTTGCGTATAATAGCTCATATCACTTTACAATTGGCGTGAACCCATTTGAGGCAATGTACGGTAGACCTTGTCGTTCGCCCACTTATTGGTTGGAGGTGGGGGACAACAATATACTCGGACCTGAGTTGATTCAGGATACCTCGGCCAATCTTGAGTTGATTCGAAGTCGTATACGGATAGCTCAGAATAGATAAAAAACTTATATCGATGCCAAGCGGTTCTTCCTAGAGTTTATCATGGGGGACCAGGTTTTACTATGTGTATCTCCTATGAAGGGGATAATGAGGTTCGAAAAGAAGGGGAAGTTGGCACCAAGGTATGTGGGGCCATTCCTTATCATCGAGAGAATTGTGCCAGTTGTTTATAGACTCGAATTGCTGGAGCATATGACACGAATTCATGATGTATTCCACATTTCTTCACTGAGGCGATAACTCCAGGATGAGTTAGATCACACTCACATTTCATTGAAGTAGACTGATTTACAGCCTGATATTTCATACAGGGAGACGCTAGTTGTTACCCTAGACCATAGTGAGAGGAGGTTGGGGTCAAAGGTAATTCCACATGTACGTATTCAGCGGGGGCATCATCATGCCGACAAGTATACTTGGCAGCACAAGGATGAGATGCGCGACAAATATCCAGAGTTATTTATACCAGGTATTTTGCAAATTTTGGGATGAAATTCCATTATTTGGGGGGGGGGGGACTATGTAACACCCTTCATTTTAATTCTTTTTATATTAGGATTAATTAAATTAAAATGGAAAATTAATCCGGTATAAAATAAATATTAATTAGCGAGACAAGGGGTTAATATTTATTTGTAAGAATTATATTGAGTATTACTTAGTGACCAAGTAATAAATTAGTAAGAATGTATAATTATTGTCATGAGTGAGAAATACGGTAGTTACGGTAATTTAGTCGGGAAGCACGTGTCAGTCGTGTCGAGACTTAAATTTATAAAATAAAATGTGATTTATTTATGGGTCATCCAAATGATCATTTTGAGTATGCCAGTGTGTCCGGAAGGGTGAAAATAGTTAGAAAAGTGTACTCGGGGTTGGATTAGGTCCCAGAGGGGTATTTTGATCTTTTGAATTTTTAGAGAAAAGGGACCTACCAGTTTGCTAGAGTTATATAATTAGGTAGGTTGAGGGTGCTAGGGTTAGAAGTTACAAAATCTAAGAGAACCCATTAGAATAGTAAGGTGAGGAGTTACAAAGCTTCCCTCACCATTTTTGCACCACCACCACCACCTGAGTGTAAATTGTGAGGAGAGGAAGGCACTCCCACCGCCTTCTACAGAAAATCAGACCTATAATTTGAGGTAGGGGTTTATCTTGCAAAATTTAAGGGCATATACTATCCATGTTAGTGTAGGATTGAATATATGCACGAATAAATGATTTTTGCTTTAAATTAAAGATTTAATTCACAATCTTGGGTAGGATTTGCATGTAGATGGAATCCCTATGTGAATAGAAAATGAAATCAAATATATGAAATGATAATAATAGAAGAAATCTGGGTTTTTGATTTAAAGAGATGAAGAACATGAGAATCTGGGGTTTTGTGTTCATATTAAGTTTTGATATGTTCTTGAATTGAATTCTAAAAGATTAAATGTGTTATTTACGTTGAAAGTTGTCCCTACACCTATAATAAATGATTGGTCAAGTTGGTTGGGAGTTTGAAGAAGTTTAATGGAGTTTTGAGTAAGTTTTCATGGTAAAAAATCATAACTGCGTAAGGAAGAAGAGAACTGGAAATTTTCGAATCGATTCGGCCCAAGGGCGAATCGATTTGGTTTCCCAAATTTTAGCAATTTTCCCTATTTAAGCCTTGAACTTGTAAATAATGATTGGGTGAACTTTTGGAATACCTTTAAAAGATAGTGAGAGATATTTTAGCTACCAGTATTCCGATGATACGGTTGGGACTTACACATAAGTGAGAAGAATTAAGGCTAAGAGTAATCTGTATAATTTATAATGTAATGAATTCGGGGAATGAGAACGAGTCATGGTGAAGGTGAGCGAACCTATGACTTAGACCAATAGAGTATGAGTGAATTATCTACTGAAATAATTTAAAGGATAACTGGGACCCTTAGAGTAACTGGGAAACACTCAGGAAACTACGATGAGAAGTATAAAGGTAAATTAATAATACGTATGACATTTTAGAGTTATATATACTACATTTGGGGCATATATTATAGGTTGCGCGTATAAACCTATTGTGTGAACTCTTATATGTGTGAACATGCCTAGGCTACCTACTATCATGAGAGGTTATGCATCGTGGACATTCTTATCTTGATGAGCCAATGGGGGGATTTCAAACTTATGCCTCAGAACATAGAACTTAGGGATTGAGCACTACTCATATTTATGATAGTATGATCGGCCATTTGGGTGCGTTAGGTGTGTGCATAGCCCAAAGGCTTAGAACTATGTTCGTCTCCAAATTGTGTGAATTATGAATGAAAGGTTCGAGAGTGATTCCAAACCAAAAGTCCTTTACTTAGTGCGTGATGTACCAGGACTCGATAGCAGAGTATGCACACATCGCAGGTCTCCACCTAGGGATGATGTATTTGTATATCTTATAAGAGTGGTATATATATATATATATATATATATATATATATATATATATGTGTGTGTGTGTGTGTGTGTGTGTATGTGTGTGTGTAATTTATTCTACTATGTGTGCATTAGTAGATAACATAGATGGTGATATCTAAAATAACTTAAGTATGTGGGAACTTAGTACTTATTTGGTCAAATTAGTTAGGCGGGGTAGCATAACTAGGTTGGTTTAGGAGAATACGTTAGGCGTGCATAATAACTAAGAAGTAAGGATCTCAAGTGAGGGTACGTAAACTTAACATGTATACAATATCTGCTCTTATTGCATTTTAAATACTTGCAAAATATTTTCAAACAGTTTTCTTGGGCTATGACCCGTTGCACATCTAATTTTGTAAAAAAAAAAAATTGGTGCCCAACCACAGGGACACTAAGCTTAGGATTGCATTCATATTTGATGTGCTGCGACTGCTATGGACGTTGCGAAACCTCGGTAGTAGACGCTTCCACCTTTATCAGTTCCTTATTATCATTCAGTTATATCACTCAGGCATGTCCCCATCTTTAGCTAGTAGTTATTTCAGAGATACTGTACTTTCATTTTATTTTCCAGTTGTTGGATTTGGTTTTACTTATGGACTATTGTTTCTAGACTCAAACCTGGAGTGTTTATTCCAGTCATTTTTATTTATTCAGTTATTTTATTATTTTATTATGTTGTTTACTGGAATGGTGAATGTGGTTATTAGTTTATATTATTGCATGTTAATAAAAAGATTAAAATTTTGGCACCGGGCCTTTAGGGTATTAGTAATATAATTATTTTTTGACTGTGATGCTAAGAATGAAACCATTAATGATTCCTGTTTAATTTAATAATGGACTGATCACCCAGGATTAGAACAGGTAGGGTGTCATACAAGCATGTCGTCTTTGTAGACTTCCATGGTGTCACCTAGTTATTCCTTAAACATTTTGGTGACCAGGAGCTCATACGTAGCTTATGCATTCTTGAGACCAAATGGTGTAACTTTGGAGTAGTACAGGCCAAAAGTGGAAATGAATGAGGTTTTGTGTTAATCGGGATGAATAAAATAATCTGGTGGTACCCTTGAGTATGCATCCAGAAAACTCATCCGTTCATGGATAGTTATGGCGTCGACTAATTAGCCGATCTTAGGAAAAGGAAAGCTATCTTTGGGATAAGCTTTGTTGAGGTCAGTGAAGTCAACTACTTGGTTGATCTTAGGAAAAGCAAACTTATCTTTAGGATAAGCTTTGTCAAGGTCGGTGAAGTCTATATACACTCTCCACTCTCCAGTACTCTTCTTCACTACTACTGGATTAGATAGCCATTTGGGGAATTAAACTTCTTTAATGGTCCTTACCTTCAGTAGTTTCCCTACTTTCTCTACCACAGCCTTTGCCTTTTGGGGGTTGTTCAGAGAGCCTTTTGATTTATCGATTGGTATATCGGGTCCAGGTGAAGTCGATGATCCCTGGCATATCATAAGGCTGCTAAGAAAACACATCTCAATTTTCCTTCAGTAGAGAAATCATTTCTTCTTTTTCCTGGTCGGTGAGTGAGCTTCCAATCAGGAATTTCTTCTCTGGGTATGAATCATTGAATACTGCCTTTGTAGTGGTTCCATGAACCCATATGCAGGGGCACCCTTATCTCTTTTACATTCGATCTGCTATACTTTAGTTTCTTTTTAGATAGTGTGGATCCATCGTTGTTCATCTCAGAAGAGACCTCTTTCTCCTTTTTCTTCTCCTATTTGGGCATGATGGCAGCGATAAAGCATTGTAGAGAAACAACTTGGATTCCCTTAATCTCCATTATCCCTCGGTTGGTGATGTATTTGAGATTCTAGTGATAAGTGGAAGGGATAGCTTTCGTAACGTGTAGCCATAATCTTCCAAGGATATCATTATAATGAGTATCAATGTCCACAAATTAGGAATTCAATCAACTTCGAGATATTCCCAGTTCAAACGGGTAAGACCATCTTTAGTAGTGGCATAGTCATCTTTTCGACGAAGTCGACTAAAGGGGTGGTCGCTTATCTCAAATCCTCCATCTTAAGATTAAGTTGGTTAAATAGCCTTAGGTACATAACCTTCGAGGAGCTTCCATAATCAACTAGTAACTTATTAACATCTTAGTTCGTAATCCTAAGTGTTATTACTAGTGCATTATGATGTGGAGTATTAACTTTGATTAGATCGTCCTCCATGAAGACTATTTACTTGTTGAAATTGATGTCTTTCGAGCGTTGATGCTGGCCTATTAAACTCTTGGTAGGGTCGATTTAGACTGCTACCATCACTGTAGTGACTTTCTTCAGTTCCATCCGAACGACACTGCCTTAAATATGCTTTGGGCTTGAGGCATCTTGGATGACTGCAAACTTGTATCCCATCACACCATTATTTAGGACATTGTTAGGCTACTATTCGACGTTAAAGTTTGAAGTGCAGTGGATGGCCACAAACTCGTGTCCAATCTCATCATCTTTCAGGACATTGTTGGGCTCTGGCCGGTGTCAACTACGGATTTGGGTCCATTTTTTCTCCACATAATCACTCAAGTGGATGTCATAGTCCAATTCTTCCATATAAGACTTTAGGGCCTTGAAGTTCTCCATTTTGTGACCAAGTTCTTCATAGTACATGCACATTAGTGCGTTATTTCTCTTCGTCGGGTCTCCCCTATCTTCTTTGTCCATTTGAGGAACTTTTAATCCTTGAATTTACTCAAGATCTTCTAAATTGGTTCCTCAAACATGGTGTTGATCATCTGGAAAGCCTTAATAGGATCTTCCTTGTCTCCATTCTTTGATCCTCCATTCTGCTTCTTTCCTCCCCCTCCCCCTCCCCCCCTCCCCCCTATCTCTTTATCACCATTATGGGTCATCTTCGAGCAGTTGTTGTCATTATGGGCACTAGTGTGAAAATGTCATAGAGTGGTCCGAATATATGTTTAAGTCGTAGCATAGGTCACACACTAAAAACTGTTTAGTCAATACTTTATCTTGATTAAATTAGTTGAACCTAAACATGTAAGATATTGAAAACTAAATTGAATCAAACAAACCACAAACCAAAGAAGATAGGAGATAAGAAAAAATTTCTTTCAAGCAAAACCTATTCAATATTGTTTACAACTCGGTATTACAGAAAGAAGTCTACAGACTTAAAAAACTTATAGCTCTACTAAGATACCGAATAATGTCTTCAATCCCAATTGTCAACAGCGAGCGATGCAGATCCAGTAATACCCCATAAGAAGCTCCACTTGCCTCAGTATCCACCCATTAGTCTCAAGAATTAGTATTCCTATCTTCAGCAATGGAGAGTTAACTCCATGAGGTTATGAACAAGAATTGTGTTCTTTGTGATTTGGTAAAGTTATCTCAAATTATTCAAGGGTTTGGATTATAACATAAAATATTTTCATTACTAAAAGATGTTTAAAAGGCTTAAATTACAATGCAGGTCCACATTTCTATTTATAGGGAGAAAAATCTCCAAGAGATAGGTATGAAAGATTGCATTTGAAATATGATAAAAATAATTTTTCGCTTACTTGTTCGAACGAAGTACCCTTTTTCTCCTTTGTACATACATCAAGCAACTGATCCAACGAGATTCTAGAGCCTGCCAAATGACACAATTATTAATCTCATGTGAATGAAGTTTGTAGTTGTATTAACAAGGGATAGGAACTCGTTCGAATGATATCCAAATGTCATTCTAATGACTTAACAAAATTTAAAAAAAAACATTTAAAAACATTTTGGAAAAACATTTTAGGTTTTCAAACTCTTTAAAATACCCCTGAATGAAAAGATTTCACAGAACAACCTCATAAACCTTCTTTGAAAAATGTAATGATGATCGATCTTCGATTGTTGCATTTAGTCACTAACTCATCTTCACTTGAAGTACTGAGAATGTTCATGATGGTGCAGTGGGGTATAATAGGATAAGCCAAACTAAAATAAATTATGAGAAATTATAAATCTTGCTCTTACAAATCTGCCCCTTTGAATATTTTGGTACAAAAAACAAACTGAATCCCTACTATAAGTTCAACTAATGCCCTCCCAAACCCGAAAATGAAAAGACACTTGTGAGATTGTCTTCAAATCAAAATCTTCATCATTTAGTCCATGAAATCATTTAGATGGAAAAGACCTACATGCATGAAGTAAAAGAAATACTGTGATGCATGGAGATTAAAGAAAATATAAAGACTCCCTTTTAGTATGTTCTCCCCCCTTTTTTCTATAATAAACAAAGGGTTAGAAGCTAATCCTGAAATATTAACATCACGAGAATCCAAATATAAAATATTGTCACAAAGAACAAAAATATTAAACATATGCGATGAAATTTTAACGAAGCAACAAACTATTTTCGAAAAAAATTTGAATTTTTTTAGTATATAAATAAACATATAAGTACAAATACAAATAGTCACACCATGGAGTAGCACAAAAATATTCGAATCACGAAAATGGAATGAAATTGTGTGAACTTAAGGCACTAAAAATTTAACATAGGCATACAAAGTAATGGTGCACGAAGTCAAACAGATACTCCTAAAGAAATAACTCAAGTCAACCTTAGGTGTAAAATTATTGGATAAAGTGAAACTGACCCCACTTATGCAAAATGCCATGAATTTTAATGTTTCTCGAATTAATAACACCAAACTATTTAATATTTTTAAGGAGGTTTATTGTGCAAACCCATTGATCTTTAACTTATCACCCTCAAAATCTTACATTTTAAGCATAAACTCTCAAAAGTTTTGAAGGAATCATATAGCTCATGTGAATGAAGCATCAAAGAAATAAAAAAGTGACCTTTGGCACTTCTACTTTTATGTGTTGAAATCTTCTTTTATGTCCTTGTCAATGTTTCCATTGCTTAAATAAAAATTTAATTTTGGGGGGAAAAGAAATTCGGGCAATGGTACTTACAAGAATAATTAGTTCCTATTATATTTGGTTCGTTATTAAGCACAGTTAAGATGCGAACACCTTATTTGACATATGACAAGAAAGTAAAATGTTCAAAGGGTTCACGCTTATATGCAATAAAGGCGATATAAAGAATGTAGCATGAAGGAAGTAATCATAAAACAATAACGAAATGCTAAACATGCGTTACTAAGCACACAAAAGAAATGAAGCCAAGTCTCATACTCCATGAATAAGTCACATGAATGGATGGAATGTAATTGTGATTCGAACATCCTAAATGCAGATCCATATATGATGTAAAACAAAACACAAAAATATTTTTGAAATTTTTGAAAAAAAATCAAAAATAAATCTTTGTAAAAAAAATTGAAAACTTTTTCTGAAATAAAAGAAAATCATTTTGAATTTTTCAAAAAATAAACATAACAATGCAATCTAGTAATAGTGATAAAAGATGGCAATATGAAAAACACCCTATACTAGAAACAATACACGAACTTAATAAATGGCATAAATACCTAAAGACTTCCTAAGATCCTCAAATCTAAGTGTATATAAAGGTTTAGTAAAAATATCATCCAATTAACGTTTGGTAATCACGAAGCTCAGGAAAACGATCTTCTCCTCAACAAGATCGCGAATAAAGTGCTCATAAATCCAAATGTTCTTCGAATGAGAATGTTAGACCAGATTACGAGAAATATAGGTTGCACTCGTATTATCATAAGAAATAGTCATTGTTTCTTGAGTAACCTCATTATCTTGCAACATTTGCATTATACACAAGATTTGTGTACAATAACTCTCGACAGAAATGTACTCGACCTTCGTCGTGGACAAAGAAGTGCAGTTTTACTTATTTCTCAACCAAGAGAAAAGAGCACTCCTAAAGTAAAAGCATCCACTTAAGGTGTTTTTACAACTATAAACATCCCTAGCCCAATCGACATCAAAATAAATTGACAGATGGTCATCAGTATATAAGGAATACCAAATACCATAAAAATGAGTGCCACTCGTGTGTTTGATGATACGTTTAAGTGAAAGAAAGTGAGTCTCTTTTGGTGACGTTTGGTAATGTGCACAAACTCCAACACTAAAGGCTATATTGAGACGACTAGCGGTCAAGTAGAGGAGACTACATATCATACACTTATAAAGTGTTTGCTCTACGTCTTTCCCTAAAGTGTCTTTGGTAAGCTTAGTTGAGGAACTCATGGGTGTGTGTGAATGCTTAGCGGAGTCTAAATAAAACTTCTTCACTAGGTCCCTAACATATTTCGTTAAGATATAAAATCTCATTCTCAATTTGACACACTTGGGGACCCAAGAAGAACGTGAGTTCACCAACCATGATCATTTCAAACTCACTCCTCATCTCTCCCTCAAAAGTGTGAGAATATTATAAACACGTGGATCCAAAGGCTATGTTGTCTACATAGACTTGGGAACCCAAGGAAGCACCACCATCTCTCTTAACAAACAACATCATATCAACTTCCCCTCTTCTTGAAGCTATGAGCTAAGAGATTAGATTTCCGCCTTTTTTACCAAGTGCATGGTGCATGTTTCAAACCATACAAGTCCTTCTTTAGATAAAATATGTGTCTAGGGTGCTTTATGTCTTCAAACTTATTTGGTTGTTCCACATAAACTTCCTCCTGAAGAATGCCATTAAGGAAGACACTCTTTATATACATTTGGCATAACTTAAATCGTAGATGACATGTTATGGCGAGTAGTAAGCATACAAACTCAAGTCTAGGAACATGAGAAAATGCCTCGTCAAATTTTACACCCTCAATATATGTGTAACCATGAGCGACCAACCTAGGCTTATTGTGAAAAATGGTACCATTTTTATCCATCTGGTTCTTCTACACCTATTGGTACCAATCACACGAGTCTCGTTAGGTCGGGAACTAATTTTCAAACATTTTTCTTTCGAAATTGAAGCAACTCGACTTACATAGCACATATCCAATGCTCATCCTTGAGTTCTTCTTTCATATTCTTGGGCTCTACTATAGAATTGTAGCAAAATTAGCTAACCACATTATCTAGTTGAGCGGGAGTCTTGATACCTAGTGGGGGATCACTAAGTATGTCGGAAGGGTCATGACTCTTTCGAACCCAATAGGGTAGATCTTCTATATTAAGAGCGGGCTCCATCATGGTGGTGTGGGGAAAATAAGATCGTCACCGGGGGTGCATTGTTCTCACACTCAAGTCCATGATCAATAAATATTTCCAGCGCATCATCTCTAATCGTGACGTTTATTAATTCTATAACTTTACAACTTCTAAGGTTAAAACCCTATAGGCTCTACTGGATGATCAATACCCAAAAATATTCACTCATCACTTCTAGAGTCAAACTTCCCTAAGTGCTCTCTATCTCTAAGGATATAGAAAGGACTCTGTAAAGTCACAAATTTCCAATTGACTCTTATGTAGTGTTGGATCAATTCCAGAAAAAACCATTTGAGTCATAGGATAGAAGTTTTCCTATCAAGCCTATGACGTTTTTGAGGAGTTGAAGACGTAGCGACCCAGAATTTAAAAGATTCATCATTGCCGATTTTCGTGCCAAGTTTCATGTCATTAACATGTGAATTCCAATGTCTCCTAAAGTTATGAATGCATTAATATATATATATATATATATATATATATATATATATATATATATATATATATATAGGAGCTTGGAAATTTAATTTGGGTGTTAGTATTTTTTTGAATTCGTAGTTCTAAAGATTTTGTTCTCGGACACCTTTCCGTAGAAAAATCATATCAAATCCAACAAAAATAAAAAAAATACGAAACTGGCGGCCACACATTCGTATCAAAATTATCTAGAACCATGGCCTGAAATCTCATTAGAAATGTCGTTCAAATGACCTCGTTCGAACAAGATTTCAAACGAAATTTCAGTTTCGTTAGTTTTTACCAGTTTTCATTTTTAACCCCCCACCACCCCACTACTTTTTACCAGTTTTAATATGTGCGGGTAGACACTTTTTGCTAAGACTTTTCATACTTTTATAAGGGCTCTTGAGAGAAAAAATTCTCTAAGAAAGGTCTCCTTGATTTTTGTTAAAAATGTTCAATCCTTAGAACAAAACCAAGTGTTTCACACCTATAGTTTTAGTTTGTTTTACTCCAAGTTTTTACACACACACACACACACACACACACATATATATATATATATATATATATACTTGGAGTGTTTGGCACCGGGTTTTACTATACCTTTTGAAGAGTTTGTTTAGGTTTGCTTCTACATCCCACAAAGAAGAAGACTTTGTTTGTTGCGGCATTCCCACTTGGAGAAAGGCTTCGGGTGCGGGTTGACGATTGACGAAAAGCTTCATTCAAGTATTCCAAGGTTCCGGTGGAGTTCGAGATTATTGACTGGGAGGAGGTAGTTACAATACGACATATCAAGGCTTGGACGGAGTCAAATCGTGTGTAGTAAGTCATATGTCTTGTAAACATAAAACCGTACTCATTGAACTTAAGGCTAGGGGTCATCCGAGGTTTTTCCCATTTGGGTTTTCCTCGTACATCGCGGCGTAGTGGTTTGTGTTTTATTTTATCTTTCTATATCACTTAGATGCATGCTTAGGACTAAAAGATAAAATATGGTTTAAATCACTACTCATGCTTAATTTGGTGCTAAAATTAATTTGGGTAATATTTAATTAATTTAGTTAAAGTCATTAATTTTAACTTGATAAAATTTGGTTTGGCCTACGTAGAAAAATGAATTAATCTTGTTAGGAAAATTCTAGTTTAATTTTAGTTTTGAAGAAATTAAAATTCAATATTTTAATTGTGAATTTGAATAAGATAATTTTCTTGAACCATCACATTAAGTTTAAAAAAATTTAAAATCGGCGGCCTCGTGTTCCAACAGACTTACCAAAACTCATAAATATGATAGGTTGGGTTTCTTCCCTATCCACAACTCATATAGAGTGTGAAGTGTGTATGGATGAAGATAGACATTATTCACCATGTGGCATGAGGTATTAACTACCTCCGCCCAAAAATGTCTAGGCATGTTTCTTTAAACAAGCAAGGATCTAGCCATGTCTTGAATTACTCGATTCTTCTTCTCAATAATTCCATTTTGTTGAGGAGTACGAACGGATGAAAACTAATGTTTAATGCTAACTTCATCACAAAAGCTATCCACTCCAACTTCTTTAAATTCGTTGTCATTGTCACTACGAATCCGATTTATAGTGACACCTTATTGATTCTCTAGAACACAGCACTTGGTTTTTAGGAAATCAAGAGCATCAAACTTTTCTCTAAGAAACCCAATGATAAAATATCTCGAAAAGTCATCAACCATCACGAGGATATACTTCTTACCTCCAATGCTCTTCGTACTTGTAGGACAAATAAGATCCACGTGTTTCAACTTTAAAATACAGGAGGTGGTAATGGTATTCAACTTCCTATGGAGACTCTTGATTTATTTCAATTGTTGGAAAGGACCACAAATCGAGGAAGTTGATTTCCCAAGTGATGGTAAGCCACGAACTAGGTATTTATTGACTAATCTCTCAAGATCTTTAAAATTGGCGACCTAGTTGGTAATTCCAAATGTCCATGGAGGAGACCTTGCCATTATTGAGTACTAAACGGTACTTAGGGATGATACCATGGCAATTATCGATAGTCCTCACACCTTGTAGAGAAATTTCACCACATTGATCATAAATGTTACACTCCAACTCATTTAACTTTATCACAAATTTAGCATAGCAAAGTTGGCTTATGCTTATCAAGTTTTCTTTCAACCCTTCAATATAAAACACAATGTTTAGCTTAGGAAAATCGAATATCTCCACAAAATAAAATCCTAATATGCTAGACATACTCCCATCTCAGAAGGTGACTTTTCCTTCCTTGCGATCCACAAGGTTGGAAACATATGACTTGCCACTGGTCATGTGCCTAGATCAGCTACTATCAAAATACCATTGAGAAATATATTGAACCGTAAGAGCAACGTGAATAACAAGGGTTTTTTCCCCATTATCAGGAACCCAAGATCACTACACCAAATCTGCCCATTTGTCACGGTCATTGACCTTGACAAATTCACCTTGTCAAGGTCAATGACCGTGATATTTCAAGGCGAGACAACTTTTTTTGTCACGGTCGTGTCACGGTCATTGACCTTGACACAAAACTCGCGTTTTGTGTCACGGTCGTGTCACGGTCATTGACCTTGACACGTTTGTCACGGTTTAAAACCGTGACTAAGCCGCGATCCTTTTTAAAAAAATTGTCACGGTCATTTCCCGTGACAAGCCCGTGACAAATGTTGTCAAGGACTTGTCACGATCAATGACCGTGACAATTCTGGGCAGAATTTAAAAAAAATCTGTTGGGCAGTATGGCCACAGCCACTGCCCAGCAGTATATTTGTACCTGTTATAACAACGTTGTACCTGTTCCAAACATCATATATCCAACACAAACTAAAGATAATGCAAATATATATTCATGACAGTATAATCCAAATTTTCAAAGTAAAAATAATATACATGACGATATAATCCAAATATAATTAAAATGGACAAACTTGAAAATAATGTTACTACATGTCTTGTATAAAACTGAGGAGGTGAGTAGGCCACACGACATACGAATTGACGCACCCACTAATATATGTCGTGCCGCATTGTTCACGCAACCACAGTAGGGAGTTCTCCTTCCCGGGTATGACATGCGTGACGAGCACCCTGGACTCCATCCCTTGAAGCACACATCCATGGACTATTCCACCCTCGATGATATCCGGGTCCCTCAACCCCCGCCCTATCCGCTGGCCATCAAATATGTCCAATATGAACACGCTCGGCCAACCAATCGTCGATAATGGTCTGTTGGAGGGCGTCAAATAGGGAAGTGGATCGTCGAAGTACGAACGTGTCGGTGATGAAGCAGTGAGGTCCACATCCTCGTCATCCTGCGCCTCGTCCTCCCGCACCTCCTCCTCCACCGCCTTCTCCTTCCCTTTCCCTTTACCTTTCTCTTTACGGTCTCCACCCAACGTACGCTTCATGAATGCGTACATATCTTGGACCGTCGCCTCCAAACGGGACAGCTTCGCGTCGTGTGAATCCACCGTTCGAGCCAACCCGGTGTCGCTCGTCTCCAATCCGATGATCCTAGATTTGGCCACCCGCGAGCTCACTCCCCTGGTCCTCCCCTTGCGATCAGAGCCAAGCACTTGGCTGAGTGCGTCTGTGGACAAAGATGCCTTGTCGGCATCAGACTGCGACTCATGCACTTCCTTAAGCTTTGCCTGAAACGACAAAAAGCACATGATTAGTAAAATAAGTAAACTAAAAAGTTATAACGTAATTAACAATAATTAAACTGTCGGATTACTTACAATCGTGGCCGCGACGCTCGGGGACACCTCCTTGTCCTTCCCCTTCTTCGTCCGAAGAGCCACATAAGTATCGAGCCTATGTGGCTTACCCCTGGCCCACTCCCTACCCCCTGAAATAAAATAAAGTAAAGTAAAATTAGTATCGGCCCCGCAAAGTAAAATAATATCCAATAATATATTTCTGTAGTTATAGATAAATTAAATATTACCTTCATCCTATGCTCCACCTCAGCGTAAGAGGTCCGGCCGAAGTAGTGCACGTCCGTCTTTTTAGCCCAATTTTCCCTCCCCGATTGGCGAGATGCCAATTGTCGATCCTCGATCTCATTGTCAATGAACTTTTGCCATTGTGCCAATGAGATCGGCTCCTTAGGCGGGACGGATCCGCGCCATTGTAAAATGGTCTCTCGTGTTTTTCCAAAGTACCGTGTCCGCATATTTTTTTTCCACGTCTTGTGTTGCTCCCTCAACTGCTCGAAGACGGAATCGCGTAGCTTTGGATCCAAGTTGAATTGTTCCTGTCCAACAAATACAATGTTAGTTGCGAATAAATATAAATATAAATATAAATATAAATATAAATTGAAATTGAAATATTCATATAAATATTACCTGTAGTGCCGCCCAAACAGCTAACTTGAGCTCATACGGCACCTCCTTCCAACTCATAAACCCCGGGCCGATGACCGTCTTTAGCAGCTCGAGGGATCTCGCTAAAAGCTCCGACTTGTTTTCGACGGTAATCCCAAATTTTCCATATTTGGGGAGCCTAGGGGCGGAGGAGCCCTCGTCGCCTCCGCTACCACCGAACCCAGACGACGACATCATCATAAACAGCATCATCATCTTCGCCCTAACATCTGAAGGAGACATTTTTGCTGTAAAAAAAATGTTATTAGTACAGATAAAAAAAATGTTATTAGTACAAATAAAAAAATGTTTCGTCTATATTATAACGTATGTGTAAGTTCCGTCAATACCACCCCCGCCACACGCACACACACACACACACATACGTTATAATGTTTCGTCTATATTATAACGTATGTGTAACTTTATAAGGATAAAATTATCTTAAAATGATTGGTAGGGAATGTCTATGAGGTGGATGATAATTTATTTGATATTTTATTTTATTTCTTTTGGTTAGGTTATTAAGACTTTATTTGAATTGATATCTTAGTAATTATTATTTAATATTTATTTTGAGCAATTATCTTATAGTAGGATTATTATCCTAGAAACAATTCTATCAATTCAAATAAATAGATATCAATTCAAATACATGTCTTGGATATCAATTCCCACTAGGGGTGGCAATTCGTGTGCGTCGTGTCGTGTTCGGGTCGTGTCATGTCGGGTTCGTGTTAAGTATTAGTCAACCATAACCCGACCCATTTAACTAATCGTGTCAGATGAGCAAACACTGCACTCATAGGCCTACAATAACTTAATTTAATTAATTTCAAATTCTTGCAACACATAAATAATTTATCATCCGAGTTAGTGTCGAGTTCGTGTCGGGTATCGTGTCGTGTCAAAAATTGCCACCCCACCCCACCCCTGCCCCCTCCACCACCACACACCACCACACACACACACACACCCACCCCACCCCTAACCACCCCCTGCCCCACCCCTCCACCACCCCCTCCCCCACCACACACCACCACACACACACACACACACACACCCCAACCCCACCCCACCCCCTCCCCCACCACACACCACACACACACACACACACCCCACCCCTAACCACCCCCTGCCCCACCCCTCCACCACCCCCTCCCCCACCACACAACACCACACACACACACACCCCAACCCAACCCCACCCCACCCCCTCCCCCACCACACACCACACACACACACACACACACACACACACCCCACCCCACCCTCCACCACCCCCTCCCCCACCCTCCCCCACCCCCTGCCCCCCTCCACCGTCCCCACCCCCTCCCCCACCCTGCCCCACCCGCCCCACCCCCCACCCCCTGCCCCCCTCCACGCACACACATACACACATATATATATACACATACACACAAATATACACACAAATATATATATAAATGAAAGAGAGAGAGAGAGAGAGAGAAAATGGACCTGAAAGTAGAGAGAGAGAGAGAGAACAGCGTCGAGAGAGAGAGAGAGAGAAATGGAGGGAACGGCGCGGGAGGGAAAAAAGAAGGGGGATAGGGTTTTTGCTGCGAATATTGTCACGGTCGTGTCAAGGTCTTTGACTGTGACAAGAATTTAAATAATTGTCACGGTCAATGACCGTGACAAGACCGTGACAAATTGAATTGTCACGGGCTTGTCACGGTCATTGACCGTGACAAGTAGTTGTCACGGTCGTGTCAAGGTCATTGACCGTGACAAGTAGTTGTCACGGTCGTGTCAAGGTCAATGACCGTGACATAAAACGCGTGTTTTTTTGTCACGGTCAATGACCTTGACAAGGCTGGCCGGCTGAAAGGTGACAATTTGCCCATTTTGGTGTAGTGTATGAGGTAACCTTTTGCTTGCCCTTATCATTTTGGCCCTAGTCATAGCGTTGGAAGTGTTATCGAAAGTTGTAGATATTCTTTGAAATTCTACCATTAAGCTTTTAGCAGTCGTGACTAGAAACTCAAGTTGCTCTCTAAGACTAGCAATGTCACTATAGTGGTATGTGGGAGCATGTGTGTGAGGAGATCTTCCTAGCTTATAACAAAATTCCTTAAAGTGACCTTTTCATTTGAAATGAGTACAAATATTGACTTATTTGGGTCTACCTTATTTAAAATGTTGAGGGCGAGTTCTCCTTAGTGGGTTAGGTTGAGGCCCATAGGGATCCATCACAAACTTGAAAATCGATTTGGGTGAGTTATGGGAAGTGGATGCACCATCGTAACCTATCCCTTGCCTCTATTTAAAACCTAACACGGGATCTAGGGACATCTTTTTGACCTTTTTAGATGTGTCATCTAAAGTAACTTTTACCTCCCGGTCACATTCGCGATCTTTCTCGAGTTGGGAGATATGGGCTTTAAGTTTCTTATGAGTATCCAATGATGCTTGAACATCTCTCGTAAGACTAGACACTTTGTTGGTCGAGTCACTCATTTCCCTCTCCGCAGAAACCAACTGCTCACTTAAAGAAATCATAATCGAGGTCTCACTCTCTTTAGAAACCTTTAACTCCTTTTCTAAATATAGCACCCTAGGATCCAAATTTTTATTTTGCTTTTTGATTTTTAAAGATTCGATGTAAATCTTGGCGTAGGTATGCTGGAGGCCATGTTCTCCCTCACTCAAAACATCACCACCCTCACTCTCTAGAATAGTTTGATACATTATCGAGGCTATCACGTTTAGAAACATCTTCATCAGTGTGAGATATACTTGAAGTGCTAAAGTGACTTGCCATGAAAGTGGTCAAGTTACATCCATGTGGTGATTCATCCTCAAAATCCACCGACCTAGCATCTCTATTGCTTAGAATGGCATTACAAGTAGTTTTCCTTTGCCTTATCTTTTAAGTCTAGTAGCACACTCATGGGCTTTAGGACCCTTACCCTCACACTTATAGAATTTGTTCGAATAGTCTTTCTTAGGGTACTCTCCTCTAGCTCTTCTTTGATAATTCTCAAAAATATTCTTGCCGGCTTTGAAATTTTTGTCTTTATCAAAACTTTTATTTTCCACCTTGGAATAATTTTAATTTTTTAATTTTGAGAAACTTTTTGAATTTTTTATCAAATAAGGAAAGATCATCTAGATTTAATTAAAAATTGGAGTCATAAACCTCCTCTTTTATCTTTGATTGGGCTTTTAAGGAGATCCCTTTTTCGTTCTTCTTTTGGGTAACATGTCTATTTCATAAGTTTCAAGATCACCTATGA
The DNA here is from genome assembly GCA_949130495.1 of Sambucus nigra. NCBI lineage: Eukaryota > Viridiplantae > Streptophyta > Magnoliopsida > Dipsacales > Adoxaceae > Sambucus > Sambucus nigra. Next base: position 120,005,653 of record OX422208.1, read on the forward strand.
GCTCTCTTAACCTAAGAGTATCTAAAATTCCCAAAGAGTTAAGGACCTTCACTTGCACACTAAAATAGGATGGGAAAGATCCTAGGATTTTCTTAACTACCTCATTTTAGGAATGTTCTCTCCCAAATTAATGCTAGAGTTTACAATATCAGACATGCATGCATAAAATCAAACGTTTCAGATTCAAGAATGCTAATAGTCTCAAATTTTATGGTGAGATTTTGTAGCTTAAAAGCTTTCACATCATTGGTACCCTCGCGAGTGAGTTGGAGGATATCACATACTTCCTTAGAAGTGGTGCACGTCATAATGCGAAAAAAATCGTCGGGTGTGATAGCACCAAAAATTGTATTTAATCCCCAAGAGATAAATTACATCATCTAAAATCTTCTTCCATCTAAATTTTGACTGGCTTGAGAGCAATGACATTTTCCATAGTCATAGTGTGAGGGGACCACCCTATTTTAACAAGCCAGATGCGCTCATCGATAGATTTCAAAGCCGATCTCATTCGCGATTTCTAATAAGCATAATTAGAGACATCAACCATGGGTGGCCTATTGTACGAGTTATCCATATAACCATTATAATTCATCTAAGTAAGTTGTAGAAACAAGACCTGATACCAATTTGAAAATAAGATAGAGTAGTCCGGTTATATGAATAAGTCGTAGAATAGGTCACACACACCAAAGACTATTTAGTCCAAATTTTTTCTTAATTAAATTAGGTGAAACTAAACATGCATGATATTGAAAAATAAATTTAGGCCAACAAACCACAAACTAAAGAAAATAGGAGATGAAGAAAAATCCCTTTTGGGCAAAACCTATATTTAACATTGTTTACAACTCGGTATTACGAAAAGACATCTACAAACTTATAAAACTTAGAGATCCACTAAGAGAGGCAGTAATGTCTTCAATCCTAATTATCAATAGCAAGCGATGTAGATCCATCAATGCTCCACAAAAAGCTTCACTTGCCTTGGTATCCACCGATCATTATCAAGAATCAATATTCATATTTTCAGTAGTGGATATTTAACTCCATAAGTTTATGAACAAGAATTGTGTTCATCGTGGTTTGGTAAAGTGATATCAATCATCCAAGGGGCTTGAATTGAAAAAATAAAAAAGTTTTATCATGAAAAGATCTTTATTTATAGGGAGAATAATCTATAAGAAATAGGTTTAAAAGATTGCATTTGAAATCTAATAAAAAAGAAAATTTACGCATACTCGTTCAAATAAAGTACCCTTTGTCGTTCGAACATACATCAAATGATTGATCCAATGAGATTATAGAGCCTATTAAACGACGAGACAATTAATATCATTCAAAATAAGTTCGAACCTATTCTAACGAGACATGGGAACTCGTTCGAACGACGTCTAAATGTAGTTCTAATGACACAATAAAATTTTTTAAAAAATATATAAAAATATTTTGGAAAAATATTTTAAGTTTTCAAATTCTTTAAAAATACCCTTGAACGAAAAGATTTCACAGAAGAACCTCATAAACTGTCTTTGAAAAACATAATGGCGGTCGATCTTTGATTATTGCATTCGGTCACTAATTCGTCTTCACTTGAAGTATTAAGAATGTTTATGATGGTGCAGTGGGGTGTAACGGGATAAGCCAGACTAAAATAAACGATGAGCAATTAGAAATTTTGCTCTTACATGGTGACCACGTCTTTCACCTTAGAGTATTTTTCTATACATGGCATGAGGTCTTCGATGGTTTCTTCCTCCTTCTTTATGAGAGATTGATGAAACATAGAGATGTTGGGCAACCCGATCTCGAACGAGGCCATAAAAACTTGCTCAGAGAATTCTTCAAACCTTTTGTAAGTTTAGTAATACCACCTAGCATATTATCGTAAGGTTTCCTAGGGATTTATTCTCATACTGCAGAGAGAATCCATTCTTTTAGGATGGCCATTGCTGGTGATGAACCGAGCAGTGAAGGCCTCTACGAGCTGCTTGAAGTTGTTGACCAACCTATGTGGTAATTTTTTAAACCATTTATGTGCAATATTCCCTAGGCTATAAGGGAATATTAGTCACATGAGATAATCTTTGTTGCTCCACAAGGTCATAGCCTTCATGTACTGTTGTACATGGTCAATGGCTCAATTTTTACATCATAGATTTTTAACCTAAGAGTTGCAAACTTATTTGGAGGATTTTGTTCTTAAATTGCCCATGACAATGGGGACTTAATTGGGGTGGTAAAGTCCCTCCTAGCCAGTTCTTTGGGGGATCTATCCCTACGGTTAGCAGGGTGTTGATCCATTTCTTGCATGACGAGGTCGTGGATATCGTGTTTACATTGTCCTTCATGATCTCATCTCATCGGGCGATTCTCACACTCGAGTTCTCCTGATCACGATGTAAAATGCTTCCTCGACTGTGACTTTTACCCTCTTGAAGGCTAGGGTTCGTCCATGATGCTTTCTTTTATCTCTATGGAGCTCTCGCTCCATTATTTTCGGACGTCACTTCAAAGTTGCATTTTCCTCTCTTGGAGGCATGCAACCTCCTCTTGCTGAGGAGTCGTTATTCATATGTGTCGATCAAACATGAGATCTGGGTAGATATAGGATGTTCATTTATCTTCTCAGAGGGTTTCTTCCTGGGAGATAACATGCATGGGGATTGTTACGATTCCTGTTGGGGTGGATTTCTGACCTTACCCTAGAGGCTGGCAGAGGTGCATTGTGAAAGTGAGACATGGATATTTGTTAGTTTTAATTGGTTTAGGAAAATAAACTCATTTCTTACAGACAACATTGATTGTAGATGCAAAAATCCCACAATAAATGGTTCCAAACCATTAAAACCAAATGGGATGAATAAATCATACAATCACAATCACATAATGTAAGTATTTACGTGGTTTGATAATGGCCCACATCCATGGGGTGTATCTCTCTTTTTTATTACTTTATTCCTAATAATAAGAATTACATGTTCCTTTTTTCATAGGTGTTGGTTACAATTTATAGAGGTTACAAGGAAATTGTGTCGTGTAGGACTCTAGGAGTTTTAGTTGTTATCGTAGTTAATTTGAGCTGATCAACTCCGAGATCCTAGTTGATTAGATTTTCCCTCGTGCTTACCTCAAATTGTGAACTCTTATCCCCTAATGCATAAACAAATTTCATTTTCCCCTATCAACTAGAAAAAATCATATTATTCCCTCAAAATATTTATAGATACATAATAAAATATATTTCAATACATAAATTCACTTTTTATATAAAATTTTCATATTTAAAAGTGATGAATGAGATTTTTGTAAAGTTAGATTCTTAATTAGCAAGACTGTCCAAGCTTGTGTCCATTGTCTCTACCCTGAAGTCCAATCAGATGTTAAAGTTTTTTTGGGGGTAAATTGGAAGTATATTAAAATAAAAAAAGGAATAGGTAAAAGCCTTAGAAATAAATCCCAAAAAACCATGCCCATAATAATATAACCTCTAATAAAACCCAAGGCCCACAATCAGCCAAACGCAAACAAACAATCTTACCCACCTAATAAAATCTGCCTTACATGTGTAGGGCTACAAACAAAGCCTAAGAAAATAATATGAAAAACCTAACTAGGTCACTCTCTAAATAGTTCTATAACTCAACAGCTAGAGCTCCTAATATCAACCCTCTAAACGAAAAATACCACAACCATAAACCCACTAACCCATTCCAAAAATACAACCAACTCATCTAACTCCTTCAATTATATTAATCTATTTCCACCAGATACTTATCAAGAAGTAGTCTTCTGAATTATAGTTACCGAGAGATGATATCACAGCTGATGAAGAAGGAGTCTTAGAAGGTTTCAGATCTGACACAATAACATCGATAAGCTTACAAAATCATCTTAAATGATTTTTTAATTTCCATTAGATGATGAATCCGAAAGCTTTAATAATGATAATATGAGAAAACTCAATAAATCTTGTTTTTTGATCTCTTACATGTAGATGATGAATCTGAAAGTTTTAAGCATGATAATATTAGAAAATCCAATAAATTAAGACTTTTCATCTATTGAATGTAGACACCTCTGTATGATGAATAAATGATCTTACATGTGAAATTATATGAACTCGAAACTTTAGAAATCTTCTAACATTTGAAACCCATAATTTGTAGGCATATAAGTTATTTATGTTGGGAAACCATTTACAATGCTAGAGTCAAAATCAATGTGTACACATTTATGTGGATTGGATACATGTTGATGTGTGAGGACACTAAAGTACTTAGTGGCCAAGTTTACTTGGTAGTTAAAATCTAGTCCCCCTTTGGCCTTATAAATATAGGGATTGAGTTTAGCAAATACATTTTAAGCGAGGAAGTAAACAATAAAGTGTGGAGAGAGTTAGGAAGATTTAAAGAGTGTATATATTTATAGTGAGGAGTTAAATTATTAAGAGTGTGTGAGTATGTGTTCAAATAATGGTTTATTCTAATAGTGAAACTAAACTCTTCCCTCACGTGGATTAAACCCATATAGGGTGAACCGTGTTAAATCTCATGTCTCTCTTGTGTGCTTATCATTTTTCTCTGTAATAGTTTCTATTTCTATTTATTTCTATTTGGTTTCTTATGGTGCTGAATTTGTACACCACAGCTACTATCAGATCTTTTAGTACACATAAGTTGTTTGATAAAAGTCAGTATTTAGACTTTGGTGTTAAACCACTAGTATTTGAAAGTTTTAGGTCGTTTAAATTCAACTATGGCTAAAAATATTACAGTTCAATATAGGGTGAGCCCACTCGACGGAAAAGTTAGTTTGACCTTGTAATAAAATAGGGTGAAGGGAATCATTGTTCAAGGAGGCCTAAAACGGGAATTAAAAAGGAAAGGATAGAAAACCAAAAAATTGACGGATGATGATTGAGAGGATGTTGAAACAAGGTGCTTGAGCATGATACGACTCAATATCGGCGATAATATCATCAATAATGTGATTGATGTGGAAGTCTTTTTGTTTAATATGAATCATATATCCAGTATTAATATTAAAGGTAAAAGCGGGGAAAAGCCTCCCGACAATGGCTTACATCAAGTATGAGAAATATGAGCACTTATGTTTGAAAAAGCCTCTAAAACATCTAAACAAAAGCTATTTTTAACACCATTGAAAGGAAATATACGAAAAGCCATCTTAATCTATCCAAAAATGAGATTAATAATATGATACTCCTACATTATTAAACCCTCAAAATTGGACTTATTCCTCGCACACCATAGATGTCAACAAATGAAAGCTAGAAGAATACGACATAGAATTCCTCTAATTTTTTCACCCTTTAAATTAATCCACCAATTCATCAAATTGCCGCTGAAATTGGATGATGTAATCGTCAATCCAAGAATAGTTGAAAATCGTTTCCAAATAGATTGAGCAATAGAACCACTCCAAAAAAGATGTTCTTTATCCTCTTCACAAGCATGTATACAACATCTACATTTTAAAGCTAAAGGGATGTGAAGGTGTTTGATGTACTCGTCTATGGAAATACCTTTATGAAGTAATCTCCAAATAAAAAGTGAAATTTTAGTAGCAATCCTCTTATCCCAAATTAGAGAAAAAAAACATTGAACACATCCTTTCTCCCTCACTAAATGCCAATCGAATTTGACAGTAAATATAAGGACATATTTTCATAGGTCCGTTATCAATTCATTATGTCATATACCGCTACACCATCGAAGAGCATTCAAGAGTCATCTATATCAACGACGGATCCGAATTATTCAAGTTCTTCATCATTCAAGACTCCGCGAAGTTTACTTTGGTAAGGTTATGTTTTAAATACCTTTACTTTTCACTTAGAGCTTTTGGGAGATTTTTACAAAATATTTTCTAAGTGTTGGAGCGGACTTTTTCGTCAAATATTGAGAATGAGTATTTTTCTAAGTTTTGAAACGGACCTCGATTTTGATGCCCAGGTCGTTCGCGCGAGATTAGCATCTCGTTCAAACGAGATTGGAAGTCGCGCGATGTCATTTGAACGACATGTGTACTTCGTTCGAGCGACATATGCTTCTCGTTCGAACGAGCTCGAATTTTGAGGCGGTGCATTTTTGTATAAATACTCATTAAATGGTAACATTTTCATTAAGAAGTCCATACGTTTTCCAGAACAGAAACACTGCCAAAGCAGTAATCTTTAGGCTTCTTCTTTTAGGGTTTTAATCCCTTTTTGATTTACAATTCACAAAACTCCCATCTTGCTTTAGTGAATTTTTTTGGTGTTCAAGAACACATCTTTACCTTTGTTCATCTTTTGTGGAGTGCGTCTCTACTCCATATGGTTGCGTGTCATTAAGGATCTTGCTACGTGAAGATTCTTTGCTGAAGATAGGACTGCGAGTCCTTGGAGGGTGCTGCGGGTATTCTCTTACTGAGTTCAAGACTGCGAGTCTTTGTGGGTTGGCTGCGCGTTGATCCATTGCAGATTTCTCTATGTAATTGTAAGTTACGATTTATAGATTCATAGTGAAATAAAGGTTTTACCCGAAAGGGGTTTTTTCCTGAAATCTGTGTCTCAGCATATTTGTTGTGTCGCATGCGTTCTTTGTTTATGGTTTGTCACACGCACCATATATGTATGTTTAGGGGCTGAATTAATAGACTCTAATTAAATAAGTGACCCAAATTAGATATTTGTGAATTTAATCAATTATCACACAGTCAAACTTTTCAAATTGGTATCAGAGCAAGTTACGCTAATTTATCGCGTATTCCTATTTTCCGCAAAATCGTGTGATATTAATTTTTCTTGAAAAATCAGTTTTGTGAAAAATCGCATTTTTTCTATGGAGCACTTCTATAATAAGATGCCTATTTTTTATGGGTCTAATTATGCCTATTGGAAAGCTCGCATGAAATCTGGTTTAAAAGCCATTAACGAGCGTGTTTGGTACCTTTGCGAAAATGGATGGACTCCTCCCACGATCACTGTTGATAATATCACCTCTTAAAAACCCGTGTCATCCTGGACTGAAGATGATCATAAAATGTTTAAATATAATTCACGTGGTTTGAGTGCTATTTCTGGAGCTATCACTCCTTATGAGTTTCACCGAATTATGACGTGCACCACGTACAAAGAGGCATGGGATGTTTTGAAGTTGACACATGAGGGTACGAACGCCGTTAAAAAATCTAAGTTACAAAATTTGGCCACCCAATTTGAGACTATCACCATGTCTAAATCTGAATGCTTTGATGATTTTTATGCACATTTGTTGGACATTATTAACACCAGTTTTAATTTGGGTGAGGTGATTGATAACACGCGTGTCGTTAAAAAGATTTTGAGATCTCTCCCAAAATGCTTTATTCCTACAGTCATTGTTTGTAACTCTTTGGAAAATTTGAAATCACTTAAGTTGGAAGAACTTGTAGGAGATCTTCAAACCTATGAGATTGACATGTTTCCCAAAACCATTAAGGCTAAGGATAATGGCATTGCTTTAAAGACTCATTGTAAGAAAAAGAAAGAAAAAGTTTATGAGTCCGATTCTGAGGGAGACTTTGATTTTAATGATATGGCCTTGTTTGCGAAAATTTTTAAAAATTTTCCCAACATGAACAAAAATAATTGTTCTAATAAAAAGAAATTTTTTGAGAAAAATAAAAAGAAAGGAAAGGCCAAAGAAAGTGGTGAGAGAGAAAAAGAGAATGACTCAGATGAGGAGTGTGAGGAAGATCTTGAGAACGTGACTTGTTTTGAATGTGGGGGTAAGGGACATATGTCATTTGAGTGTCCAACATGGCCTAGAAAGAAAGGGAAGAAAGTAGCCATGCCTGCCACACTTAGTGATAGTGAGGGTGATGAGGGAGATGAGTCCGATAAAGGTTTAGCTCATGGGATGGTTGTCGCTTTTTCTAGTCATGTGAGCACACCCACTTTGTCTCACGAGAGTGCACACGAGAGCGATGATAGTGATTTGTGTTCTTCAAGTGAGGATGAGAGCGAGGAAGAAAGTGGAGATGAAAGTGAGCTCCAAAAATCTTTTAGGGATTTGTACACCGAGACCTTGAAAACTAAGAAGTATAATCGGGATTTAGGTTGTCGGGTTTTAGATTTGGAGAGAGAGAAGGAGGTTTTAAGAAAGGAGAAGTGTGATTTGACAAACACGTTGTCTAGTCTGACGACACGTGTATCCCAACTCGAGAGTGATCTCGAACGTGCTAGGGAGGTCAAAGTCATTTTTGAAAACGCACCTAAGAAGGTTGAAAAGGTGGTTCTTAAGGGTAAAGGTGAGAAGTTAGGAATAAGTCATGACGGTGCTTCTATTTCCCAATTAGCACCTAAGCCGGTTCCCACTTTAGTGTCAAATTCACGTGAGTCTCACCCTAACTGTAAGGACATTTTTCACATGTCCAAAATGTTTCATTTATTTATGTCATACGCCGCTACATTTGGCACGTCTCCTCACGATCTCACATGACGGCCTCTATCCGAATTCTGGGAATCAAGAATGCATTATATCCACTAATATGTCCCACATCTTCCTCAATGACTTCACGTTCCAAGATTTTAGGGACTTAATGCAAGTGGTACGCAAGGGAAGTCAAAACAGTGAAAAAAAGGCACAATAGGAGAGTTCAAGGGCATTTTCGTAATTTCACATACATATTTCGGAGGTCTGGTCAACTAGAAAGTTGAAGATCTCCCCGCAACGAAGATACTGGAAAAAACGGCACCTCAATCCGAGCTACGGTGAAGGAGTTATGACCTTTTGAAGATAGAGACAATTCCTTAAAGAATGCTGTTTTTTTTGTACGCTGGATAGAATTTTGGAGTTTTAAGAACGTGGGACTCTTCATATTTTTTCCTATAAATACCAACTTCGGGGGAGTTGTTTTGCAAGACTTTAGGAGACGAATTTGAGAGTCCAAATACATCTAGTCTTCATATTTTTGAGTCCCAAGACTCATGTTTTGATTCACACATCCTTGCCAAACCTTTGTGAATCTTTTTGCAACCCAAGAACACAACTTTGGTTTGTTCAACCCTTGTGGAGGAGACCTTTCTTCTTCTTCATTGCAGCCCTACTGGAAAGGGATAATTCCAGCCGCGACTACAGAATCCGATACCCAAGGGTAATTCTTAGTCAACTTGTATTTTCATTGTAATCCGATTGTAAGCCGTTTTCTTACAAATTATAGTGAAAATAAATGGTTTTGCCCCTGTGGGGGATTTTTCCTTAATTGCATGTGTTTGAATGTTCTTGCGTAGATTATCAATTTATTCAATCACATACTGCTGCATGTTTAGGGTCTGTTTGTGTTAAAAGGTATTTAATATATAACTTGATCATTTGAACGCGAGCACACAAGTTCTCAAATTGGTATCAGAGCAGGTTACGCTAATCTATCGCGTATTCCTTTTTTTTTCCGCAAATTTTTTCTAAGATATCAATTTTCTGAAAAAATTGATTTTTGAAAAAGTGCGTGTTCAAATGGAGAAGTCATATTATAAAATGCCTATTTTTGACGGGACAAATTATGCTTATTGGAAAGCCCGTATGAGGTCGGCTTTAAAAGCCATTGATGAACGTGTCTGGATTTTGGTTGAACGAGGGTGGACTCCTCCCTCCGTGACTGTTGATAATGTGACCAACTTGAAACCTGACATTTCTTGGTCTGATGAAGAAATTAAATGGTCATCTTTTAATTCTAAGGGTCTAAGTGCTATTTCTGGGTCTATCACACCTGATGAGTTCAAACGCATAATGACGTGTACCACCTCAAAAGAGGCATGGGATGTTTTACAACTCACCGATGAAGGAACTAATGCTATGAAAGAGTCTAAGTTGCAAAACTTGACAACTCAATTTGAAACAATCACCATGCATGATTCTGAATGCTTTGATGAATTTTATGCTAGACTTTCTGACATTGTGAATACTAGTTTTAATCTTGGTGAACATATTCCGAATGCTAGAGTTGTTAAAAAGATTCTTCGTTCTTTGCCTAAGCGTTTTATCCCTAAAGTCACTGTGCTAAATTCTATGGGTAATTTAAATACGCTAAAATTGGAAGAACTTGTAGGAGATTTGCAAACTTATGAAATTGATATGTTCCCTAAAAATTCTAAATCTAAAGATAAGGGAATTTCTCTTAAAGCCCAAGAGAGAAGGAGTGAGGGGTCAGCTAGAAAGAGGGTAGAGTCATCTAGAAAGAGAGAGACTGACACGTCAGATTCTGAGTGCGATTTTGACTTAGATGATTTGGCTCTTTTCGCAAAAAAATTCAAGAGGATTCTCAAATTTAAGAAAAATGGCAATTTTAAAGATAAAAAGAAATTTGAGAAAAATAAGTTTGAAAAAAAAAATGAAAAAGATTCCAAAAATCCTCTTCTGAAAGAAAGTGAGAGATGTTTTGAGTGCGATGGTAGGGGTCATAGAGCTTTTGAGTGTGCCAATCGTCTGAATAGAGAAAAAGGGAAAGCTGTCCTTAATGCTACCCTTAGTGACGACAGTGAGGTCGAGACGGTGGATTTAGGAGATGAGTCACCGCATGAGTGTAACTTCACTGCATTCATGACCAGCCATGTGAGCACTCCTAGCTCTCCTCACGACGATGAGGATGATGCTTCACAGGGACACCTCGACAGTGAGATCGATGTGAGTGAGGGGGGGGATGATTCAAGTGAGAGCGAGAGTGATATTCAACGCGCCTACGCTGAGTTGTATTCTGAGTCTTTTAAAACTAAAAAGAGAAACAAAGCGTTAGTTCTTAAGATCACCGATTTAGAGGAAGATTTAAGAAAAGCGAGAGAAAGAGAGTCCTCCACCTGCACCGCACTGAGAGAGAGATAAACTGCCTGTGTCGAGAAAGAGATCCTATTTAGAGAGAGAGAGTGTGTTTTAGAGAAAGAGAGAGGGGACTTGACTAAACAAGTGGCTAGTCTTACGAGTCAGCTCCATTCCTCTGTGGAGACTCGGAAGAAACTTGAAGCCCTTGTTGCCCAACTGACTCATGATCTTGAGAAAGCACGGGAAGTCAAGGTACAAATCGAGGACAGATCTGGGACGATGGGAAAGATGCTCCTCGGCCCCGCTTTAGGTTTTGGTGATCGACAAGGAATTGGTTATGATGGTGCCTCCACGTCCCAAATTGCACCTGGACCAGTTCCTGAGTTTACTACAACCCCTTATGGTCACCGTCAAAAACCTCGTAGGAGTGTTCGACCAAGAAAAGCAAACCAAAGTCCACCTTTGACTGCACTCTTTTGTACCTATTGCAAAAGAAAAGGACACCTTAGGGAGTTTTGCTATAGCATGGGTCGGACACGACGTACTACTGCTCCACCACATCATACTGATGAGTTTTCTAGTCTGAGAGAGCGAGTTGAGTTCTTAGCTGCCACTTCTCAGAGTTTGATGGAAGAATTCAGACGGATGTCTTTGCCGTTAGTGAATGCTTCTCACATTCCAGCTAAAACCAACAACAACAAAGGCAAACAAAAGGTTAGCACTGCTTGGGTACCGAAGAAAGATAAAAAGGCTTTTATTGTTCATGTTGCTCTCAAAGCACATAATACCTCACAGTGGTATTTTGACAGTGGGTGCTCCAGACATATGACAGGTGATGCCTCATTTTTTACATCTCTTGAGGATTATCAGGATGGCAGAGTCACCTTTGGAGATGGGAGCAAGTCTAGCATTGTAGGACGAGGTACTGTAGAGTTACCAGGATTTCCTAAGCTAGAAAATGTGTTGTATGCCAAAGGTTTAAATGTGAACCTTCTCCGCATTAGCCAGCTGTGCGACACTGACTTTGCAGTAAAGTTTGACCGGGACGCGTGTAATGTCTACAATCAAGCCGATAAACTTTTGATGCAAGGGGTGAGGACTGAGGATAATTGCTATGGGACTGAGCCCACATCCTCACTTGTCTGCAACAGCGCCACGATCACTCCTATGGATTTGTGGCATCAACGTCTAGGTCATGTGAACGTTAGAGATTTGACTCGTTTAGCTAAAAAGGACCTAGTACGTGGCTTACCATCTCTTGGAAAGTCAACTTCGATCGTTTGTGGACCCTATCAGTTGGGAAAACAAATTCGTAGTCCTCATAGGAAGTTACATTCCATTACCACCTCTCGTGTTCTGGAGTTGATTCACATGGATCTTATGGGTCCCACTCGTACTGAGAGTCTAGGTGGTAAGAGGTACATCCTCGTGATGGTAGATGATTTCTCCAGGTACTCCATTGTAGGTTTTCTGAGAAAGAAATTCGATGCTGTAGAGTTTTTAACGACCAAGTGCCGTGTCCTGCAAAATCAACACGGAGTCACTATTAATAAGATACGTAGTGACAATGGCACTGAATTTAAGGATGCAAAAGTAGATCTTTATTGTGATAGCCTTGGGATCAAACATGAGTTTTCTGCTGTGAGAACTCCTCAGCAAAATGGGATTGTTGAGAGAAAGAATAGAACGATCCAAGAGATGGCTAGATCTATGCTTCTAGGTCGTAAAGTTTCTAGGAGATTTTGGGCAGAGGCAGTGTCTACTGCATGCCACACGGTGAATAGGGTGTATTTACGTCCACACACACTTCACACTCCTTATGAGTTGTGGACCGGCAAGAAGCCCAACCTGACGTATTTTCGTGTTTTTGGGAGTAAATGCTACATCCTACGGGATAGAGAGCAATTAGGAAAGTTCGTCTCCCGGAGCGACGAGGGAATATTTCTAGGATATTCATCGAATAGTAGAGCATACCGGGTATTTAACCTGAAGAGCTCTAGGGTTATGGAATCAATAAACATTACCGTGCAAGATGACGAACCTTCAACGGTCATTGATCCTAACCTTCAGTGTGAGGATGAGGATTGTTCTGACAGTGATTTACATGTTCCTCTCTCACACTCTGTGGACCCTACTTCTGTGTTAGGGGACACACCTGCTTGGGTTCACAAGAGTCATGACCCTTCTGCCATTGTTGGTGATCCCACTCTAGGGGTCAAGACTCGTGCTCAGCTAGAGAACGTTGTTAGCCATCTTTGCTACACGTCCAAAGTCGAGCCCAAGAACCATAAAGAAGCACTCAAGGATGAACACTGGATATCTGCTATGCAGGATGAGTTGCTTCAGTTTAAAAAGAATAATGTCTGGGAATTAGTCCCCCGACCTAGTGAGACTAATGTGATAGGTACCCGGTGGATTTTCAAGAACAAAATGGATGAATATGGTACCATAATCAGAAATAAGGCTAGGTTGGTCGCTCAAGGCTACACACAGATAGAGGGTGTAGACTTTGGGGAGACATTTGCTCCTGTTGTGAGGCTTGAGTCCGTCCGTCTTCTGCTCGCCATCGCATGTCATCTGCACTTCAAGGTATATCAGATGGATGTCAAGAGTGCCTTTCTGAATGGCATTCTACAGGAAGAGGTTTATGTGGAACAACCAAAAGGGTTTGAAGACCCTCAGCACCCTGAGTACGTCTACTATCTGAGGAAAGCCTTGTATGGTTTGAAGCAAGCACCCCGTGCTTGGTACGAGAGGCTTACTTCTTATCTCTTAGCTCGTGGCTTCAAGAGAGGGGGAGTAGATATGACGTTGTTTGTCAGGAGAGATAACGGTGCTATTTTGGTTGCCCAGGTCTATGTGGACGATATAGTCTTTGGATCCACATGCTCCCAGCATGCTCACCACTTTGAGGAGGAGATGAAAAGTGAGTTTGAGATGAGCATGGTTGGTGAGCTTACATTCTTCCTTGGTCTCCAGGTTCGTCAGCTAGAGGATGGGATGTTCATCTCCCAATCCAAGTATGCTAGAGACCTAGTGAAGAAATTTGGTTTAGACTCCGCTAAGCATGCACGTACACCTATGAGTACCACTACCAAGCTTAGTAAGGACACTTCAGGCAAGGACGTAGAGCAAACCTTCTATCGGAGTATGATAGGTAGTCTCCTCTACTTGACTGCCAGTCGTCCCGACATCGCCTTTAGTGTTGGAGTCTGTGCGCGTTATCAGGCATCCCCAAAAGAGTCACATTTACTTGCTCTAAAACGTATTATTAAATACGTAAGTGGGACTCTTTCATACGGGATTTGGTATTCCTTTGATACCGATGACCGTCTGTCCGCCTACTCGGATGCCGATTGGGCTGGGGATGTAGATGGATGTAGGAGCACTTCTGGTGGGTGTTTCTATTTTGGTTCTGCTCTTGTCTCCTGGCTGAGCAAGAAGCAAAATTTCATCTCTTTGTCCACTGCGGAGGCTGAGTACATAGCCGCCGGGAGTTGTTGCACACAACTCTTGTGGATGAAGAAAATGCTGGAGGATTATGGGATATCACAGGACACCATGACCATTTCCTGTGATAACACGAGCGCGATACACATATCCCGCAATCCAGTTCAGCATTCGCGCACAAAACACATCAGGATACGTGAGCACTTTATTCGTCAGTTAGTTGAAGAGAAAGTCGTATCCCTGAGTTTTGTTCCTACCGACCGTCAGTTAGCCGATATTTTCACGAAACCTTTAAATGCCCTTAGATTTGAGAGTCTTGGGAAATCTTTAGGGATTTGCACAGTTGACTGAGGGGTTGGTCTATGTCTAGAATAGGATGCTTCTTCATGTTCATATCATATGCTTCCTATTGCTAGTCTGTTTTATATGTACCATTACTTTGTTTTATTCCTTTTGCTTTTTATATTTCTTTTGGAAAAAAAATACAAAAAGACTTTCCTTTAAGAAAAATTTTGAGAAAAGCACAAAAAGATTTTATTTTATTTTTTCCAAATTTTTGAAAAAATCCAAAAAGATTTTTGTATTTTTCTTCTTTTATGGATGAGCATGTAAGATAGCCAAGTCACAACTTCATTCCATTTATCCATGTGACTGTTTGATAGAGATTTGAGAGGCTACATCATTTCATCCATGTGCTTTACATTGATTGGAGTCTTTGAGATGTAATTAGTGATATCTTCCTACTTGTTTGACTCCTATATCCTTTATTGCACACATGCACGGCTATATTTGATTATTGCACTTGTCTATCTCATGTTGGCTTGCGTGTTTTCATCTCAATCATGTCTATACAATGTACAATATGCGATAAAACTTGACAAGCTTGGAATGCATGTAAAAACCGTTTTGGTGAGACTGTGTGTTTTTGTATAACGGGGAGGGGCTGCGAAAGGTAATCATCTATCCTTTGCGCAAAAGCCACCGTTAAAAAGGACCTAAAAAATGGAGGAATTTTAATATCCGAGGTCCAAAGAGGTTAAAAGAGCCCGAAAAAATTTAAAGGCAATAAAAAGCAATTCATGCCAAATATGGGCCACTTAGGTTTCACCATCAATTCTCCAAAATTTGAGAATTTAGAATGCCTCTATTCAATACAATATCTGAGGGAGTTTGGTTGGAGAATCTAAACGGGTTTGCACTTCCTTGAAAGTCCTGAAAAAGCATAAAATCATTTTGGACGTTATTGGTGTGAAAATCATTTTGAGCTTTGATTTGTTGATTTGATTGAGTCAATATCTTATACTGTCACTCTTTTACACCAAAGGAAGCATTTGAGTTCATTCGCTAGGAATATCCAATATTCATCGTGCACATATGTCATGTTTGTATGCATTGATTTTCCTATCGAATTTGATCACACCACTTCATTTACGCTATCATTGACTTGGTTGCTTTCTGTTTATTCATGGTGTGTTTTTATCCTAGTGACACCCCGCACTTTCTTATTGGATTTATTTCTCTAATTTGTCCATTTGGGGACATCATAAAAAGGGGGAGAAAGAATTATCATATTATGGGGGAGTTTGAATTCTGGGGGAGTTTTTGAGATGTTGCTTATATTTTTATCATATATTGATATCCATGTTATCTCATTTCAAACTCGATATGTCACGTGGTATTTTCTTTGTCTCATGTGTGTAGGTATGAAGATTGCAGATCTATATGTTGCACACCCTGATGAGGAAAGTTTTGAGATTCCTGAAGAATTAAAGAACAAACGATGAAGACTATTCATTTGTACCTTTTCCAGTTTTGGGTTCATGGGAGGGTAGATTTGTATAGGCAATTTCATATTTGATAATTCGGATTTTTTATGTATGTACCGGCATAGACATAGGGGGAGATTTGTAAGGACATTTTTCACAGTCCGAAATGTTTCATTTATTTATGTCGTACGCCGCTACATTTGGCACGTCTCCTCACGATCTCACATGACGGCCTCTATCCCAATTCTGGGAATCAATCATGCATTATCTCCACTAATATGTCCCACATCTGCCTCAATGACTTCACGTTCCAAGATTTTAGGAACTTAATGCAAGTGGTACGCAAGGGAAGTCAAAACAGTGAAAAAAAGGCACAATAGGAGAGTTCAAGGGCATTTTCGTAATTTCACATCCATAGTTCGGAGGTCTGGTCAACTATAAAGTTGAAGAGCTCGCCGTAACGAAGATACTGGAAAAAACGGCACCTCAATCTGAGCTACGGTGAAGGAGTTATGACCTTTTGAAGATAGAGACAATTCCTTAAAGAATGCTGTTTTTTTTGTACGCTGGATAGAATTTTAGAGTTTTAAGAACGTGGGACTCTTCATATTTTTTCCTATAAATACCAACTTCGGGGGAGTTGTTTTGCAAGACTTTAGGAGACGAATTTGAGAGTCCAAATACATCTAGTCTTCATATTTTTGAGTCCCAAGACTCATGTTTTGATTCACACATCCTTGCCAAACCTTTGTGAATCCTTTTGCAACCCAAGAACACAACTTTGGTTTGTTCAACCCTTGTGGAGGAGACCGTTCTTCTTCTTCATTGCATCCCTACTGGAAAGGGATAATTCCAGTCGCGACTACAGAATCCGATACCCGAGGGTAATTCTTAGTCAACTTGTATTTTCATTGTAATCCGATTGTAAGCCGTTTTCTTACAAATTATAGTGAAAATAAATGGTTTTGCCCCTGTGGGGGATTTTTCCTTAATTGCATGTGTTTGAATGTTCTTGCGTAGATTATCAATTTATTCAATCACATACTACTGCATGTTTAGGGTCTGTTTGTGTTAAAAGGTATTTAATATATAACTTGATCATTTGAACGCGAGCACACACGTTCTCACTAACCCACCTAGGCGTCCCATGCCTATTAGGAAAGTGCGTCCTAGAGTTTTTGAGAGAGGTGTTCTGAGGCCTATTTATGTTTTCTCACATTGCAAAAGGAGATGACACCTTAGGGAATTTTGATTTAAGTTAGGGTATGTGTCACGTTTTGCTTCTACACGTGTTTCTGATACACATGCACCCACACATGATTCTTTACATGCTCCCGGAGACTATATGAGAGAGTTTGCATATTTCAATGAGCAAGTTAAGTTTTTGGTCAAAACTTCACAAGAATTGATGGAGATTTTTCATAAGTTGTCACCACCTTTGGAAAATCCCTCCGCACCTAATGATTGAGGTTTGACTTGTTTACTAGCATAGGATAATTTTCATAATGATATTGGTTGCCTATTGCTAGTAAGTATCATTTGTGTATATTTTGTTTTGAAAAATTTTGAAAAATACAAATAGATTTTATTTTGATAAAAAAATTTAAAAATCCAAAAAGATTTTTGTATTTTGTTTGCACCGTTTATGGATGGACACTTAGGATGACCAAGTCACAACATCATTCCATTTTTCATGTGACTATTTGATAGTGTTTTGAGACAATAGGTCAATTCATCCTTGTGCTTTATAATGTTTGGAGTCATTAAGATGTATTGAAGTGTTACTTCCTACATGTTTGACTCATGTTTCCTTTATTGCACACATGCACGGATTTGTTTGATTATTGAGCTTGTCTTATCACATGTTGGTTGAGTGTTTTCACTTCAATCCTGTCCTTAAAATGAACCAAGCGCGATAAATTTTGATAAGGAAATTGTGCATATAAAAACCGTTTTGTGAGTTTGTGTGCTTTGTTTGAAAACGGGGAAGGGTTGCGAAAGGTTCATTTTGCCTTTGCGAATACTAAGCCACCGTTAAATTGGACCTAAAAAATGGAGGAATTTTATTATCCGGGGTCCAAAGAGGTTTAAAAGAGCCCGAAAAAATTTAAAGGCAATAAAAAGAAATTCATGCCAATTATGGGCCATTTGGGTTTTTGCACCAATTCTCCAAAGTTTGAGATTTTAGTTTATTCACCTCTAAAAGAAAATATATATGAGGGTGTTTGGTTGGAGAATTAAAATGGGTATGCACGTCCTTGAAATTCTTGAAAATGCGCTAAATAGTTTTGGACGTTATTGGTGTGGAAATCATTTTGACTTTGATTTGTTGATTTGCATAAGACGATGTCATTTAAATTCAACAAAATTTTACACCTAAGGATTATTTTGATGTTCATTCGTTAGGAGTACACTATGCATCGTGCACATATGATTAATTGAGTTTATTTACCTATCGATTATGTTCACAACCATACATTCCATTTCCATGACTTGGTTGTTTGAGTTTAAATCCATGGTGTGATTTTTTTGTATCTTATTTTTGTATGAAAAATTGAAAAATCCAAAAATAGTTTATGAGATTTTTTTTAGATATCCCTTTGCATGCGCTAGTTTGATCCTTGTTTGCTATGCATTTTATCGTGACACTCCATGTTTTGATTGTTTCTTCTTAGCTATCTATTTGGGGACATCATAAAAAGGGGGAGAAAGAATTATCATGTTATGGGGGAGTTTTTGCATTATGGGGGAGATTTGATTATCAATGCTTTATTCTTATATCATTTCAAACTCGATGCGTCACGAAGGTTTTTGCTTTATCTCATGTGTGTAGGTTCAAAGATTGAAGATCATGATGTTGCACACCCTGATGAGAAAAGCTTTGAGATTTGACGAAGATGATTGAAGAACAGTTTTGAAGTCCTGCAAATTTATTCATCGGAGGGTAGATTTGTATAGGCAATTTGGTTTTTGATAATTCGGATTTTTTATCTATGTACCGTCATAGACATAGGGGGAGATTTGTAAGGACATATTTTCATAGGTCCGTTATCAATTCATTATGTCATATACCGCTACACCGTCGAAGAGCATTCAAGAGTCATCTACATCAACGACGGATCCGAATTATTCAAGTTCTTCATCATTCAAGACTCCATGAAGTTTACTTTGGTAAGGTTATGTTTTAAATACCTTTACTTTTCACTTAGAGCTTTTGGGAGATTTTTACAAAATATTTTCTAAGTGTTGGAGCAGACTTTTTCGTCAAATATTGAGAATGAGTATTTTTCTAAGTTTTGAAGCGGGCCTCGATTTTGACGCCCAGGTCGTTCGCGCGAGATCAGCATCTCGTTCGAACGAGATTGGAAGTCGCGCGATGTCGTTTGAACGACATGCGTACTTCGTTCGAGTGACATATGCTTCTCGTTCGAACGAGCTCGAATTTCGAGGTGGTGCATTTTTGTATAAATACTCATTAAATGGTAAAGTTTTCATTAAAAAGTCCATACGTTTTCCAGAATAGAAACACTGCCAAAGAAGTAATCTTTAGGCTTCTTCTTTTAGGGTTTTAATCCCTTTTTGATTTACAATACACAAAACTCCCATCTTGCTTTAGTGAATTATTTTGGTGTTCAAGAACACATCTTTGCCTTTGTTCATCTTTTGTGGAGTGCGTCTCTACACCGTATGGCTGCGTGTCATTAAGGATCTTGCTGCGTGAAGATTATTTGCTGAAGATAGGACTGCGAGTCCTTGGAGGGTGCTGCGGGTATTCTCTTGCTGAGTTCAAGACTGAGAGTCTTTGTTGGTTGGCTGCACGTTGATCCATTGCAGATTTCTTTATATAATTGTAAGTTGCGGTTTATAGATTCATAGTGAAATAAAGGTTTTACCCGAAAGGGGTTTTTTCCTGAAATCTATGTCTCAGCATATTTGTTGTGTCGCATGCGTTATTTGTTTATGGTTTGTCACACGCACCATAGATGTATATTTAGGGGCTAAATTAATAGACTCTAATTAAATAAGTGAGCCAAATTAGATATTTGCGAATTTAATCAATTATCACACAGTCAAACTTTTCAGTAAATTTACCATCATTTGTCAAAAAACATTTTTCGGTATTATTTTCAATATTATTTGAGAAGTCCTCCCAAACATATTTTATTATCTTCCATACTTGAGACAAAATCTAAATAGACCCTCTAAAATTTTGAGCTTCCAATTTTTTGTATTTACTGTGCATGAACCAGGACCATAAAGATGTGGAATTAAAAAATTTCCACCATAAGTTATGGGAATAAGCAAGAGATAGATCAAACATACACCATAAATTTAAGACAGCCTCTTCTTTAGTTTTGCAAATGTTGGACCACTCCACCAAATCAAATTTTGATTTGTCATCTTGTTTTGTGGAAAGTTTTAGAAAAACTTTATTTAGCTAAGAGTCTCAAAACAAATATCAATCTCAAGCGGGACCTTTAATGTTTGAAGATGTCGGAGGGCGAGGACCTTATGAATCACATGAGTATTTTCATGGGATTACTAATTAATTAAAAAAAGTATATGTAAAAATTAAGGAAGAATATTGTGCCTTGTTTCTTCTTACCTCTCTTCATAATTCATATGAAAATATAGTCACCATAATTTTGTGACAGGTCAAAATCGTGGAAGGAGCACTTATCAGGGATCAAGTGGAAATGCTAGGTCTAGATCAGTGGGTGGTAAAAACATTGGAAAATGTTACAAGTGTAAGGAGTAGGGTCACATAACACTTTATTTTCCTTTAAAAAAAGATGAACGCAACTCTGATGGTACATCGAAAACATAGGTGAAAGAAAAAAATTTAAATATTCTCTCACTATCTCCAAAATTTAAATATTGCTCAACATGTCGTGCGAACTCGTTCGAACGACACGTGTCCTCATTCTAGTGACAGGCCTAAGTAGTTCGAACGACGCTGCCGCCTCGATTTTTGTATCAATTTCTTTCACCACTACTTGATGGTTAAAATCTTTTTCCAGCATGTTGAGCAAAATCCGGCCAGAATATGCCCTCTTTTAATAGACTTGCTTTTTAGGCTACTATGCCTCTTTATAAAAGAAAACTCTCTCCCATTTATGTGTGTGCATTTCATAAACCTTCAAGAGGTTAATCTTACTCATCTGGAGTATTTTATGGAGAAGCCGGTCTCTTCTTCATTACTGCCCATCTGGAATTCTTGCGGGAGATTACAGCCATCGATAACGGAACCGACACCTACGGGTATTTCATCTGTCACACTTATTTTCATTATAAATCGTGTAACCGTTTTTACAAATTATAGTGAAAATAAATGGTTTTTCCCTTTGGGGATTTTTCCTGATATTTTTTATCACATGCTTTATATATTTATGGTTAGACACAAGTACACACATAGGTGCACGTTTTTAGAATTGAATTAAAAAAATTGTGTTTAATTAAATAATTCCTTAATTTGAACAAAAGCGCACTCTTCAGTGATCGAATTTTGGTTGCAAATTATCGTTTTGAAAGTCACACGAGATTGTATGGTCCTAACAAAGGGAGATGAGAGTAAATGGTTGTATTGTATGTATGGTCTAAACTGACTTCACCGGTAGGTACCACCCAATTGTTTGACTCTCAAGCCCATTTTTGAGCTTCCAAGTATAATGTACTGACTCTCTAGCAGCCAATGGTCATTTTAGAGGGAAATTTCAGCCCGAACTCTAGAAGCTGGTTTAATTACCAACTCTTTGACGTCAGCATACCTGACATTCAGGAACTCGATAAAATAGCACTTGAGTGAAAGTATCCCTAGGATGGAAAATCCATATCTGACACTTCACGTCCTATTTAATGTTATCACAAATCTGAGAGTCCAAAGAGGGTTCCCGACAAAATATCATATCTAACTCATTTAATGCAATATCTTTGGAATTAAATGCAGAGGACCCTTGACATCAAAAGGGGCCAGACGCATTTATTATACAAAGGTCACTCGATTTTTTTAACACGGATTATATACATACACTCACCTATATAATCCTCCCCCCATCTTCACCCACACATAAGTAGACTTTGCAAATTCCTAGTTTAGGATTATTACTATTCTATTCTGATTATGAAACTTATTTTTCTGAAAACGTTTCATACATATGAACTTATATCATTCAGATATGGTCGATCAGACCACCACCAAAATGAAAGGGATTATCACCTTAACTGATAAGAATGTCAATGGTATGATTCTACTCTCTCTCTCTCTCTCTCTCTCTCTCTCTACACACATCGGAAGACATAGCGCTGAAAAAGCATGAGAAAGCACAAATGTTATCACATAGATGCTATGCTTTGGAGTGGGTCGCGTAGAGAGAGCGAGAAGAGGGTATATATCATGGTTCAAAATCCCGGTATCGGACACCCGATTTTCAACCCGGCCACGGTGTCGGGCGATACGTAAAGATACGCTATTTAGAGAGTGCAAAAAATTCTAAAAAAGATATAGACAATTTTGAAAATAAAATGAATAATGTGGACCAATTAGATGGGATTAAAACCATCATGTAATAAGCATAGCATTGTCTAATTGAACATACTAACATGTCGAACTTGTCAAGTTCAATATTTTATAATAGAAACTATAATGACACATAAAATTTCATTAAGAAGTTGCATATAAGTTAAATAGAAATGACTAGTGTCAATTTATTAATTAATAATTAGTAGCAGTTTAATTATGTTGATTTTATTAAAAATCAAGAACAATTATTTAAAAAAACCACTAGTAATTTAATGATAATTTTGTTAAAATTTAGTATCTTTTTTTAAAAACTCAATACAATTTATTAATAATTTTGTAACAAATCAATACCGAGTTAATACATATTTTGAGGGTGGAATGATTGTGACCCATAGTACTAATTTATTAAAAATGTACATGTACATCAATATTTTTAAAAAGCTTATCACTATTTTTTAAGAAACTATTTTTCAATAGTGGAAAATTTTAATCATTTTTGTACACAAATTTTTTTACATATATCTTGTTATAAAAAAGGAAAAGCTAAACGTAGGTTAGTTGTATATATTTTTATTTTCAATAAAAAAAATTAAAAATTTAAATTTAAGTTAAGTATAAACATTTTTTTATTTTTACAAGCAAAGAAATTTGAAGGATAAGTGAATTTGTAAATATAATTTACTTTGTAAAAAATAATTAATTTTTAAAGGTAAGTTACTGTGAACATTTTTTGGTAATAAATAAAGAAGGTTTAAACATAAATGAGTTGTAAACATTTTTTTCTTTTAAAAAAAAGAATCCGTAAACATTTTCCATATTGTAAAAACGATCAGTTTTTAGTTTTTAAACATAAGTTAGTTGTAAACTGTTTTTTAACCAAAAAAAGAAAAGAAAACCCTCTGAACAATTGTTATAAATGTAACACACTTTCTCCGCTCGAAGCGGCTATTAGAACTCTAACCAATTTTTAAGACATTCCATTTTGATATCAAATGTCAATTATAACCTTAGATTTACAAAATTTAAATTTTTATTTCTTACCTCCAATTAAAACAAATTTATTTGAAAAACAACTAAAAATTTGTATTTTCTATAAAAAAAAATGTTGTCTTTTTTTTTTTAATAAAAAACAGTTTTTAATAAGAATCTCTCTTAAAACATTTTTTTTAGATTTCAGAACAGTTTTTTTGTCCCATTTTACTTTAAAAAAAACTCACAATTGTTTTAAACGATAACTGAGATTTTTTAATCTAGGATCTCGTTTTTATTTTATTACATTTAATGTAGGCTCTCGTTTTTATTTTTGTTGTTAAAAAATATGTTTACTATGTGCTCCTTTTTTAACATATGTTTTTTTTTAAATTTGATGTCTTAGAGAAGCAATTGGTTACATTCATTAAATTATGTGGGTCCGCGTCAGCGGAATTAATCAATCGCGTCTCTAAGACATAAAAAAAAATTAAAATCAATCGAGTCTCTAAGACATCAAATTTTCAAAATAAACCAATTACTTTTACAAAAAGAAATTGCTTTAACTGTTAAAAGTGTCTTTTATATAAAAAAAATTGGACAATTTTATTTAAAACGGTTTTATAATACAGTCAATACGTACTGCTGGTGCGACCCAACATATTAGAAAAAAAGGTCTGCGCCAGAGGTATGAAAAATAAAATACGACTCCATGCCACATCACGTTTTATTTTGGTCGTGGTCGTGTTACTTTGTAAAAACGGTTTATTTTGTAAAAATAGTTTTTTATTTTATATAAAATAACTTTTTTATGTTTTATAAAAAAAATTATTAAAAAAAACAGATAACAAATTTTTGTAAACAATTGAAATGTTTTTTTAAACAATTATGAAAAGTAAAACAATTATTTTTAAAAGAGATTCTTATTAAAAACATTATTTATTAAAAAACATTTTTTATTGAAAATACAAATTTTTAGTTGTTTTTCAAATACATTTGTTTTAATTAGAGACAAAATAATGAAAATTTAAATTTTGTAAGTCTAAGGGTATAATTGACATTTGATATTAAAATGGGGTGTCTTAAGAATTGGTTGGAGTGCTAATAGCCACTCCCTTCTCCACTTTACCCTTTAATAACTAAAACAAAAGTAAGCAAACTAGGTTTACGAACCAAACTTGTTGCACACTAGTTGAGAAGGAGATGCCGCTTGTTATTTCTCACAGAAAGAAGGTAAGATTTAATCCTTTGATTCGGTCGAAATATGAAGAATATTGGCGATATATCGTCATTACCGAACTGATATGCCGAAATCTCGTCGATATGAACAGTTATACTCCGATTTCACCTAAAATCCATTTCGTCTCTCGGTATCGTCTCCTTGGGTTGCGATACCGAGTCTAATCGACCGGTACCGAGTTAACTCGGCCGAGACTTTGAACCATGGTATATATAAAGAGAGAGAGAGGATGATAATTTTAGAAAAAAGACACGAAATTGTCGTATTTGTTTTTGGATTTTTTTAACACATTGATATACATACACTACCTATATACACACAGACAATCATATCTACACCACACGTAAGTGTACTTTGCAAACTCTTAGTTCAGATTTTTTCCCACACCATTTGTGGAGTTTGCAAACTCTTAGTTTAGGATTTTTTCCACACCATTTGTGGTGTTTGCAAACTCTTAGGTTAGGATTATTGCTATTCTATTCTGATTATGAAACTTTATTTTTCTGCAAACTTTTCATAAATCTGCACTTCTATCATATAGATATGGACAATCAGAGCACCACCAAAATGAAGGGGACTCTCACCTTAACTGATAAGAATGTCAATTGTCTGATTATCCTCTCTCTCTACACACACACACACACACACACACACACACACACACACACACACACTTCTATATAGGAAGACATAGCGCTGAAAAAAGCACGACAAAGCCTCGATTCTATCACATAGATGCTATTCTTTGGAGTGGGTTATGTACAGGGGAAGGGAGAGATAGAGAGAAAGAGAGAGTGTATATTTATAGAGAGAGATGGGTGGACAATTTTAGAAACATGACACGAAATTGGGGTATTTGTTTTTGTATTTTTTTTAACATGAAGTCGTGTTAGATTATGACTCGTGTTATTTCTGTCAAATTATGACTAGTATTTTGTGTCAAAGTATGACTTGTGATATTCGTGTCATGGCATGTTTTTGTGTTAATTGGGTGTGAAATGTATGGATTTTATTATCTTAAATGCCTCGCTCATGTCAAGAAAAAAGCACAAATACGTTTGTGTTCGGTTTTAACTAGTCTTATAGTGACCCAAAAACATGGAATGCCACCCCTAATAGAATGGGAATGGAAGCATCTGCTGGTGGATTCTTAGTTATGTGAGGAGATGTGATTGGAGAAGCATAGCATTGAGATGAGATATCTGGGGAGAGTGAAGGAGGTATAGTGTTGTAATAGAGATAGAGAGAGTTGGTGGGTTAGAATGTGGGTTATTACAAAAGTGAAAGAGGAGGTCTGCAAACTCACATTGAGACGTTGAGTGGTGCTTGTGAGTGATGACACTAGGGAAAAAGTTAAAAGAGTGTACATATGGTACCAAACACCAAAAGGAAGGGGACTCCCACCTTTTGTGACATGGTCAGATTCTCTCTCTCTCTACACACACACACATACGCACACATATATCTAGTTAGGTTTTAATTGGACAAAGGAAAATGCTTCAAAGTTGGCTTAAGTTGCACAAATTATATTCATATAAACATTTTAAAATACCAAAACAGATTTGTACATCAATACGAAACAGGAGTAAAATAAGCAAGATTACTGTTACAAATCGGTACAATAATTTTCAGAAATCCACATATGTATAATCTGCAGGTGGGAAAAAAACATGATAAAACACAAATGTTATCACAGATATACTATATTGTGGAGTGGGCTGGTAGTATAGATGAACTTTCAATCATATCTGGTTAATCACATTGTGTTCTAACAAGTTCTTATGTATAGTTTTTATATTAACAAATACGATTCGAGAAGTTCATTGGTAGAAGACTTTTAAAATTCAATAAACTTCTTTTTTATGATTTTTCTACTTTTAGTTCTTACTATGTGAATTGAATTATGATTTAGTCCTTTTCAGTGATGCAGATACCAAACCTGAGGTGGTGGTGCGCGTGTCTTCCCAATTTGTATAGACTCGGAAGTCTACTAGTAGGCCGTTTTTTTCCAGTTTTGTCAAAAGGGGAGTTGCTAGGCTAAAGGCATTAAAGCGTAAGCTTCCTATACTTATATATGTTAAAACTAGTAGAAACGTGTCTAAAATAAAAATTAATAAATAACATTCACCACAGATTCTTGTAATGAAATCAAATGCTAAGGTAAGAAAATAGCATCCAAAAGTCTTTGGTTCTTTGCAACCATCTAATCAAAAAACATAAATACTGATTCACCACAAACCATCAAGTTATCACGCATATTCCAAATGTTTACATTTTGTAATTATGTTTCTCCTTTACCCTCCCATTACCATATTGTATTTATTAAGGTTGCTCACATTATCCCTTTGTTGCAATTCATCTTTGATACACTTGTAATATGGATAAATTTAGAGAAATCACGTTTTGTTTTTGGTAACTTCGTAATCTAATGGGTGTCAACAATTACCCCATCTATATATTTTCATTTGGTCAAAATAGTGCATGATTATTCTATGAAATAAAACTGTTATTTTAATAGATAATTTTCTTTGAAAAAAATCTATATCATATTACTTGTGGTAATGAATTTCAAGGTTAACATTGTGAATAAGAATTATTTTAGCAGAATTAACCATTTTCAAAGTTTCAATAGGTATTGTTGTTTATTTAATCTTCATAGGTTGTCTATACATCACATATTGCAGCTTGAATTTTAATCCCAGATTACTGTGGCGTTTAATAAAACACATCTAAACAGCATGCAAGACTTATTAATGGATAAGGATTGTTCTTGTAATGGGTCATCCAAACACGACCCAAACCGATCCGTTAATTAACTAGTGTTTAGGTTTGGGTTGGGTCATCCGTTAACACTAATGGCTTGGGTTTTGTCTGTGTATCCGTTAAGGTTATCGGGTAATGTACGGGTTAGGGGTATTTTGACATGAACCCAGCATCACACGACACGAACACGACTTGATACGACCCGTTGACTGTCTTTATGAGTTTCAAAGGCTATTGAAGGGGTATGTTACAATACACTTTTAAATAACAATGAAAAACAAAGGAAAGCAACTACGAATGTACAATTGTTGTAAGTTGTAAATAGGTCCCAACTTATTGCCCCTCGGAGTAAACTACCAACAGTTGGGTTATAGATTTGAGTTTGAATCCTTCTTCCAACTACTTTCATCAAGACATCCTTACCATATACTTACTCTTTGGAAATGTCTTAAACAAAATATAATGAGTGTGATTATATTACAGTTGCCCACTCCTTTCGTTTTCGCGTCATTTGTCACGTCTTATTTAATTTATCCATTTAATTATCAACCAATTACATGTGGGTATCGTTGATTAGTTGTAATTATTATGTTTTAAACGTACCCCTTGCAGCATTTTAACTTGTGTAACTTGAACGGGTGAAAAACTAGACTATTTCCCACATTTAAATTATTTGTGTGAAATTAATTCAACCATAATTCGCGACAAGCCTTCATATTGGTTCACAATTTCTAGCCTTCTTGAAGGTTATGAATGTATATCTCCATTCCTAGTTACTTTTATAAGTTCAAATATTGTGGAGGAAAATATAAGGCATCGCGTTTTTTATTTTCTTATTTGACTTTTATATTGATCATTTCTGGAGAACAAATGATTATTTAGCTTAAACACAAAGTCCTCTCAAGTTTCTATGAAGGGTGACCTTAATGGCCCATCATAGAACCATTCCCACTTATGGTTTCTTTGTAAGGTTCAGAAAACTTCTTTCTCACATAATCCCTCACATGGGGATTATTCCAAAGGGCATATAAGAATGGTCGAATATTCTATTTCTTTTGGTTATCACATATCTATTGTTTTTCAAAACGTGGATCTTTGGTATGCATCTTCTCTCTTCTAGCTCATGCCATCACAATAATTGTTTCATTAATGTTTTCATTTCCCCTTTTCTTGTTTCAGGTACCTAGACCAAAAAGAAACCATCTGAAATAAAATCTTCCTACAAAGCTAAAATCAATGAAGGTACTCTCTTTCTCTCTCTCTGAATATCAACACCACCCACAACTCTTCTCCCCCTTCATTTTTATTACAGGAATAGAGCCCAAAACAACACCAATTATACAAGAATATTCATGGGTCGTCGTATATGTACACTCTGTATGAAATAAAAACTCTTGATTATTTTTTAGGATGTGGGGAAAACATGTCTTCGATTTATTCCAGAATTTTGTTCAACCCTAAACTTTCCATATCCATCCTCGTGCCTCTTATTTTCCTAAATTTTCACTCATACACCATAAAATTAAATTTCTAGTCAAGGCGAAATTCAGAAGCCTTCACAAACTCGCAATGATCCTGATATTTCGAGTGGATCTCGTCACATAAACCCGACATATTGAAAACCCTACCCCTTACTCCTGCTATATTTTAAGTATGTTTATATTGAAGGTTGAACCCCAAGATCAAGCTAGCAAAGTATTTGGGGAGAAAATAGAGGTTTTCATGAATATATTGAGTTTAATTTCAAGAGTCACCCAAACTAAAACTCACATCCTAGTGTCGTTGACAAAGTATTTGAGAGATAACACCCAGAAAATGAAATTGTATATGCCGACGTCGACTTTGGTAAGTGCACATAGGATGATTGGCATTAAATAATGCGAGAAAGGGAGAAGATGGAGGGTATCATCCCCGCAACTGGGTTAAGTAGAGCCGAGAAGGGATACAAACACAAATTTACTACAATATAATGGTAAAGAACATGAGCATTAAATGATCTCTCGGAGATGGAAGATCGGTAATATGCGAGAAGGTTTGGGTTGGACCGGATCCGTTGGAGAGGACAAGTTGGATCATGGAACACGGTAGTTGTAACCGATTTATGCAGATAATAGAGAAGATTAGATATTAGAGGTCATAAGGTTGTAACGATTATATATATATATATACATATATAAATTATTGAGGAACTTTTTGCCGAATGAAACACTATATTTTTTATATTATATTATATATAATTGAAGGACTTATTGCCATAAATAAAAAGGCTTGGACTAAACGTGTATTAAAAAATGTTCGAGGCACTATTATATATATGCCCATTTAAAAATTATGAATCAATTAATGTGTGTATATATATATATATATATATATATATATATATATATATATATATATATATATATATATATATATATATATATATATTATTGAGACCTTTTTTGTCGAATGACCC
Organism: Sambucus nigra; assembly: GCA_949130495.1. Lineage (NCBI taxonomy): Eukaryota > Viridiplantae > Streptophyta > Magnoliopsida > Dipsacales > Adoxaceae > Sambucus > Sambucus nigra. The sequence continues at coordinate 120,035,618 of OX422208.1, forward strand.
ATTATAATTTTTACATTATATAATATATAATTAGATACATATATATTGGGAACCCGATTATGTGGGGAGCACTCATAGGAGTCCTATGTATACACAAGACTTTTTTTTAATCTTTTCACTCACACACACATACCCAACATTCACGAACTCTCGAAACCAAAAACCAAACAATTAGGGTTTGGTTTGGTGATGTCTTCCCCATCTAGCTTTCATTCGCTTTTGTCTTTCGAATCTGGTTTTCATCCGCTTGTGTATCCTGATAATTTCGAATTTATATCCTCTAATTTGGCCGATCACCTCACCACCATTGGGAAAGGCAATAGTTAGATTCACCCCCTACTATCTATTATTTTTTACACACACATCTATATGCACATACAGATATTGATATAGATACACTCACCCCCTCGTATCTACACCCACACATATGTGGACTTCGCAACCTCTTAGTTTAGGATTTTTACTATTCTATTCCGATTATGAAATTTTATTTTTTTGCAAACTTTTCAAAAATTTGAAATTTTATCATTCAGATATGTCCGATCATAGCACCGCCAAAATGAAGGGGATTCTCACCTTAACTGATAATAAGGTCAATGGTATGATTCTCTCTCTCTCTCTCTCTCTCTCTCTCTCTCTCTCTCTCTCTCTCTCTCTATACATATATACACACACACACACACAGTGTTGGAAAAATCATGAGAAAGCACAAATGTTATCTCATCGATGCTATACTTTGGAGTTCTCTCTCTCTCTACACACACACACACACATCTATATAGGAAGACATAGCCCTGAGAAAAGCATGAGAAAACACAAATGCTATCGCATAGATGCCCTACTTTGGAGTGGGTTGCGTAGAGAGAGCGAGAGAATGGGATATATATATATATAGAGAGAGAGAGAGAGAACACAAAATTGTCGTATTTATTTTTTGATTTTTTAGCACATATTAAAGTACACACGCTCGTATCTACACGCACACATGTGGACTTTGCAAACTCTTGGTTTAGGATTTTTTTTCCCCACACCATTTGTGGAGTTTGCAAATTCTTAGTTTAGGATTATTACTATTTTATTCTGATTGTGAAACTTTATTTTTCTGCAAACTTTTCATAAATCTGAACTTCTGTCAGTCAGGTATGGCCGATCAGACCACCACCGAAATGAAGGGGATTCTCACCGTAACTGATAAGAAAATTAATGGTTTGATTCTTCTCCTCCCTCTCTCTCTCTCTCTACACACACACACACACACACACACACACACACACACACACACACACACACACACACACACACACACATCTGTATCAGAAGACATAGCCCTAAGAAAAGCATGAGAAAACACAAATGTTATCGCATAGATGCTATACTTTGGAGTGGGTTGCGTAGAGAGAGAGAGAGAGAGAGGGAAAGGGGATGACAATTTCAAAAACGTGACACGAAATTGTCTTATTTGTTTTTGGATTTTTTTTAGCACATATTAATGTACACACCCTCATATCTACACCCACACATGTGGACTTTGCAAACTCTTGGTTTAGTATTTTTTTTCCCACACCATTTGTGGAGTTTGCAAATTCTTAGTTTAGGATTATTAGTATTTTGTTCTGATTATGAAACTTTATTTTTGTACAAACTTTTCCTAATTCTGAACTTGTCATTCAGATAAGGCCGATCAAACCACCACTAAAATTAATGGGATTCTCACTGTAATTGATAAGAATGTCAATGGTTTTCTTCTCCTCTCTCTCTCTCTACACACACACACACACACATCTGTATAGGAAGACATAGCGCTGAAAAAGCATGAGAAAGCACAAATGCTATCACATAGATGCTATACTTTGGAGTGGGTTGCGTAGTGGGAGAGAGAGACCGAGAGAGCGGGAAGAGGGTATATATCATGGTTCAAAGACCCGGTATCGGACACCCGATTTTCAACCCGACCACGATGTCGGGCGATACTTAAAGATACACTATTTAAAGAGCGTAAAAAATTTCGAAAAAGATATGGATAATTTTGAAAAAATAAAATTAATAATGTGGATCAATTTGATGTGATTAAAACCATCATGTAATAAGCATAGCGTTGTCTAATTGAATATACTAATATGTCGAACTTGTCAACTTCAACATTTTATAATAGAAACTTTAATGACACATAAAATTTCATAAAGAAGTTGCATAAAACTTAAATAGAAATGACTAGTGTCAATTTGTTAATTAATAATCAGTAGCAGTTTAATTATGTTGATTTTGTTAAAAATCAAAAACAATTATTTAAAAAAATCAGTAGTAATTTAATGATGATTTTGTTAAAATTCAGTACAATTTATTAATAATTTTGTAACAAATCAGTACCGATTTAATATATATTTTGAGGGTGGATTGATTGTGAGCCATAGTAGTAATTTATTAAAAATGTACATGTACATCAATATTTTTAAAAAGCTTATCACTATTTTTTAAGAAACTATTTTTCAATAGTGAAAAATTTTAATCATTTTTTGTACAAAAAATGTTTTACATATATTTTGTTATAAAAAATGAAAAGCTAAACGTAAGTTAGTTGTATATATTTTTATTTTCTATAAAAAAATTAAAATTTCAATATAAGTTAAATATAAACATTTTTTTTTACTTTTACACGCAAAGAAAATTGAAGGATAAGTTAATTTGTAAATATTATTTACTTTTGTAAAAAATAATTAATTTTTAAAGGAAAGTTATTGTATACATTTTTTGGTAATAATAAAGAAGGTTTAAACATAAATGAGTTGTAAACATTTTCTTCTTTTAAAAAAAAGAATCCGTAAATATTTTTCATATTGTAAAAATGATCAGTTTTTAGTTTTTAAACATAAGTTAGCTCTAACAGTTTTTTAACCAAAAAAAGAAAAGAAAAACCTCCAAACAATTGTTATAACTGTAACACACTTTCTCCGCTCGGAGCGGATATTATCACCTCAACCAGTTTTTAACACACTCGATTTTGATATCAAATGTCAATTATACCTTTAGACCTATAAAATTAAAATTTTTACTTCTTTGCCTCCAATTAAAACAAATGTATTTGAAAAACAACTAAAACTTTGTATTTTTTATAAAAAAAAATGTTTTATTTTTTTATAAAAATCCGTTTTTAATAAGAATATCTTTTAAAAACATTTTTTTTGTTTTGAAAACAGTTTTTTTGTCCCATTTCTAATTTTATAAAAAGAACTCATAATTTTTTTATACGATAACTCAGATTTTTCAATGTAGGATCTCGTTTTTATTTTATTACATTTAATGTAAGCTTTCGTTTTTATTATTGTTGTTAAAAATTATGTTTACTACGTGCTCTTTTTCTAACATATGTTTTTTAGAAAATTTGATGTATTAGAGATGCGATTTGTTAGTGTCGCTGGCGCGGGCTCATATTCATTAAATTATGTGGGTCTGCGTCAACGTCATTAATCAATCGCGTCTCTAAGACATAAAAAAAAATTAAAAAATCAATCGCGTCTCTAAGACATCAAAATTTCAAAATAAACCAATTGTTTTTACAAAAAGAAATTGCTTTAACTGTTAAAATTGTCTTTTATTTAAAAAATTGTACATTTTATTTAAAACAGTATTATAAGACCGACAATACATACTGCTGGCGTGAACCAACATATTAGAAAAAATGGTCCACCGCCAACGATATGAAAAAAAAAATACGACTCCATGCCACGTCACGTTTTATTTTGATCGTGGTCGTGTTACTTTGTAAAAACGGTTTATTTTGTAAAAATAGTTTTTATTTTATATAAAACAACTTTTTTATGTTTTATAAAAAGTTTTTTTATAAAAAAAACAGATAAATTTTTTTTGTAAATAATTGAAATGTTTTTTTTAAAACAGTTATGAAAAGTAAAACAATTATTTTTAAAAGTGATTCTAATTAAAAAACAATTTTTTATTAAAAAATATTTTTTTAATTGAAAATACAAATTTTTAGTTGTTTTTAAAATACATTTGTTTTAATTAGAGGCAAAAAGTGAAAATTTAAAATTTGTAAGTCTAAGGATATAAGTGACATTTGATATTAGAATGAGTGTCTTAAGAATTGGTTGGAGTGCTAATAGCCACTCCCTTCTCCACTCTACCCTTTAATAACCAAAACAAAAGTTACAGCTGTATAACACTTCCTCTGCTCCTTCCCCTCAAAAGTAAGCAAACTCGCTGCACACTTGTTGAGAAGGAGATGCCGCTTGTTATTTCTCACAGAAAGAAGGTAAGATTTAATCCTTTGATTCGGTCAAAATATGAGCAATATTGCCGATATATCACCGTTATCGAACTGATATGCCGAAATCTCGCCGATATGAACCGTTATACTCCGATTTCACCTAAAATCCATTTCGTCTCTCGGTATCGTCTCTTTGGGTTGCGATACTGAGTCAAATCAATTGTTACCGAGTTGACTCAGTCGAGACTTTGAACCATGGTATATATATATATAGATATATTTAAAGAGAGAGAGAGATGATGACAATTTTAGAAAAAAGACACGAACTTGTCGTATTTGTTTTTGGATTTTTTTAACACATTGATATACGTACACTACCGATATACACACAGACCCTCGTATCTACACCACACGTATGTGTACTTTGCAAACTCTTAGTTTAGGATTTTTTTCCCACACCATTTGTGGAGTTTGCAAACTCTTAGTTTAGGATTTTTTTTTCACACCATTTGTGGGGTTTGCAAACTCTTAGGTTAGGATTATTACTATTCTATTCTGATTATGAAACTTTATTTTTCTGCAAACTTTTCATAAATCTGAACTTCTATCATTCTGATATGGCCAATCAAAGCATCACCAAAATGAAGGGGACTCTCACCGTAACTGATAAGAATGTCAATGGTCTGATTCTCCTCTCTCTCTCTCCCCCCCTCCCTCTACACACACACCTCCCGACCTGAATCTCTTAGGATCCCCCTGCTGGGAACCTTGATCACCATGCCTCTGTTGACCCTATGTTGTCTGTGCCCCACTAGCACCATTTCCTCCTGTCCTGCCCTGCTGGCTGGACTCTTTGACTCGCTTAACCTCTGACAGATGAAAACGGTGGTCCTGGCAGTGGAGTAGTGCTACGTTAACCATGCCAAAATAGTTGGCCAAAGAAAGATTGCCTATCAGATGTTGGCGAATCCTTCATCTCAACCCATCCATAAATCTCTTAATCTTCTTCTCCTCAGTTGGGATTTCATATGGTACAATGTTCATAAGGTTGGTGAATTTTTCCTCATACTCAACCACTGTCTTTCCCTCCTGCTTTAGGTTCATCAATTTCTGCCTCATCTCTGTTTGGACGGCCGAGGTGAAATATTTGCGATCGAACCGCACCCAAAAATCCCGAATGGTAAGAGTGTCTCTCTCCTCAGCAGTGGTAATAGACTCCCACCACTGCAATGTTGCTCCCACTAGCCTAAATGTAGCGAGTATCTGTCTTTGCACCTTTGTTCACTCATGCATCCCCAAATGCCTCTTGATATCCTTCTTCCATTGGCTCTCCACCACATTGGAGCTCCTTGTAAACTCCGGAGGATGTGCCTTCTGAAAAGCATCTATAACACGTTCCCAAGTAGATGGGAATGCCTGGGCCTGGACTGGAGCCACCACCGGTGCCTGAGGTGGTGCTTACTGCACAACTGTCAATGTTGCATTTACCGCCTGACCTACTATGGTGGCAACTTCAGCGGCATTCATTATACCCTGAGCTAGTGCAGGTTGAGGCTCGGGTTGGGCATCCCAGGGAACTCTTTGTGCACATTGAGGAGGCATTTGAAAGGAGACAAAAGTTTCATGAGTCTACAGTTAATGTCTCAAAATAGCTGAAGAACGTAGAATGCATAAAGAGTAGAACAATCCTAAAATATAGGGCTCTATATAAAAGGACGCTACGCAGAAACATAATAAGCCGTACAGATCCTAAGGACACTAGAACCTGATGCTATGATACCATCCTAAGGACACTAGAACCTGATGCTATGATACCACCTGTCTCTGTACCTTCATTCACTCATGCATCCTCAAATGCCTCTTGATATCCTTCTTCCATTGGCTCACCCCACATTGGAGCTCCTTGTAAACTCCGGAGGATGTGCCTTCTAAAAAGCATCTCTAACACGTTCCCAAGTAGACGAGAATGTCTGGGCCTGGACTGTAACCACCACCGGTGCCTGAGGTGGTGCTTGCTGTACAACTGTCAATGCTGCATTTACCGCCTGACCTACTATGGCGGCAACTTCAGCGGCATTCATAGTACCCTGAGCTGGTGCAGGCTGAGGCTCGGGTTGGGCATCCCAATGAACTCTTTGTGCACATCGAGGAGGCATCTGAAAGGAGACAAAAGGACACTACGCGGAAACATAATAAGCCGTACAGATCCTAAGGACACTAGAACCTGATGCTATGATACCACCTGTGACACCCCGCCTAATTAATTACCGGGTGATCAGTCCTTCATTAATTAAATTCAGAATATCCAGTTGGTTCAGATAATGCATCATTGTCGAAAAACTTCAATTTTATTTAATTGAAAACTAACCACATAATATTTAAAAAGGTTGGTGTCAAAATTTTATCTTGTCAATAATAATGTCATTAAAGGAAATAATTAAGCATCGTCATTCAACACAAATTCATAAGAAAAGAAATAACAAAAAATAATATAAAAAAGCTGGAGTAAACACTTCCAGTCACAATCCCATACAGTAATCCAATGACATAAGTTCAACGTCTAATAATAGAATGAAATCAAATTTCAATCTCTGAATGTAAGAAATAGGAGGGGACTACATGTCCAACAAATGTAAATAACTCAAAAGTAAAGGAGGATAGACTCAGAAGCATCTAATAGCAATGTCATGTAGCTTCCACAGCAGCTACAGCTCGTCAAATGAATGGAATCTCCTAAGCCTGGTGTCCATGTGGCTGAGCACCTAAAATAATTGAACAAGAAAAGAGATTTGCAGAAAACGGGTCAGAGCCCGAGTTGAAAATAGTTTAAAATTTAGCAAGTGCTTAAAATTATTAAATACCACATATATTATTCATGTTAACTTAGTGTGCTCACTTGAGATGCTCACCTCTCATCTAATGTGAACGCTTAGCGAACCTATCAACCCGTCCTAGTTATGTTATCCTGCCTAACTAAACTGGTGACATAACGCGGTATACCGAACACTATCGAATCAAGTATTTAAGTGGCCCGAATATAACATTACTATAATTTAGGAGTAAATATATAGATGTTTAACCTTTATTCTCATAACATTCTTTATTTTCAACAATTTATGTAATAATCGTATACTTTACCAATTCAGCTAACATACAACACAGGATAGGTAATCGGCATACATATATTAATACTGCACCCATGGTGAGGAACCCCTTCGTTCCTTGCTTACTCGGCTATCAAGTCCTATTGCATCGCTCAACGCATAAAGGACAATAGGTTCAATCTCTCGAGAACCATAAAAAACATACACACATATCGGAGGTGAACATAGTTACAAGCTGATGGGCTACGCATATACCTACGCACTTATACGACCGTCAACACTAACGTTCTCACAGATAGCCCATACCTAGGTTCTATGCTCTAGTGGTACGACTCAAAATCCCCCTATAGGCACACAAGATATGATCGTCCACAATGCGTAAACCTCCTCTCGATAGCCAGTAGCATAGGTATGCCATACACATAATATCTCAAGTAATAAGTATGCACACAACTTATGTAATTCATTAGGCATTCAAGAAACCTTAGTTCCATACTAGGTAAGTAGTAGTATTATTCCTACCGCTCACCGCGATTAAGTCATATAATTCCTCTCTCGAACATACATACTCTCCCAGATTCTATAGACTATATATATCCCAAGAACAATCAAACTCCTGACTCACTAATAACTCGGAATTTACGTTACCCGTTATACATGTAGGTTATTTCACTCACTTGGATAAACCTAGGATGATTTTTAACTTGACCGAACCTTAAAACTGCATTCTAAAATCTGGTTAGAAGTCCAGGGATTCTCGTTCGAATGAGGTCGTTCGAACGAGTTCGTTTGAACCTATTTCTAACGAATTTTAAACCTATAATCTCATTATTAGACTCGTTAAAAGTTTCATTGGAATTCTCGTTCGAACGAGGTCGTTTGAATGACCTAGGCAGGTCATCGAACGAGAATTTCGGATTGGTCTATTCTTCCCCAAAATTCAATTTTTCCTACATTCCATCTATCAATCTCAACCCTAATCTCGGCCAATATCAAATTGGATGATTCTAAACTATTTCTAATCACTATAAGGAACTTTCTAACACAAATTAGAGTTCAAATCCTTTTATTTACAAAGGGAATCCATCAATTTCTACAATCGCTAATGATTCTCGTCTAATGAACCCAGTAAATTCTTAATTATTCAAAATCCTTAATTTAATTCGCGATTATAATTTAAAATCTAAGGATTTAATAGTCTACAAAAGGGAAAATCCTCTATATGCATACCCATCTCCAAATTCTAAAATTTCTGTATAATTAAACCTAAATAAACCCAAATTTCATTGTAAAGTGACTATATCATCAACTATAGATTAACAGGAACAATATATGCTAAATAGGTAGCAAGATAAACACTTGACTTTTTGTGGATCACCGATTCTCTGGTTAAAACTGGTATGGAGTTGGTCTACTCGTTGCGATCTACGGTTTGGTGTAATTCTTGGTGGGAAATCTTGTGTTTTTGGCTTAGTTCTCCTATGGAGTCTTCTTCCTCCTTGTCTCTCTCTCTCTCTCTCTCTCTCTCTCTCTCTCTCTCTCTCTCTCACTTAGGTTGCAACTGACTGCAACATCTAACCCACGTTTCTTATTAATTAAAACATAATTTTCATCCATTTAATTCCCTAAATATTCTAAAAGACCCAAATACCCCTATGGGGTATCGTTTTGGGCTAAAATGCCCCGGTCTCCAAATAAAACACCCTACTAGTGTTTTCTGACTATTACGACCCTTCCGAACACATTGGTGCACTCAAAACATCCATACGAGTTATTTAAAAATAATTTGTCTTTTTAATCTCAATAAAAAATATTAACGCGACTCATACGCGCATCCCAAATAATTGTATTCCAACTGCCGTATATCTCATCCCCGGCCATAATATTATTTTCAAAATCATATAAATTACATTACTCGCTAAAGAATGTTCAACGTACTTATTATTCGTCATAATTATTTCCGATAACTTTTAACTCTAGTCACGCTAGTAATTATTTCAATTAAATACGGATTAATTTTAAAAAGTAAATTTTCTCACTTTAAATTAATTAATCCCAATTCCATAATAAAATAAATTCACACAAAAATACGGGGTATTACATACTTCCCCCCTAATAACATAATTTCGTCCCGAAATTCAGAAATGAAAATATACCTGGCAAGAATAATTATGGATAACGTCCGCGCTTCTCATCCTTGCGCTCCCAGGTAGACTCCTCGGCATTATGATGCCGCCACTGAACACGCACTTATGATACTATCTTCGACCTCAATTTCCTCTCGCTATGGTCTAGGATAGCAATCGGCCCCTCCTCATAGGAGCTATCAGGCTGTAAGTTAATCTCCTCCGAAACAATGTGAGTATGGGACAAATTATCTTGAAGGTATCTCCTCAACGAAGAGATATGGAACACGTCATGGATCATATGAAAGTGTTCTGGTAACCTAGGTCTATAAGAAACTGAACCAATCCACTCAATGATAGGGAATGGCCCCACATATCTAGGCGCCAACTTCCCTTTCTTCCCAAAATGCATAACCCCGTTCATAGGAGACACTCGTAGCAACACTTGGTCCCCCACATTGAACTCTCGGAAGAACCACTCGGCGTCGGCATAACTCTTATGTCGATATTGGGCAACCCTAATACAGCTCCGTATCATCTCTATCCTCACCGAAGTATCCTGGATCACCTCCGGGCCAAGTAACTTGTTGTCCCCCCTCTAACCAACATGCTGGGGAACGACAAGGTCTTACGTATATTGCCTCGAATGGAGCCATACCGATAGTAAACTGGTAGGAGTTATTATAGGCAAACTCTGCCATTGGGAGATACTGCTCCCATCCTCCGCCAAAATCTATGATGCACATACGCAATATGTCCTATAATATTTGATTTGTCTATTTGGTCTGTCCATCAGTCTGAGGGTGATAAGCTGTGCTCAATCGCAACTCTGTACCCATAGCCTCCTGGAAACTTTCCTAAAATTGAGATACGAATATCTTATCTCTGTCAGACACGATATTGAGAGGCACCCCGTGAAGTCTCACTATCTCGGCTATGAATATCTGGGTGTACTGTCCCGTGGTGTAATTCATCCGAGCTGGCAGAAAGTGGGCTACCTTGGTCAATCGATCTATGATCAACCATATAAAATCGTGACCCCTCTGTGATGTAGGCAATCCCATAATGAAGTCCATGGAAATTCTCTCCCATTTCCATATAGGAACCTCTAATGGTTGTAGGAGTCCTGACGGTCTCCAATAGTCCACCTTTACCAGCTGACAAGTGGCACATTTCGAGACGAACTCGGTCATATCCTTCTTCATCCCGCTCCACCAATACAGTTGCCTCATATCCTGGTACATCTTATCCCCATCGGGATGTATCGTGAATCGTGAGACTCTGTCATCACCTCGTATCACAAGTCTTCTCCCTCAGGAACAACCAATCTTTTATTGAAACATAAACCCCCATCTGAACCCACAGTATAAGACTCGGCCCCCTCTGCTAGAAGATGCACTATCTGACTCTGGCAGAATGGATTGGCTGCCTGAGCCTGTACTACTCTCGTAATAATCTGGGATTTAACTATCATCACAGACATAAACGATCGAGCCACTGCGTCCTGGTGTCCTAACTCCTTCCATTTCGCTTTCCACACCTCGTCCATCTCACCTATTAGCCTACGGCTCAACGCGTCTGCTACCACATTAGCATTCGCTGGGTGGTATTGGATATCAAATTGATAATCCTTCACAAACTCAAGCCACCGACAGCTGACGCATATTCAGTTCCTTCTGCGTGAAGAGGTACTGTAGTGACTTGTGATCTGTGAACAAGCGAAATTTCTATAAACTCTCCGCAAAATTTCCATAGTAGGTAAGTAGCATTATTATTCCTACCACTCACCGCGATTCAGTCATATAATTCCTCTCTCGAACATACATACTCTCCCAGATTCTATAAACTCTTTACATCCCAAGAACAATCAAACTCCTAACTCACTAATAACTCGTAATTTACGTTATCCGTTATACACGTAGGTTATTTCTCTCACTTAGATAAACCTAGGACAATTTTTAACTTGACCGGACCTTAAAACTGCATTCTGGAATCTTGTTAGAAGTCCAGCGATTCTCATTCGAATGAGTTCGTTTGAACCTACCTCTAACGAATTTTAAATCTAGAATCTCATTGTTAGACTCATTGGAAGTGTCTTTACAATTATCGTTCGAACGAGAATTTCGGACTGGTCTGTTCTTCCCTAAAAGTTGATTTTTCCTACATTCCAACTATCAATCTCAACCCTAGTCTCGGCCAATATCAAATTGGATGATTCTAAACTATTTCTAATCACTATAGGGCACTTTCTAACGCAAATTAGAGTTCAAATCCTTTTATTTACATAGGGAATCCATCAGTTTCTACAATCTCTAATGATTCTCATCTAATGAACCCATCAAATTTTTAATTATTCAAAATCCTTAATTTAATTCGTGATTAGAACTTAAAATATCAAGATTTAACAGTCTACAAAGGGGAAAATCCTCTACATGCATACCCATCTCCAAATTCTAAAATTTCTTTATAATTAAACCTAAATAAACCCAAATATCATTGTAATGTGACTATATCATCAACTAGAGATTAACAGGAACAATATATGCTAAATAGGTAGCAAGATAAACACTTGCCTTTTGTGGATCACTGATTCTCTGGCTAAAACTGGTATGGAGTTGGTCCTCTCGTCGCTATCTACGCTTTGGTGAAATTCTTGATGGGAAATCTTGAGTTCTTGGCTTAGTTCTCCTATGGAGTCTTCTTCCTCCTTGGTTCTCTCTCTCTCTTTCTTTCTCTCTCTCTCTCTCTCTCTCTCTCTCTCTCTCTCTCTCTCTCTCTCTCGTAGGTTGCAACTGACTGCAACCTCTAACCCACATTGCTTATTAACTAAAACCTAATTTTCGTCCATTTAATTCCCTAAAAATCCCAAAAGACCAAAATACCCCTCCGGGGTGTCGTTTTGGGCTAAAATGCCTCGGACTCCAAATAAAACACCCGAGTAGTATTTTCTGACTATTTGGACCCTTCCGGATACATTATCGCACTCAAAACATCGATACGAGTTATTGAAAAATAATTTGTCTTTTTAACCCCAATAAATAATATTAACGCGACTCATACGCGCGTTCCAAATAATTGTATTCCAACTGTCGTATATCTCGTCCCCAGCCATAATATTATTTTGAAAATCATATAAATTATGTTACTCACTACGCAATGTTCAACATACTTATTATTCGTCATTATTAATTCTGATAACTGCTAACTCTATTCATGCTAGTAATTATTTCAATTAAATTTTCTCCCTTTAAATTAATTAATCCCAATTCCATAATAAAATAAATTCACATAAAAATACGGGGTATTACAGTGGGCTGGTAGTATAGATAATTATTCAATCCTATCTAGTTAATCACATTGTGTTCTAACAAGTTCTTATGTATAGTATACAATACGATTCGGGAGGTTCATTGATAGAAGACTTTTAAAATTCAATAAACTTATTTTTATGTTTTTTCAACTTTTAGTTCTTATTATGTGAATTGAATTATGATCTATTCACTTTCATCGATTCAGATAATAAAGCTGAGGTGGTGTTGCGCGTGTCTTCCCAATTTGTAAAGACTCGAAAGTCTTCCAGTAGGCCATTTTTGTCAGTTTTGTCAAAAGGGGAGCTGCTAGGCTCAAGGCGTTAAAGCGTAAGCTTCTTGTACTTGTGTATATTAAAACTAGTAGAAATGTGTCTAAAACAAAAATTAATAAATAACATTCACTACAGTTTCTTGTAATGAATTCAAATGCTAATGTTAGCAAATAGCATCCAAAAGTCTTTGGCTCTTTGCAACCATCTAAGCAAATAACATAAATACTGATTCACAATAAATCATCAGGTTATCACGCATATTCCAAATGTTTATTTTTTGTAATTATGTTTCTCCTTAACCCTCACATCATCATATTGTATTTATTAAGGTTGCCCACCTTAGCCCTTTGTTGGAATTCATCATTGATACACTTGTAATATGGATAAATTTGGAGAAGTCACATTTTGTTTTTGGTAACTTCGTAATCTCATGGGTGTTAAAAATTACCCCATCTATATATTTGCATTTGGTCAAAATATTGCATGATTATTTTATTAAATAAAACTGCTATTTTAATAAACTTTTTTCTTTGAAAAAAATCCATATCATATTACTCGTGTTTATGAATTTCAAGGTTAACTATGTGAATAATAATTATTTTAGCAGAATTAACCATTTTCAAAGTTTTAGTAGGTATTGTTGTTTATTTAATCTTCATAGGTTGTCTATACATCACATATTGCAGCTTGAATTTTAATCCCAGATTACGTTGGTGTTTAATAAAACACATCTAAACAGCATGCAAGACTTATTAATGGGTATGTATTGTTCTTGTAATGGGTCATCCAAACATGACCCAAACCGATCCGTTAATTAACCGATGTTTTCAGTTTGGGTCGGGTCACCCGTTAACACTAACAATTCGGGTTTTGTCTTTGTATCTGTTAAGGTTAATGGGCAGTGTATGGGTTAGGGGTATTTTGACCTGAACCCGGCATCAGACGAACATGAACACGACTTGATACGACCCGTTAATTGGTCTTTATAAGTATCAAAGTCTATTGAAGGCGTATGTTACAATCCACTTTTAAATTACAAGGAAAAATAGAGGAAAACAACTTTGAATGAACAATTGTTCTAAGTTGTAACTAGGTCCCAACTTATTTCCCCTCTGAATAAACTACCAACAGTTGGGTTATAGATTTGAGTTTGAATACTTCTTCAAACTACTTTCATCAAGACATTTTGACCATATACATACTCTTTAAAAATGTATTAAACCAAATATAATGAGTGTGGTTATATTACCGTTGCCCACTACTTTCACTTTCATCTAATTTGTCACGTCTTATTTAATTTATCCATTTAATTATCAACCAATTACATGTGGGTATCATTGATCAGTTCAAATATTATGTTTTAACCGTACCCCTTGCAACATTTTAACTTGTGTAACTTGAACTGGTGGAAAACTATACTACTTGCCAAATTTAAATTATTTGTGTGAAATTAATTCAACCATAATTTGCGATAGGCCTTCCAATTGGTTCACAATTTCTAGCCCTCCTGGAGGTTATGAAAGTATATCTCCATTCCTCGTTGCTTTTATAAGTTCAAATATTGTGGATGAAAATATAAGGCATCACGTTTTTTATTTTCTTGTGTGACTTTTATATTGATCATATATGGAGAACAAATGATTATTTATCTTAAACGTAAAGTCCTCTCAAGTTTCTAGGAAGGGTGAACTTAATGGACCATCACAGAACCATTCCCACTTATGGTTTCCTTGTAAGTTTCAGAAAACTTCTTTCTCACATAATCCCTGACATAGTGAATATTCCGAAGGGCATATAAGAATGGTCAAATATCCTATTTCTTTTCGTTATCACATATCTATTGTTGTTCAAAGCGTGCATCATGTGTATGCATCCTCACTCTTCCAGCTCATGCCATCACACTAATTGCTTTATTAATGTTTTTCTTTCCCCTTTTCTTGTTTTAGGTACCAAGACCAAAACGAAACCATCTGAAATAAAATCTTCCTACAATGTTAAAATCAATGAAGGTATTCTCTCTCTCTCTCTCTCTCTCTCTCTCTCTCTCTCTCTCTCTCTCACCCTCTCTTTGAATATCAACACCACCCACCACTCTTCTCCCCCCTTCGTTTTTGTTGCAGGAACAGAGCCCAAAACACCACCAATTATGCAAGGATATTCCTGTGAAATCGAAAGGAATAAAGGTTCTCTCTCTCTCTCTCTCTCTCTCTCACACACACACACACACACACACACACACACATTAACACCGATGCTTTTAATCGCGGTTGCGCAAGGTGTCGCGTTTTGGGTCTTGGGTCGCATCGCGCAAGCAATTCGTGCATTTTAGTTTTTTAAATAGAAAAACATATAAAAAATATTAATAAACAAATAAGCTCAAACAATAACCCCAAATAAAGTACTACACTTTTAAATAAAGACATAAGGCCGTAAATACAAATTTTAACCCCCCAAAAAACATTTTAAACTGAAACTTGTTTAAAAAATGAACATTTAAACTGAAATTTGAAAGAAAAAATGCATTTTTTAAAAGTTGTAGTATGAATATCATTTGAAATTTAAATTTATAATGAAAGTAACATTTGAAACTGGAATTTGAAAAAAATAACTACCATTTAAAATGAAATTTGTAAAAAGAAAAAAAGAAAAAATCAACATTTCAAAGTGAAATTTGTAAAATAAATAACATTTTAAACTATGATTATAAGGAACTATTTTAACTGAAAATTCATAGACAAATAAGTTTAGAGAATTGAAGCATAGTAACTTTTTTTAAATTGAAAATGTTCAAGTATATTTATGATTTGGACTTGCCATAAATCAATAATTAAATTTATAAATTTAGGTAGCAGAGTCGATAAATTGGTAAATTTACCACTATAGACTTAATTGACCTAACTTCCAGCCCGTGATCTCGTAATCGACCTGGGATTTGAAGTCGGTTTGTTTTGGCGACCTCGTCTTGGGTCGGAGACCTCAACTTGGCAGGATATTTGGTTGGAGAAGAAAATATGGTTTTATGTTGATGCTGGGCAAAAAAAAAAGGAAGAACCAAATAGCTCGTCGGTTGCGCAAAATAGCATGAAAAATCATGGAATAGCGTGCCACATTGCACACATCACGCAACTCTTTATCCGTTATATAGTGAGTTCCCTGCAAAATGCAATAACAATAGCTTCCATTTGAAAACACTGATTAACTCACCTCCCGTTGCAGGAATGGAGGCCGAAGGACGTTTCTGCAAATCTGGTGAAAGTATCTCTCTCTCTCTTCCTCTCTCAGTTTATATTTAGCCTGGACTTTTTTTCCCAACAATTTTGATATCCCCAAAAATTTCTCTACTTTGTTAGGCAGCAATCATACTTTGTAGGTTTATGCACTTCCCCAATCTATTAGTTATAGGCTTCTTATTATTCTATAATGACAGAATCTAAAACTTATCCTTGATTGAAGATTATGTTTCAACCCTTGTTTTTATTGAATGAGATGTTCAACCAGTATTTGTTGATTTTTTTCATTGAAACATTGAATGAAGAGTCATTACTTTGCCTTCAATCACTTTGGTAAATATGCTCAGACTTCCTCTCTATATATAAATATGTAAACAGAATCAGACGTGGTCTTTTTATCCCACAACTGATTTCCCAGTGATAATAGATACTCTTTGGTGATTTCCCACTCACATATTCTTCTTTATCCAATTATATTGGCTTCCCAGTATTTTCATTCAAACATCACGCCCTATCACCCCCACACTAATTAAAATATTGTTCAAAGCACCAAGAAGTAGGCACCTAACAGTCAACTCATGTTTAACCTATTCTCTCATTTTTTTCCCTTCGCCTTCCTCTATCTAAAACTCCTCTCTCAAAAACCCCTTATAGAAGTTGGATATTCGTGGTGAGCTTCCATCGCTCTTTTAGGCTACGAACTAATCGCTAGTTCGTCAAAGAACATCATGGCTATCACCGAAGTTAATAACTGATAATGAATCCAAAATTTCTATTACCATCCTCATCATCAACGCCGAAGATGCAAGCATTTAAATGCGTTGAGTTCCCCCCATCTTACGTTATTTCTAGTGACTCAGAGGCAACAGAGTTAGACAAGCCCTAAGGTGACCACTCAGACAATGAAGAGATTATTGGTGGTCAAAGACATATTAGACTTGGCAGCTTCTCGGGATGATTTGAATAAGGGGTAATCAACCAAACCTCTTAAAACCTCAACGTCCAAAAGAATAGGCTGATGAGAGAGAGACCAACAAGAGAGTAATTGAGGACATAGTAGACTCATGTAACACCCTGTGTTTTTGAAATATAAAATCTGTCAGGAATTTAAAAAAATAAAAATAAAATTTGATCGTTCCAACCGAGCTGAATATTTTACAGTAGCTTTGTCTCACCATTAGCTACAACATATCAAAATTTCAATCAATTTCACTGTCTGATTGTCCCTAATAATTTTTTTGAGTATTTGTATTTGATTATGACTCATTCTTTTTGGTATATAAACAAATTGACGGGTTTAGGAATTTAAAAACATTCTTCTAAACCTTAGGAGATGTAATCTCCTCTTTTACATCTTCTTCCTCCCTCAAAACCTTAACTCCATTGAAGAGCCATTTTCAATTCAAGTTTTGAAGCTTTAAATTGGGTTGTCTTAAGTTGGTCCAAGAATGAATTTTTGTTGTCTTCTCTAGGGGAACGCTTTCATCGATTCAGGTGTCATCAAACGTTTTTCCAAGCATGGATATCTTTAGTATTACGCGTCTTAAATATGACCTAAACATTAATAACCATTGTTTTGTTAAAAACAAATTAGAGATATTAATTAGGGAAAAGTGAAAGATATTTCGGGACTGTTTTTATGAAATTCTTAATATAAATTAATACTCAAAATCCTTGCATGTTTAGATTATAAGTTGGGTTTTCGTTAGAAGTTATGACGTTCTCATGTAGAATAAAACTGTATGGATCCATGAATTGATTTTTGGCATCCATAATTACGTTAATTGCGTATATCTTGTAAAGTAGAAAATTATCGTTGTATAACTCGAAAAATATGCATGAGATTAAAAAGTCTATATATTGATGTGAATGGATGGTTTAATTAAAAATTTCGATTAAATGGACAAATTGGATAAGTAGTGAATTTTAAACACAATTGGAAGAATTGTTATGAAAAATTCATAATATGCTTTATGCCACTTGTTGATTTAAATTATATTCGATATCGCGGGGACGACGAGATTCTTGGGTAGTATATGCTTTCACCTTAATTTGGGTTGCTTGCTAGGTATGGGACTAGTAGGTAGACCTTTGTGTTGTTATCACTTTCTAGGTATGGGACAGGCGAGTATAAACTGTTATGGATGGGTAGTCTGGGGTGCGCTGATTTTTACGTTCTTCCGTTGTTCTTAGTAGCCTAGGTATGAGGTTAAATGGTACTTATTGGTAGGTATTTTTCCTAAATGATAGACTAGAAAATACTAGTGTTTTGGATACTTCTATATAAGGGACTAGGAGTGTTTTGAGGACTTATACACTATTAAAGGGTGGGGTTAAATAAAAATAATGAGAACTTGAGATTTTAGATGAGAATTAATGCCTAAGACTTATGACGAGTATTAAAATGAATTTGTGTCGTCAATAAGTGCAGCGCTGATAGTAAACCGGGTTGGCTATAATGATGTGGGTGTTTGTTGGCGTCACTAATAAGTGCAGGGTTAACAGAATACCGATCGACTGGCTACTGTGACGTGTCGTGCTCAGAACTTCATGAATAAGTGCAGAGATGACAGTAAACCGGGATGGCTGGATATAGTGAGGGGAATGAGTGTGGTGTAAATATTTAGGCGGGAATCCTGCGACTCATGCGGTGTAAAACGTTTGACGGGAGTCCCGCGATTGGTTATAATGGAATTGCTAATATAATAATTTGGTTAATCGAATTAAATCTAATGGGTAGCTTTTGGTATAATTAAATAATTAGAAATTGAGATAATTGAAATAAATCAAATGTTCAATATTTAAATTTAGAATCCAATCGATGATCATATTATAGTGACAAAATAAATTATATAATTATACTAAATAAACTTGCCTCCAAATTCTAGTAGGTTGAACTCTAATTAAAAAACCTTAATTCTCACTTCTCTAGTGCCCAGTGGCCCTCTTTTATTCTTCTCCAAGTAGCCTACTTCTTCTCTCTCTAGGTTTTTCTTTCTCAAGTGTCTAAAAATGGTTAGGTTAACCAAAACATATTTTTATAATGCTAATCACGAAATTAGGGATAAACCCTTTATGGACCTTGACCCATTAACCTCAAAACTATATCCAATTAGTCCCAAACCTAGCTCGAGTCCAACACTAACCCATAGGATAAAAAACCAACCATTTTAAAGTAAAATCGAACCTTTTTCATGTCCCACGACTCAATCGAACTAACATATCAATATTTTTAAAATTTACATTTGTTCGAGTTTAAAGATAATTTATACGTTTACTTGTGAAATAATTCTTAATTTATTTATGTGTATTGCGTTTCATTTATAAGTTATATTTTAAATAATTATAATTATACACACATTGTAGAGGGAGGTCTAGGCTTAAAGTTGATTAAAGCAACGTCAACACTTTACAGGAAATATTAGTGATGGTCGCCCGCATAAAATAGAATTTTCTCGAAAGGACTCATACGAAGATTGTCACTCGCACAAATAGGAAGTTGCTCGCAGGACCTCCACCGAGGATCAAGCCCAGGAGGCAAGATTGGAAAATACAAACTATAATAGGAACTTTGATGTACTTGTATTATTAACTTTGTGTAAATATAAAGTTCACTTTGTAATATTTATGAGGTTACTCGATACCCTCGAGGGACCATGTCTGGTTGGGCATGAGAGAGCTTACATGCTCTATCGAACATACCTATTCTTGGGTATCTCGCAGGGATTTGGTTTGGAGGATTGGGTGCAAGGTAACGTCGTAAGAGACCAATCCCTTTAGGGTACTTAGGTAAAACCTTGGTTTATATGTAACACGGCTCAGAAGTCCCAAAAGATTCCATCTCTGGGAAATCGCTCGAGGGTCCAAATTCCTAAATAATTGCCCAAAAGGTTAACCTCTGTTATTTTGTATACATCATAAGTTGCTCGAGAAATCATCAGTCGAGCAACCTTTCCGAGTCAATGAGATACTTTTCGGGTGATGTGATAGGCCACCTTTTTCATGTTACTGTTTACCAGCTCTTTGACGTCAGCATGCTACCATTCAGGAAATGGATGAAATAACACTTGAGTGTAAGCATCCCTAGGATGGAAAATCCATACCCGACACTTCACGTCCTATTTAATGCTATCACAAATATGAGAGTCCAAATAATGTTCCCGCCAAAATATCATATCTAACTCATTTAGTGCAATATCTTTGGCATTAAATGCAGAGGACTATTGACATCAAAAGGGGTCAGACGCATTTATTATACGAAGGTCACTCGAATGACTTGGGTCTCCTATAAATACCCCCAATGTTATTGTGGGTACCTCGATTTGCCACTTTGGCCCTGATGAGTAGCCCAATTAAACACGGCCCAAAGTCTAGAGGTCCCGCGCATCAACTAATTCAGTTTTGACCCAGTCAGTTACTAAAATCTCTCTTCAGAGATACTTTAGGGATTACGGGCTAACGTGGAGGACTCCCACTCCTCCACTCTCTGAGATAACATGTATGTAATAAACTCTCCGACCGGGGCAAAGGGCATGTACTCTTTTCTATAAAAAAACAATCCCCGGAATAATGAGAAATAGTATTAAGAGCACCACCGTAGACGTAGGCATTCTTGCTAAACCACGTAAATTTTGTGTTGTGTGATTGTCATTCTTTTCAATTCTTTATTTATTCTGGTGATCGCTTTCACTATTTGTTCTGAACTTAATTGTCACCCTAATTGGCTCCGTCTGTGGGACGGTTTATCTTCCTTTAAGAAAGCTTTCACCAAGAAAAAATTTGGGATGTCTGGTCACAGTAGCAATGCCCCTCAAGCGGGGGATATTTAAGAGCAGCCTGCCCCTCGCAGGATCAGATCTCAAGTTCGATGTTAGAGTCCTGGGACTCACCCAAAATGACAAGCTTCAAAGGAATGCCAAGGGCCTGCAAAGTCCACACAAATCTTCAGGCTAATCGATGCCTATGAGGCAAGGCTTCAAGAGCAAGAGGAAGCCACTCGCAAATAAGAAACTGAAAATGCTCGCCTCAAAAGAAGATTGGAGAAAATGGAGAGAGAACTCCATCGTAGCACCAAGCAGCGTCAATATCGCACTCCTAGCCCTCAGGCGAGCAAGTCTCACAGCCGAGAAAGGAGCCCTAGACGTGGGTCTCAAAGGTTTGAGGAACACAGGTTAGATAATGACTTACTCGAGCACAGCAACCAGCTCACCGTTGTAGGAGCCCAGCTTGAGGAAATAAGGACCTATGGAATTTGATCTGGAGAAAAATGAACCAGCACCCAGCACATCGGGGTGCCAGGTCAACCAGAGAGCTAACTAGGCGAGCTCTCAGAACCCAGATGAAATCTCCTTTCTCAAAAGAGATAGAAGAAGAAGAATCCCCCAAGAAGTTTACGATTCCCAGATTCAAAATCTATAACGGAAAGACCGATCCCATCGATCATGTTAGGCAGTACAGGGAAGCCATGACCCTCTGGAACCATAAGGATGCACTAATGTGCCGGATCTTTCCCTCGAGCTTGCACGATGTGGCTCAGAAATGGTTCAAAAGGCTCCCTCACAGATCCATCCAGAGTTTTGAGTCCCTCGCAGATCTCTTGATGGCTCGTTTCATTACCAGCACCTCCCATCCGAAAAGGATGGATGCCTTGTTAACAATGAAGAAAATGCCCCAGGAGAGCTTCCGGGAGTACACAAAAATGTAATAGGAGTTGTTCAATGAGGCCGAGGACTACTCAGAGCAGGTATCAGTGGCATCTTTCAAGATTGGCCTACCCAGCTCTTGCCTCTTGCACTAATCCCTCACTAAAAAGGAGGCCACAACCATCGATGACCTGATGGATTGCATCAAGAAGTAAGCCAAAGTTGAAGATGTGACCCGCCTCAGTGCTGGGGAGAATGGTCGAGCTAAGCTCGCTGCTAAGGGCAGCGACAAGGATGAGAACCAGAAGAGAGGGGGAAAGAATGGGGGTAAGGGTGGCTCCAAGAATGGAAACAAGAACGATGTTTTAAAAGCATTTCAGGTAGTAAACACTATCTTTAAAGAACCAATTTATAAGATCTTAGAGAAGATCAAGGATGAACCTGTCATCCAATAGCCCAGGAATATGGGAGGAGATCCCTTGAAAAGTAATAACGCACAACGGTGTGCTTTCCATAAAGAGGGTGGGCATAAAATCGAGCACTGCAAGGATCTCAAGTCTCACCTTGAGGAATTAGCCCAGACTGGACATTTGAATGAATTTATTACAAAGAAGATAGAGAAGGTTACTGCCAATGGAGATCTGAGGCCCAACAATGTGCTCGATGAAGACGGTGGCCCTGAGTTCGCAGTGATTCATGGGGCATCGAATCTAAAGAAAATTCAAGGAAACTCAGCTCAGATGGAGGTTAAAAAGCTTACGACAGTGATGCAAGCTTTTCAAATCGATCCAATAAAAACACAAGTAGGAAAGCGTCGGTGAGCAAATGACGTCGACAACAGCAAACACATCGTGTTCATAGATGAAGACTTAGTGGGAGTGAGAACCCCGCATCATGACGCCTTGATCATTACACTCAGGATAGCAGACTATGATGTCAATAGGTTGCTCGTTGACCAAGGGAGCTCATTTGAAGTAATATATCTCAACCTGTTCAGAAAGTTGAAGTTAAGCATCGTCGACTTGAAGGAAACCACTGTCCCTCTGGTTGGCTTCACTGGAAAAGTGACTACTCCTTTAGGAAAGATCGTACTATCTATGAGAGAAGGAACTGTCTCCAAGATGATCGAGTTTCTGGTAGTCGACATTGACTCGCCATATCAGGCTATCCTCGATAGGGTATGGCTACATGCAATGAAGGTCGTTCCCTCGACCTACCATCAAAAACTCAAGTATGTGACGGAGCGAGGAGTAATGGAGATTCACGGAGATCAAGCGATGGTAAGAAGTTGATTCATAGCGGCCATCCGCCTAAAACTAGAGAAGGTTGAAAAGTCCAAAGAGAAGGCTGAGGAACAAGAAGGTTTGATACCTTCAAAATAGCAGCTAAAGTATGGAAGACCTGGAGCGGAGGAGATCGAGCTCCTCCCCTTTGAGCGGTTCATTGAAAACCTGAAAGAAGTCGCAGCTGGTGATAGCAAAATAGACAAGATGTTCTTGATTGGAGCCTCTCTCATAGATCGAGAGAAGAAGGAGTTAACAGCACTTTTGCGAAACAACGTGGGAATTTTTACCTGGGAACCCTATGAGCTACCTGGAATTGATCCCAATGTGGTTTATCATCAATGGCACGTTGACCCTACTTTCAAACCAATCACTCAGAAGGCACGACGAATTGCACCCGAAAAGGCCAAGGCTGTAGAGAAAGAAGTGGAGAAGTTGCTGGATGTAGGATACATACGGGAAGTTTAATTACCTAAATGGTTGTCCAACCCGGTAGTGGTTCTGAAAAACAATGGGAAATAGAGAGTGTGTATTGACTTCACTGACCATAACAAGGCATGCCCTAAGGATAGTTTCCCTCTATCGAAAATCGACCAGTTGGTGGATGCCACGACAACTCATGAAAGAATGAGTTTTCTGAACGCATACTCGGGGTATCACCAGATTCCTCTGTATGCACCGGACCAAGACAAGATGGCGTTCATCACCATCGTCGAGTTGTACTGTTACAAAGTTATGCCCTTTGGGCTAAAAAACGCAGGAGGAACCTACCAGCGAATGGTCACTAAAATGTTTAAAGATCAAATAGGAGATACCATGGAAGTCTACATCGACGATATGCTCTTGAGAGGACCACCTCTCAGACCTATCTAAGACCTTCGATATCCTCAGGAAATATGGAATGAAGCTCAATGCGAGTAAATGTTCCTTCGGTGTCCAGTCAGGGAAATTCCTTGGGTACTTGGTTAGCGAGAGAGGCATTGAATCCAAACTGGACCAGATTGATGCATTCAATAAGGTACAACCTCCCCGCACAATAAGAGACGTACAGAAGCTCACGGGCATGATCGCCGCCTTGAATCGGTTCATCTCGAAGTCATTAGAAAAGTGCCAGCTATTTTTTCATCTATTGAAGAAAAGTAAAATAGTGGAGTGGAATCAAGATTGCTCGAAAGCATTAGAGGATCTCAAAGCTTATCTCAGCACGCCACCCTTTCTCATGATACCACAAGAAAACGACTCCCTATACCTATACCTTGTTGTTTCCAGCCACGCTGTCAGTTCTGCACTAGTATACGAAAGAACGGGAATCCAGTACCCAGTCTACTACGCGAGCAAGACCCTCTTGGACGCCGAGCAGTGATACCTACCATTAGAAAAGATTGCCTTTGCACTACTGGTAGCCTCGAGGAAATTGAAGCACTACTTTGAAGCTCACTTTATCATTGTCCTCACGTCACCCCCCCTTAAAGCAGTCCTGCGCAAAGTGGATCTGTCCGGCAGACTATCGAAGTGGTCGGTAGAGCTCGGACGGTTTGTCATCGAGTTTCAACCAAGGAATGCAATTAAGGGACAGGTCCTCGCCAACTTCATTGCAGAATTCACAGGAGAACAACCTAACGACCAACTTCAAAATGTTGGTCAAGGGGAGGATCAGTCGGTGCAGGGTATTTAGCGACTTTTCGTTGATGGAGCCTCCAACTCCAAAGGGGCAGGAGTGGGCATTGTGCTGGTTACTGTGACACCCCGCCTAATTAAATACCGGGTGATCAGTCCTTTATTAAATTATAATCACGGTCAACGGTTGGTTCATTCTTAGCATCACTGTCACACAAAAATAACTTTTCCAATTTAACATCCTAATTAATTAAGCTAAGTGACAAAACCATTTTTAAGAGATCAATTTCCCAATTTCAATTAATACTAATATTTAAAACTTTACGTAATTCATAAATTAAGAATCACCCAACAACTATACTGGAACAAACAATCCAATTAATTAAACATCCAACTAATTGATTCCAACATTAAAACTTAAAGGAAAAACATCTTGGCCGTAATAAAACCCAAAGTATAAATACTGGAAATGAACGAATCACAATATCTGATAAAATAACTGAATAATGGAAAAGGGCGACACATGCCCAACTGGATAAAATAAATCTAGAAGTGGAATCAATAATGAGGTCGTCTAAGCAAGAGGCCTGCAACTCCCACCTAAGCTGCAGCACATTCCTTCCAAAGGATCCTATGCAAGACGCCCCTGTGGCTGGGCACCTGTAATATATACATATATATAAGAGAGAAGAGAAAATAGGAAACGGGTCAGAGCCCGATTGTAAAACAGTTTAAAATTAGTTTAGCAAGTATTTAAAATGCTTACCGACTAATGCAACCAACATATTAGTGCGGCACTCCCTTGAGAAATTCTCGCCTCTCTTCTAATGTGCACACCTATCGCACTAATATTCCCAACGGTTTAACTTGTCTTATCTTAAGTTACTCGTAAGGTTTCATGTCGACAATTTCAAATATTAAGGAGGTAAATTTTTATTTAACAACAAAGTTCTCACATAAGCCTTATATGATTATAAAGTTTCTCAGTAATATATAACGTACTTTTCAAACACTTATTCCCAAGTTAAAATAATTATTCCTTTCTTACATACCATAGTCACAGTAGGTATTTCCTAAATTCCATATTTAAATATATATATATATAAAATACTCATATAATATATATATTCTAACAGCACCCCACATAAAATTTATGGTGCGGGCATACTCTGCTATCAAGTCCCCGTATCACTCGTACTAAGGGAAATACAAGTTCGAAATCACTCTCGAACTATATTAACACAAAACACATACAAATTGAGGTGAAGCATAAATCCAAGTCACTAAGAGGTCAGCACATACCCTCACGTCTCTTAGGACTGTCTGACTATCAATCCGATAGCCTGTACCAAGGATTCCTATGTTCTAGGGTATGAGCCAATATCCCCCATAAAGGTCCCATCGAGATAAGACTGTCCCAGCGCGGTAACCTCAGGGATAGCAAGTAGCGCGAGCATGATTTTCACACGTATATAGTATATGCATAAACACAGTCATATATGTGTACTACTATTCCCATATCAAATTTAGGTACACTCTCACGATCCATAATTATGATATTTATCCCTATTACACATTACTAGGTTATCACATATAACGGTTTGTCTCTAATTCTTAATTATGAAATTATTCCGACTTACTACGTAACCCTCGTGAATTCCTATCTCCCCAAGTGTAATTTCAGTAGGTCCTTATTTATTTTACAATGAAACTTCTTTACGAGTCTCACCCTTAAACACATGTTCCCGTTGTCCCTTATATGTAAAACACCCCCATGAAATGTTAATCTCGACCTACATTAATGGTTCCATATATTTCCAAAGTCCTACTGGTCTTCTTTATATCCCAAAATGTTTTAATAGAAATGACCAAAGATTACTATTCGCTTAAATTGTAATTAATCATTTAAAAAGGAAAATATAAGTCTTCTAGGAGGGGTCGATCGATCTATGGCAGGTGTTCGATCGATCGATCAAGCAGGTATGGCAAATCTGCAGAATTTCCAGTTACGGGTTTGTTCTTCCAACATCATCCAAAACGATATATTTGACTACCAAACTCCCAATAATTTATACTACAAGTATTATAACCTCAAATAAGTGATTTCCTATGTCAAGCATGCGGATTTTCATCATAAATAACAAATTAAAGGGGCATAATCCATAAAAACATCAAGAACCCTAATTTTTCTTTTGTTTAGTTTCTTCCCATTCTTTTACCAGATTTCATACCCTTTATCTACTGTAATTTCGTAGTTCTATGTTTACATATAAATTTGGTTTCCAGAATACATCTATTTCTCATACAACATGCGAATTTAATTCTCCAAAATATGGTTTTCTTTCATAAAAACTAGTCCTACTCAATCCTAGGCTAATATTATTGGAGCATTAACTTAAATAGAGCAAGATAGATACTTGCCTGGGATTTCTTGATTCAGATTTGTGGGAAAGATTTGCGGGGTTGTGATCCTCGTTGCGTGATCTATCGTTTGGCGGCGACGGCGGTGTAAATGGTGGAGTTCTTGGCCTAGAACTCCTTGGAAAGCTCTTCCTCTTCCTCTCCAATGGCCGTCTATGGTTTATGGTTCTTCTAACCCTAGAAGATGACTCCTACCATATGATATAACCTTAGGAATTTCGTGGGTTTAATTCCCCAAAAATATAAAATGTCTAAAGTACCCTCCCGGGATGTTAATTAGGCCTAAAACCCCCCGAGACCCAAACTAGACCCCCGGGTACACTTTTCTGACCATCTCGAGCCTTATGAACACTTTGGCACACTCAAAACGACCATACGAGCAACTTATAATTTATACACTTTATATAATAATAATTTAGTCCTCACACGACACAGGCGCATCCCGACTTAAATTTCCATAATTGCCATTTTATTCACTCGTGACAATTTTAATAAAATAAATCTCATATATTACTTTACTCGTCTAGTAATATTCAATAATTTTCCAATGATTACTAACTCACATCACGTTAGTAAATATAAAAATAAATTTTTCGGATTAATATTAAATTAATATCTCAATTTAAATTTAATAAATCCCCAAATTTTAAAAGCCATAAAAATACAGGGTATTACAGTTACCCCAGAAGACACAATCCTCGAGCAAGGAATCAGGCTTGGATTTGAAGCCTCCAACAACGAAGCAAAGTATGAAGCTTTAATAGCAGGCCTACAGAAGGCACAGGCTTTGGGGGCAAAGCAACTCTAGGTTTTCGACGACTCACAGCTAGTCTCCAATCAGATAAGTGGATACTTCAATGCAAGGGACGAGAGAATGGCAGCCTACCTCGCAACAGCAAAGCAATTAATGTTGAACTTCGAGCAAGTCAGTGTCCAATAGTTTCCTAGAGTACAAAACAGCCATGCTGACGCCCTAGCTTCCTTGAGCTCAGCGATCAATTCTGACTTAAAGAGAATAATTCCAATCGACTTCCTCGCCCAATCAAGCATCAACTAGAGTAACGAGCTGCAAGACACAGGCCATGTTATCAAGATCAAAATAGCCCCCAACTAGATGGACCCCCTAACGAATTATTTGAAAGATGGTGCCCTACCAAATGACAAGAAGGTCGCTCATCAGATAAGAGTCAAAGCCGCCCGCTTTCACTTATCTCCCGAAGGCAAACTGTATAAGAAATCTATCACCGGTCCTTACCTCCAACGCATTCACCCAAAGGACGTTGAGCACGTTCTGCATGAGCTCCATGAGGGAATCTGTGGGAGTCATATCGGAGGCAGGTCGCTAGCTTTCCAATCAATGAAGGAAGGCTACTAGTGGCCATACATGCAGAAGGACTCTTTGATATATGCTCACAAGTGTGAAATTGCCAATTACACGCCCCTATGGTTAACCAACTGGCCAGCGACTTAAAGTCACTTACCTGTCCCTGGCCTTTTGCTCAATGGGGAATGGATATCGTGGGCCCTCTTCCTACCGCTGCTAGAAATTGCAAGTATTTATTGGTCGTGACAGACTACTTTACTAAATGAATTGAAGAAGAACCACTGGTTAACATCAGAGACGCGAATATGATGAGATTCATATGGAAGAACAAGATCACCCATTTGGGGTCCCCAGGACCATCATCACTGACAACGGAACCCAGTTCGAAAGTGGCCTCTTCCAAGGTTTCTATAATGACCACAGGATCAGGCATCATTTCAGCTCGGTAGCATACCCTCAGAGTAATGGGCAAGCTGAGGCTTCCAACAAAATAGGGATCGATGGATTGAAGAGACGATTAGAGAGAGCCAAGGGGGCATGGGTAAACGAACTGTCGCATATTTTATGGGCTTACCGCACCACCCCATGGTGAGGGACCGGGGAAACACCATTCGCACTGATATATGGTATGGAGGTAATAATTCCCTTGGAAGCTAGCCTCCCTACCATGAGGTCCACCCTGGTCGACCAAGGCCAGAATGATGCAGCATTACCCACTGAACTTGACCGGCTCTAGTGAAACTAGAAGGCTCGCTAGCGAAGCATTACAACAAAAAGGTCAACCCAAGAACGTTCCAAGTTGGGGACTACGTCCTAAGGAAAGTTCTTGGCAGCGCAGTAAAACCATCAGACGGCAAGCTCGGTCCAAACTGGGAGGGACCATTCAAGGTGACAAGAGATAACTTACAAGGATCCTATCACTTAGAAACGCTGGAGGGCAGGGAGATACCTCGAGCTTGGAATGCAGCTAATCTAAAGAGATTATATTTCTGATTTTCTATGTTGATCTACCATGTTGAAATTTGCAACCTTTTCATTATTTTTTTTAATAAGAGATTATCTGACAGTGGCATTCTATGAAGTATTATTTTTTATTATGAACTTGATAACTTGCACACCTTTTCCAAGTAATAGTCTCCCCCTTAAAAAAGTAGGGTATTACCCTCCTCAGGTTTTTGTCATTAAGCATGAACAGCCTCTTAGCATTGCCCCTGGCAATATAGGAAGCCCTACAGGGGACCCTTAGGCAGCTTGGCCAACTCAGGTTGGTCACCAAACAATGTTTGGCTAAAAAACATGCTCGGATAGAACATCCAACACCAGGTGTATCCTCACCATTACAACACTTAGGCCTAAGGAAGTGTGACGACACGACCTAAAAGGTAAAGTGAGGCAGAATGGTATCTTATAAGCATATTGGACTAGGAGGATACTTGCCCAACGAAATCAATGAAGTAGAAGATACACCACATGTTTAGTCGGCAAATCTCCCAAAACATAATGATTTTATTACTTCAAAGCATTTACAAAGAGTTACATTGAATGAAATACATCCTAATGAGGATTGGGCCTCTGAGCAATATAGTCAGATACTCGCGCTCTTCGACCATCGTTCGAGTGAGGAGATAATTCCTTCTCGACCCTATTTACATCTGGCTCTAGAAGCTCCCTGGGGATAGCATCTATGGGGGCCCACCGGTCGTCCCTTCTGAAAGGGTTTGGCATCAGAATCGAAGGGGAAATCTCACAGCGATACCAAAGTACTGAGTTCTTGGGAACCTTCAACTCCCTGAGAGCATTCAACCATCCCCTAATAAAATATAGCTCTTCAACCTCTGCCAACCTCATCGGGGAATCTGTCTAACCCTGGTCATAACCATCAGCCCATACTTGTCGAGGACCTTTCTTGAACAAATGCCTTAGTAGCGTAACATCTCTTTGAATCCCAGCAGCTATCACATATGCTCGATGAACATCTTCTTGAAGCTCGTCAATCTCCCTAGATGCACTTTTATCATCTATACCTGCTCGTGAACCAGCCGATGAAGAGGAACCCCTTAAAACTTGAGGTGCAACGCTCGGTGCATGCTCTCTGAGTCGCGACACCTCCCTCCTCAGATCTTTATTCTCTTGTTAAAGAACTTCTCCGACTTGGTTGATCTCAGAGGCGTCCAGAAGTTTATCTCTCAGAGCATTCACTTCCTCTTGAACGAAAGCGCCAACCTCCTCCATCTCCTGAAGTCTATACTTCAGTTTGGAAGTAAGCTCAGACTGGTCCTTATAGCTCTGGTTCCTCGACCTAAGTAACTTGAAGATCCTTACAATGGTTTGGTGAACTTGGTTACTCGTGCCAGGACCAATAATCCTTCTCAATTGAGAAGTAGCGGGAATATACTCATTTAAGTCAATCAACTACAAGACATACAAGCATTAAATAGCAGAAGAATCAGTATGCAAAATGGAAAATGATTTTATTTCATTAAAAAGGAGTGTTCCAAGTACATCAGCGATCAAAAGGGGAGAACAAATAAAGCAAAAATACAAAGAGTACCCTAGAGTAGGCTAGCTGGAAACCTCAGTTTGCTCCAAAGTCGTTGGTTGTTTTCCCTTATTTGTAGCATCAGGAATACCTCCCTCAGATGAAGCGACTAACGTCCCCTGGACAGGAGGAGCACCAACAGGAATGGTCTGAGTAGCAAGAGCTCCGTCATTAATGGCAGGGGTAGGTGCCTTAGCCACAACAGGCTTAGGACCTGCGTCATGCTCATAAAATAAAAGGGAATCAATGTCCACTCCAGCAGCCAGAAGAGCCTTATTCCAGTCTTTCTTAAAGTTCAATCGGCTAATATAGCCTATCTGAGCTTCAGTATCATTGTACGTAGCAGTCCACCCGGTATTATATGAACTCTCCTCCACCATCTTCACCTTCTTCGCAAGAACTTTATTCTCCTCTACCATAGCCAACTTGCTCGTGCAGACCAGGTCGTAGGACTGCCTTAACTCCACAAGCTCCTTGGTCACCGCTTCCTTCTCTCGATTAGCTTTAGTCAAGGAAAGGCCGAAGGACCTCAGGGAAACATTGGCAGCCTTCAAGTTGGCCTCCAGTTCAGCCTTCTTCTTTTCTAGGTCGGCATTCCTCTGCACCAGCTCATCGCGACTGCGATAGAGGACGGCGAAGTCAGTCACAAACTTCAAAGGAAAGAAACATTAGCAAGAGGAATATTGAGCATTATAAAAAATAGAGAAGTAAGAGTAAACGCACCAAGGCTAGCCTCTGACTCACCTTCAAAGCTAACTGGTCGGTCCCCATCGCCTTTTGACGATCAGTTGGCAAAATTGCTCTTTCGAGCAGCGCGGGAGCCAACTGAGGAGAGGTGGAGACAGAGGCCCCCTCGGGCAAAGCGAACACAGGCACCATAACTTGCCCCGCCTTCGTCCTCAACTCCTCTTTTCTCCTCTCTTCTTCTATCTCTTTCCTCTCCCTTTCAACTCTTTTCCTCTCTTCCACCCTCTTCTTCTCCTCTTCCTTTTTTCTCTCCCCCTCCCTCGCAAGCTCCTCCTCCCTCTTCTTCTTCTCCTGCTCATGAGCAGTAGACTGGGAACCAATTGCAACTTCCCCACTTCCAGATTTTAGCTTCTTCAACCGGCGAGAAATGAGCACATCATCATCATCAAGGATCAGGTTCCTCTTGGGAGGGGCCATAATTTCTTTGTTGGAACTACTAGGCTCACTCGAAGACTCTTGGGCCCTTGAAACGTCTTACGAGCTGGAAGATCCTTCACCACCAGAGCTCTCCTCACTCTAACCACCTTCAGCACCACCCCCGTTAGCACTCGAGCTATTTTTTTCTTCATCCAAATGGATAGGATCTGCGTCAACCTCTTCGGTAATGTCTAGCTTGGGAATGCTATCCATAGGTCGCGCAATAAAGTTGGACCCAACGTTCTTATATTCCAAGAGGAAAGCCGCTGAACGAGGATGTTCACCGTTGGCCAAGAGTTCCCTAATGTTCTAGGCTTTAACCAACTCAGCAGCTCGAACCTCGCTGAGAGCAGGTTCCAAGTTCTTTGACCTCGTTAAAAGGAAAGACAGAGAAATATAAGAATAAACATACACAAACAAAGGGCCGATGAGCAGAACAAAAATTGCGCATACCTATGTACTCCTCCCCATGGAAGGGGACCTCAAATCTGCCATACCTTGACCCCTCAGCATGGGGGGGAAACTGCCAATTTCTAGCAATAAAAACCTCATGCCAGTAGTCCTTGTGGGAATCAGGTAGATTTACTACCAATTCCCTATCAGGACTCCTGGCCTTGAGGTACAGATGACCAGAACTTATCCGAGAAAAAGAATAACATAAGTAGATCTCAGCCAGCCCTAAATTGGTGTCATAGAGCTGATGTATTCTATGTACACCATTAACAATTTTCCATACATTGGGCGAGCACTGTGCTGGGACTAAATTGAAATAACCAAAAAAGTGCAAAAAAAATTATTTGGGGGGAAAGTAAGACCCCCCTGGGATAACAAGAGAACGTGTATCCAGTGGTCGTCCTCAAGATCTCTGACATTATGAGGAATATGGGCACATTCGATGTCAACCCAGTTTAGAATGTTGTAGAATTTCCTAAATTTAGTTATTGAGCTATTGCCTATTTTCGTCATTGATGTGTAAAAACCCTAGTAATGGATGAGAAGAAATCCCAAACAACAAAAGAAAGAAAAAGAAAGTGAGAAGAACTTACGAAGTAAGAGTCATCTTGGGACAAGGCAAAGTCACAAGCTTGAGGAGATTTAGACCTAATAAATTGGATCGCACATATAATAATCAAATAAACAATCGTATGCACATTCCAATCCTTATAGCCATTGTTATTAAGGATTTATGCACCATTTGCAAATGCTGTGATATTTTGCAAGTCTAATCGAGTGAGCATCGAGACTTAAATCTCACCCTTGTCCTATTTAATGATGTACTTGAATGATCCTATTTGAACTATCAAATAAGTTTTTGATCCATCAGATTGATTCCCGTAGTTTTATTGAACTAAAAGCGGAATTCTGATCTCATGGGATTAGGCCGTACCCAACTCACCAGAATTCCTACTAAGTTCAATTGACCGACATTCATGTAATATATTTAAAATAAACATAAGACATTCTAACAAACATGATTCTCATTTGAAAATGAGCTTGACACACCTTTATTAATAATAAACATCATATATGATTTTAATAATAAATCCTGAACCCCTACTTCATGTTCCTTTTTGGAAGTAAGAGCTATGCGGGGTGTAATAGCCAGTAATTTTATTAATTTTATTTAATGGGATTAATTAAATTAAATGGGATAATTATTTGGAAATTAATTCGAATTTAAAATACTAGCGAGACGAGAGTTGGTATTTGATTATGATAATAATGTTGAATTTTACTGAGTGTTTATGGTAATATATGATTATTGAATTTATTAAAATTATCGCGAGTCATAAATACGACAATTTGGAAATTTAGTTGGGACGCGCGTGTCAGTCACGACAGGAATCATTTTAAATGGATTTAAAAGTAAATTATATTTATATCATTCGTATGGTCGTTTTAGGTGCGCCAACGTGTCCGGACGGGTCGAAATAGTCAGAAAACACTAGTCAGGGGTTTAGTTTGGGCCCCGAGGCATTTTTAGGCCTAACCGACAACCCGGGAGGGTATTTTAGTCATTTTGATTTTTAGGGAATATTAACTCACGAAAATTATCTTTATTTACCATCCAACCTTAGGGCCATTAGGGTCATTATTTGTCAAAACCAAGTAGTGGGCAACGTGAGAAGAGAGGAGAAGTTTCAAGGGTTTCCAAGGCCATAACCACCACACACCACCACTATCGCCGGATTTGTGACCAGAAAGAGAATGAGAACCAACCTTTATCATCATCAAAGAATCAGAACATCAAATTTCCAAGCAAGTGATTTAATCCATTAAGATTTAACAAATAATTTATCCATGATAGTGTAGGATTTGATGATAACCATGAAAATACTGAAACTCATGAAATTTGGAGATGAAACCTTAATTTTGGGGAGGATTTATATATAGTTTTGATTCTGGAAGTATCTCATTAACGAAATCATAAACCATAGTTAATTACGAATTTATGAGGAGATATATGATGATTCTTGAAGAAAATAGAAAAATAGGATTTTTCATGATAATAGGATGATTTGATCTAAGAAATGTATAAATGATGATGATTTAAGAATTATGGAATGTTAAGAATCATGTATTTAGGTTGTATGATTACCCAATATGTTTACTTTAGGATTTAACATCTTGTAATGAAGAATTGGGACAAAACTAGGACTGAAAACGAAGAAATTCGAGACCTGCACCTGCTCGATCGATCGATCGACATTCATAGGTCGATCAATCAATATGGCTCGATCGATTGATCGACGTCCCCGGAAACTGTGATCTTTTCCCCTTTTGGGATTTAAGCGATTCCGGCCATTGAAAGTTGTAGGTGGGGACTATGTGAATACATTAGGACTTAGGGAGACCAGTAGGGATGTAATTGAAGCCCGAAACATATTAGAATTAATTTGGAACGTAATGTTGAAATTAAGAGTGACCGACGAGTAATTTACCATTATAAGATGTGAGAGCATGACTTAAATTCGTATGAGTGATAAGTTAGGATTAGAGATAGAAATATGGACCTCGAAGTACTGAATTGACATATGGAATACGTAGGAGACTTGGTAACCTTTTCGGGATAGGTTTAAATACTCGAAACTATATGACGTGAGATTTATCGACAAAACATATTATATATAAGTTGGGATGATAATAGCATACGAATAAGACTGATGGTATAGGGCTGAAAATATACCTTTAATAATGTAATAATTACCTAAGTTGTGTGAATGCTTAGTTATGGACTATTGTGTGTATGACATACCTACCATACTTTCTATCACGGTAGGTTGACTTTCGAAATAGGACCATATGATCTTTATGTGCCTACGGGGGGATTTAGATTGGTACCTTAAGTACATAGGGTTGTGAATGACTCATTTATGAGTTGAGAAGTCAGATGATCATGGGAGCGTAGGTATGTGTGTGACCCATGGGTATGTGAATTATGTTAGCCTCCAATATGTGTGATTTTGTTTATTGAAATGGTTCCTGAGCGATTCGAAACGCGTAGTCCTTATGTACGTGATGTACCGAGATTCGATAGCATAGTATGCGTGCACCGCAGCTTAGCCTAGGGGTGCCATATTGTATATATAAGCAGAGAATGATATAATTATACTTGTAATTGACTTACTGGTAAATTGTGAATGCGAATAATTGAGATATTTAAATGGGATTAAAAATGTGAGAATTCATATCGTAAATGATGTAATAATCTGGTTAATGTGAGGATGAGTTATACGCAGAATATATTAGAATGATACGAATAGACCCCTATGTTATAATGTGAAGATAGGAAGTATTACATACTAGTTTGTTAGCAGTATAACTAGGATGGGTTAAGGGTATACGTTAGGCGTGCACATTAATTGAGGGGTGAGGAACTCATGTGAGGGCACGCAACTAACATATATATAATATTTATTGTTTAATGCAATTAAACACTTGCTATATTTTTTAATTGTTTTCACCTCGGGCTCTGACCCGTTTTCTTTCAAATCTATTTTCTTGTAAAACATTTTTAGGTGCCCAGCCACAGGGACACCAAGCTTAGGAGTTCCATTCCATTGACATGTTATAGTTGTTGTGGAAGTTACAGGATCTCGTTACTAGATGCCTCCACACCTATCCTTGCTTCTTTTGGGAGTCATTATTCCAGTTAGGGCCTATTGCCCATTCTATTCAGTTACAGTAGTTTTAGACTTTCAGTTAATTTAGTCTTAGGATTTATTTATTTCATTCAGTCATTGTATTGGGTTTATTACATTACTATTATTATTGGAGTGTTTACTCCAAACATCAGTTATTCATTATGTTGATTATCCTATGTGATTGTTTATGTGATGGTTGGATATTGATTTAGATTATTATGTTGTTGGATTAATAAAACTTTAAAACTTGACACTTCACTATTTTAAATATCAGGTGGTTAGTAATTAATCAAATGTTTTTTACAGTGATGCTATGAACTGAGTCAACTTGACATTTTGTATTAATTTAAATAAAGGAGTAGCTACCCGGTATTTAATTAGTCGGGGTGTCACAGGTGGTATCAGAGCATCAGTTTCTAGAGTCCTTAGGATTTGTATGGCTTGTTATGTTTTCGCGTAGCGTTCTTTGATATAGAGCCCCATATTTTATGATTGTTGTATTCTCTTCTGTATCTTACGTTCTTCAGCTATTTTGAGATATTAACTGTGGACTTATAAAATTCCCCTCTCAATTCAAATGCCTACTCGATGTGCACAACGAGTTCCCAGGGGTGCCCAGCCCGAGCCTCAGCCTGCACCAGTTCAGGGTTCTGTGAACGCTACTGAAGTTGCTGCCATTGTAGCCCAGGCGGTAAATGCCGCGTTAGCAGTTGTGCAGCAGCCACCACCTCAGGCACCGGTGGTATCCCCATTCTTAAAATGTAGATTAGTCCGCACAAGACCATATATATATATATATATATATATATATATATATATAAATTGTTGAGGCACTTTTTGCCCAATGAAACATTATAATTTATATATATCAATTACTAAAAAACCCTTCAAATATTTTTTAAAAAAACATTTTGTACAAGCCTTTTTATTTTGTTCCAAAAAGTGGCTCAGACACTCATTTAACCAATATTCTTTTATTTATAAAAGTCCGTGCTTGCGGCATGTTAAAGTACTTTTTGCAATAAATAAAAAGGCTTGGACTAAACGTGTATTAAAAAATGTTCATGGCACAATTTGATATATGCCCCTTTAAAAATTATGAATCAATTAATGTATAATTATATATATATATATATATATATATATATTATTGAGACCCTTTTTTGTCGAATGACACATTATATTTTTTACATTATATTATATATAATTAGATACATCTATATTGGGAACCGAATTATGTGGGATGCACGCATAGGAGTCCTCTGTATACATAAAGACTTTTTTTTAATCTTTCCACTCGCACACACATACCCAACATTCAAGAACTCCCGAAACCAAAAACCAATCAATTAGGGTTTGGTGATGTCTTCCCCATCTGGCTTTCATCCATTTCATCCGTTTGTGTATCCTGAAAATTTCGGATTTATATCCTCAAATTTGGCTGATCACCTCACCACCAATGAGAAACACAATGGTTAGATTCTCCCCCCCCCCCCCCCCCCCCCTCACTATCTATTATTTTTTACACACACATCTATATGCACACACAAATATTGATATACATAATACATACACTCAACCCCTCGTATCTACACCCACGGATATTGATATACATAATACATACATACACTCACCCCCTCGTATCTACACCCACAGGCCAACACATATGTGGACTTTGCAATCTCTTAGTTTAGGATTATTACTATTCTATTCTGATTATGAAACTTTATTTTTCTGCAAACTTTTCATAAATCTGAAATTTTATCATTCAGATATGTCCGATAAGAGCACTGCCAAAATGAAGGGGATTCTCACCTTAAGTGATAAGAAGGTAAATGGTATGATTCTCTCTCTCTCTCTCTCTCTCTCTCTCTCTATCTCTATCTCTATCTATTTATCTATCTATCTATCTATCTATCTATCTATCTATCTATCTATCTATCTCTCTATACAGACACACAAACATTTCTCTCTCTCTCTCTCTCTCTCTATATATATATATATATATATATATATATAGAGAGAGAGAGAGAGAGGGGGGGTGATAATTTCAGAAACATGACACGAAATTGTTGTATTTGTTTCTCGATTTTTCTAACACAGATAATATACATACAATCACCTATATAGGGATGGTCGCTCGAATAAAATAGAATATGCTCGAAAGGACTCATACGAAGATTCTCGCTCTCTCTACACACACACACAGATATGCACACATACATCTAGTTAGGTTTTAACTGGACAAAGGAAAATGATTCATAGTTGTCTTAAGTTGTACAACTTAAATTCATTGAAACAATTTAAAATACCAAAACATATTTGTACACCAATACCAAACAAGAGTAAAATAAGCAAGATTACTGTCACAAATCAGTACAATAATTTTCAAAAATCCACATATGTATAATCTGCGGGTGGGAAAAAAGCACGATAAAACACAAATGCTATCACAGATATGCTTTACTGCGGAGTGGGCTGGTAGTATAGATGAACTTTCAATCCTATCTGGTTAATCAAATTGTGTTCTAACAAGTTCTTATGTATATTATTTATATTGACTAATACCATTCGGGAAGTTCATTGATAGAAGACTTATAAAATTCAATAAACTTCTTTTTATGGTTTTCTACCTTTAGTTCTTATTACGTGAATTGAATTATGTACTATTCATTTTCATCGATGCATATACCAAACCTGAGGTGGGGTTGCACGTGTCTTCCAAATCTGTAAAGACTCTGAAGTCTACCAGTAGGCCTTTTTTTATCAGTTTTGTCAAAAGGGGACCTGCTAGGCTCAAGGCGTTAAAGCGTAAGCTTCTTGTACTTGTATATATTAAAACTAGTAGAAACGTGTCTAAAATAAAAATTAATAATTAACATTCACCATAGTTTCTTGTAATGAAATCAAATGCTAATGTTAGCAAATAGCATCAAAAAGTCTTTGGCTCTTTGCAACCATCAAAGCAAATAACATAAATACTGATTCACAACAAATCATCAGGTTATCACGCATATTCCAAATGTTTATGTTTTGTAATTATGTTTCTCCTTAACCCTCCCATAATTATATTGTATTTATTAAGGTTGCTCACCTTAGCCCTTCGTTGGAATTCATCTTTGATGCACTTGTAATATGGATAATTTTGGAGAAGTCACATTTTGTTTTTGGTAACTTCGTAATCTGATGGGTGTTAACAATTACCCCATCTATATATTTGCATTTGGTCAAAATATTATATGATTATTCTATTAAATAAAACTGCTATTTTAATAAATTCTTTTCTTTGAAAAAAATCCATATCATATTACTCGTGTTTATAAATTTCAAGGTTAACTCTGTGAATAAGAATTATTTTAGCAGAATTAACCATTTTCAATGTTTCAGTAGGTATTGTTGTTTATTTAATCTTCATAGGTTGTCTATACATCACGTTGCAACTTGAATTTTAATCCCAGATTATTGTGGTGTTTAATAAAACACATCTAAACAGCATGCAAGACTTATTAGCAAGTATGGATTGTTCTTGTAATGGGTCATCCAAACATGACCCAAATTGATCCGTTAATTAACCGGTGCTTTCGACTTGGTTTTTATCTTTGTATCCGTTAAGGATAACGGGTAGTGTACGGGTTAGGGGTATTTTGACATGAACCCAGCATCACACGAACACGACTTGATACGACCCATTGACAGGTCTTTATAAGTTTCAAAGGCTATTGAAGGGGTATGTTACAATCCATTTTTAAATTATAAGGAAAACCAAAGGAAAGCAACTGTGAATGTACAATTGTTGTAAGTTGTAACTAGGTCCAATTTTATTGCCTCTCAGAGTAAACTACCAACAGTTGGGTTATAGATTTGAGTTTGAATCCTTCTTCAAACTACTTTCATCAAGACATTCTTACCATATACATACACTTTGGAAATGTCTTAAACCAAATATAATGAGTGTGGTTATATTACCGTTGCCCACTCCTTTCGCTTTCGCGTCATTTGTCACATCTTATTTAATTTATCCACTTAATTACCAACCAATTACATGTGGGTATCGTTGATTGGTTGCAATTATTATGTTTTAACCACACCCCTTGCAGCATTTTAACTTGTGTAACTTGAACTGGTGGAAAACTAAACTATTTGCCAAATTTATATTGTTTGTGTGAAATTAATTCAACCATAATTTGCGACAAACCTTCATATTGGTTCACAATTTCTAGCCATCCTAGAGGTTATGAATGTATATCTCCATTCCTCGTTGCTTTTATAAGTTCAAATATTGTGGAGGAAAATATAAGGTATCGCGTTTTTTATTTCCTTGTGTGACTTTTATATTGATCATCTATGGAGAAAAAATGATTATTTAGCTTAAACGCAAAGTCCTCTCAAGTTTCTAGGAAGGGTGATGTTAATGGCCCGTCACAAAACCATTCCCTCTTATGGTTTCCTTGTAAGGTTCAGAAGACTTCTTTCTCACATAATCCCTCACATGGTGATTATTCTGAAGGGAATATAAGAATGGTCGAATATCCCATTTCTTTTGGTCATCACATATCTATTGTTGTTCAAAATATGGATCTTATGTATGCATCTTCTCTCTTCCAGCTCATGCCATCACAATAATTATTTTATTAATATTTTCCTTTCCCCTTTTCTTATTTCTGGTATGAAGACCAAAAAGAAACCATTTGAAATAGAATCTTCCTACAAAGCTAAAATCAATGAAGGTGTTCTCTCTCTCTCTCTCTCTCTCTCTCTCTCTCTCTCTCTCTCTCTCTCTCTCTCTCTCTCTCCCCCTCTCTTTGAATATCAACACCACCCACCACTCTTCTCCCCCCTACATTTTTGTTGTAGGAACATGTGACAACCCGCTCAAAATAATAACGGGTGACCAGCCCTATACTAAATAATCAGGAATCACATGTGGATCATTCTCAGCATTAACTGTCGATACCAAAACTAAACACGGCTAACTACCCATTATTATAAAAAGAGGGTGTCAAAATTTTTTATTTTAAAACCAACTATGCAACCACTAACCAACATATAAATTCTAAATATGATAAGAGACGCACACATGCTCAAATAATATAAAGGATACTAATAAATGAGTACAATACAATGTACAAAATGAATTACCCGAATAAGCTGTCGGGTCATAGACAAATACATCAACTGTAATGAATAAATAAAAGTACTACATCTACAACTTTTGGGCACAAGCCCGAAATGCAAACTGAATCCTATTCTAGATACTCAAAAGAATGGGAATCGGCTAACAAAATCCCGCAACAGTCCGCATCTGTTACAACTCCACGCATACGGGTGGAAAGGCATCTTAGGTATCCTCACGGCCGGACACCTAAAGTAATATACAATATATATAAATATATATATATATATATATATATATATATATATATATATATATATATATATATATATATATATATATATATATATATATATATATAGCAAAAGAGAGATATAAACGGGTCAGAGCCCGATTGTGAAAAACATTTGTAGCAAGTGCATTAAAATGCAAAATAATTTTAAAT
Source organism: Sambucus nigra (assembly GCA_949130495.1). NCBI lineage: Eukaryota > Viridiplantae > Streptophyta > Magnoliopsida > Dipsacales > Adoxaceae > Sambucus > Sambucus nigra. The sequence continues at coordinate 120,077,576 of OX422208.1, forward strand.
GCATTATGACATGATTTAGGTGAAGTCGTACTCTTCAGAAAATCCAACTCACCTCTCAACTAAAGCGCGCACTAAGCGTAGGCACATGATCTCCAATTAAATACCCAATTCTCTCTAGGGACAAACTAGTCTAACCTACGCCCAAATTCCACACTTGCTTGAGTTATCATTCTTATTAAACGCCATTACGCGTCACGGCTTAACTTAACTTAATATACATGCACAAAAACATATTCTCTTGTTAGAGTTTATAGGCTTCTTATTATTAACTTAAGAGTTAATAGCATCTGAATGCTAAGGACTAAACTTCTCTCAATTCTCAATACTGCACTGCGTTTCGTGCGTGGGACATCTCGCAAAGTGAAATCCAAATAAGGAATCCCCCCGTTACACTACTCCTTGACAGTATTGATTATCAAGATTCATTATGCCCTCAATGCATGACGCATATAACCCTATATTACTAAATTCAATTAATATAAGGATAATTATTCCCATCTCTCAACAGTGCACAGCGTTTCATGCGTGGGATGCCTCGCAAAAGGAAATCCAAATAAGGAACCCCCCCGTTACACTACTCCTTGGCACTGTCGATTATCGAGATATATAAATATATAGAATGAGCACTAAGGACTAACTTCTCCTCACTCCCAAAATTGCACTGTGTTTCATGCGTGGGACGTCTCACAAAGCGAAATCCAAACAAGGAACCCCCCGTTACACTACTCCTTGGCAATATTGGTTGTTGAGGTCCATGATGCCCTTGATACCCAAAGAAATATAACTACTTATATAATCATTTACTCTACATTCCACTCTAATGGATTTATCACAATTTAGCCCAGACTTAATCTCCCGGAATGAGATTCAATCAATTTTACTATATCTCCTTACTCTACAGATAATTATAAGATGTCACATAATCATATACAATTTATATACTGTTCACATAAGTATATATAACAACCATTCCGATGAGATATAACTCAAGGATTCGGTCTCACAATGCTATCATCTTCCAGGGCATCACTCATATACCATCCCGGGGACCAGCGATCGGACTCAATATCACCTACATCGAGGTCAAAACCAAATCACAACGTCTGGGAAGCGGTCATAGTTCCTATCCGGCAAGTGAGAATGACACATTCTCACCCCCAAAATAAAATGCATATCACATAAATAGAATGGACGACTATGACCTCAGGAATGTCCACACCCTGCTCCTCGAGCCAGGATGCTCACCCTCATCGCACAACTTCCCAATGATAGCAAGGAGGGGGTATGCTTCACTTATATATATATATATATATATATCGTTCACATAAGATATACATACATCTTCACCATATAAAAGTATACCATCACAAAAGTTATATATATACTATCACATAAGGTATATATACCACATTATTTACATACTCTTATTACGCTCTTAGGCGCAAGTGAAATATCATCATTATTTAGTATATTTTACTCTCGATATACTATTCGACAATAGCTCACATAACTTCCCCACTTAGTATACACTATACTATTATCACTAGAAATTCACACTTTACTTCTTATTTGTATGAATCCTTTCACTTCTATTTACGCTGAAGGAATTCTCACAATCCTTATGCACATCAATCGGCATGCATCATCTAAACGGAACATCTTCCAATTCAATCTACATTATGGATATTCTCTATATCCGTTTTTCACCTCAATCAACATTTATTGTTCTCAATTTATAATACGGTTCAATCAATCGTATGAACCTTTAAAGTTAACGCATTTGGGATTTATCCCAAAATCTATTATCACTAAGCGCATACTAACTTTCTCTTATAAACTAATAGCCATCACCACTCAGAACTCTCAATGATAGTGGGCTTCCCCACTTTGCCGAAACTATACTTTCTAATCGACATTCTCTCGAATTAAGTCAATATGACTCCTATACTATCTCATAAGGGAATCTCCCTAAACTCCCCAAAACACACTTCTCATAACTCATATTGAGATTCCCAATCGATAACTTCGACTAAAACAGGATGAAACTCACCCTAGAAAAACATCCCAAAAATTGCCCTGTTTACGAATCGATTCAGGCCCAATCCGAATCGATTCGGCCTCCAAGGCGAATCGATTCGGGTCAATAGACCTGGGGTTTTATCTCAGTTCGAATCTATTCGGATGGGGTCCGAATCAATTCGGTCACTCAGACTTGGCAAACTGGAACATTCCGAATCGATTCAAAAAGGGGGCCGAATCGATTCGTCCTGTTCAGAGCTTCGAAAATGGCTACTTCTCAAAAGCCAAAAAATCCCAAAAGTCATATATACTCATCTTCTAACCATTACACATCAACCCAAACTCATATATAACATTAAAACTCATTACATAATCCAAACCAACCAATATATACCCTCAAATCTATATATACACCTTAAATACTAAATTTTACCCAAAATTTAGGTTTTAACAATCTAAACCTAAAATCCATAAATTTGATCCATAAATCATGAAATAAAGTATGCACAAGAATTATTTAGAAAGTTTAATCAATTGCCTCGAGTTTGTAGGGTTTGAATCCTCCTCGAAATCACAGATTGGTCGAATCTCCCAACTTCTCTTCTTTCTCTTCTTCCTTTCCTCTTCTCTCTCTCTCTCTAGGGTTTCTCTCTTTCTCTCTAATGAGATTCCTATCTCTATTTGTCTATTTAAGCCTTAAATCCAAGATACCCAACTTTAAATGATAATACACACTTTAAATGACTCGGTAACTCTAATTCGAGCCAAACGAGCTTAAAATATTTTGGAACCCAAATAGACCCTAAGTATAGTCATTTCGACTTTCTCGGCCCTTCCGGAAACAATGGCACTCTCATAATCGCCATATGAAACACTTTCTAACATCTTCAAATTTTGACCTCAAATGCCAAATTAATTATTCTCCCATTAACTTAATACTTATTCTTCCCAAAATAAATAAATATTAGTCCCAATAATCTCGAGGTATTACAGACTTCCCCACTTACAAGAATTTTTCCCTCGAAATTAAGCTAAGCCTAATACTCCAAAGCTTAACTAGATCCTACTACCTCAACCGTACTAACACTATACCCAATCCTCTAACTTCCCAGGACGAATCATTTTAGTTTTATAAAACCAATTATAACAATTAGGGCGCCCATACACCGTTTATTCGAGCTTTACTCGTATAAACATAATTAGGCTTCTCTTGCCTCAAATAGTACCATAACTCTAAATATATATATAAATTATACTAACATATAACTAATATAACAATTTGAAAAGTCCAAGGATTTAACTCCTCTCAATTCCTGACATTCGCTACTTTCATGCGGGGGAGGTCTCGCAAGAGAAATCCAAACAAGGAACCCTCCCAATACACTAATATGTAGCGATGTCGGGGATTGAGAGTTTGTTAGATCGGGACTAGAGTTTTAAAAATATTTTTGTATAAATCATTTTGATATTGCCCAAAGGCATATAAAAAAAATTATTTTGAAAATAGTTTATTTTAAAACAGTTTATGTCTTTTGACATTTAAATAATATACCTTATGCCCAAGACACAAGGTTTGTAATAATTATCATATTCATAATAATACATAGTTCTCAAGATTAACACAATTATGAGCTAAAATCTCCTGCTCAACAATAGTCCACTAAATTCTGAATCACTTCAGTAATAATCTTTCACATAATTATTAAAACATATCGCCATTCATGAGGCTTTTCCATATCTGCAATACAACAATCATATATAAGTCTAACACGACTATAATATAAGTATCTTTTTCATTACTACTCAACACATTTCAATAATTCTTATATTCACAACCAAGCTATATCTCTCTAAAAGCATATTACAAAATAATCTATTATCTCAAAAGATAATAACATAAGAGCTTCACTTGCTCAAAATTCCCTTCCGGGCCATTCCATACATAATAGGGTTACAGCGCTACCCTCACATAACTATCTCACATACGTATTCCCAAAACTTCATATAACATAATCCTACCCACACCGGAAAATAACTTACATCATACATCTCTAGCCCGATTTCATCTCTTCATCTATGGGTTCCCACACAAAGTCCCCTGGCCTAAAATGGCCTCGAATCTGCTGTAAGGGTTTCACTTCCAAAATTTCTTCAAATTGTGGTCCTTTATCTCTTTTAGGACAATCTTTCTTCCTATGACCAATATCTTTACAAAAGAAACATCTACCCGCAAATCCTCTCTGCCCCTCATGAGGAACATAACGATGTTGCGACCCTTGGTAATCCTGCTTATACCCCCTAGCATTGCTTGTATTCTTATCACCAGACCCACTCGATGAACCCGAATCTCTAAAGTTCTTACCCCCTTGCGAACGAAGACGAGATTCATGACACTGTAACAGTGCCGCATTTACTACCTCGGTGAAAGTCACTAACGCTGGGTTCTCTATCAAATGCTGCCGAATTCTCCAATCTAAACCTCGCATAAACTTAGATATACGCTTCTCCTCGGTATTTACCTCATCGGGCACTAAATTCGCCAATCGAGTAAATTCCTCTTCATACTCGGCCACCGTTCGATTTCCTTAAAACACATCCCTCAGTTTCTTCCTCCACTCCTTCTGAATCACGCAAGGAAAATACCTTCGATCAAAAAGTTCCCAAAAATTTGCTATGGGTAATGCATCTCTCTGTTCCGATGTTGTGGCTGACTCCCACCAATGGAGAGCTGCCCCCGTTAACTTAAAGGTGGCTAGAAATTGCTTCTGCACCTCACGACACTCAACCATCAAAGGTTCCTTTGCATACTATTCTCCCAACGACTTGCAGCCATCACATCAAATTCCCTTAAAAATTCTGGGGGATGCCCCTGAATAAACTCTTCCCATACTCTTTCCCACAAAGACGGTCCTAGATGGTCTTGGGCTGCTTGAACGACAGGTTGATGCGCCATCGCAGAAATGGAAGTAGTCAGTGCTTGTGGCACAATATTAGCAACTTCCTCTCTAGTCATAGTCTTTTGAGGCAATTGGGGTTCCACCCTCTCGGTCCCTTTATCTGCCCTGCCTGGACGACCTCTCTTCGGTGGCATCTGAAATAAGAACAAGTGTATCAGAATGCCTTTCAATTGTTTTCTCATCACAGAAGAAAATATGGACGTGTGAACACAACAGTCTTAACAATAGGGTTGTACTTCAAGAACGCTTACGGAAGACAGCAGTAAAACCACACAGATCCTAAGGACACTAGAACCTGATGCTCTGATACCATCTGTGACAACCCACTCAAAATAATAACGGGTGGCCAGCCCTATACTAAATAATCAGGAATCACATGTGGATTATTCTCAGCATCAACTGTCGATACCAAAACTAAACACGGCTAACTACCCATTATTATAAAAAGAGGGTGTCAAAATTTTTTATTTTAAAACATTTTAAAACCAACTATGCAACCACTAACCAACATATAAATTCTAAATATGATAAGAGACGCACACATGCTCAAATAATATAAAGGATACTAATAAATGAGTACAATACAATGTACAAAATGAATTACCCGAATAAGCTGTCGGGTCATAGACAAATACATCAACTGTAATGAATAAATAAAAGTACTACATCTACAACTCTTGGGCACAAGCCCGAAATGCAAACTGAATCCTATTCTAGATACTCAAAAGAATGGGAATCGGCAAACAAAATCCCGCAACAGTCTGCATCTGTTACAGCTCCACGAATACGGGTGGAAAGGCATCTTAGGTATCCTCACGGCCGGACACCTAAAGTAATATATATATATATATATATATATAGCAAGAGAGAGATATAAACGAGTCAGAGCCCGATTGTGAAAAACATTTGTAGCAAGTGCATTAAAATGCAAAATAATTTTAAATGCATTATGACATGATTTAGGTGAAGTCGTACTCTTCAGAAAATCCAACTCACCTCTCAACTAAAGCGCGCACTAAGCGTAGGCACATGATCTCCAATTAAATACCCAATTCTCTCTAGGGACAAACTAGTCTAACCTACACCCAAATTCCACACTTGCTTGAGTTATCATTCTTATTAAACGCCATTACGCGTCACGGCTTAACTTAACTTAATATACATGCACAAAAACATATTCTCTTATATATATATATATATATATATCGTTCACATAAGATATACATACATCTTCACCATATAAAAGTATACCATCACAAAAGGTATATATATACTATCACATAAGGTATATATACCACACTATTTACATACTCTTATTACGCTTTTAGGCGCAAGTGAAATATCATCATTATTTAGTATATTTTACTCTCGATATACTATTCGACAATAGCTCACATAACTTCCCCACTTAGTATACACTATACTATTCTCACTTGAAATTCACACTTTACTTCTTTTATGTATGAATCCTCTCACTTCTATTTATGCTGAAGGAATTCTCTCCATCTTTATGCACATTAATCGGCATTCATCATCTAAACAGAACATCTCCCAATTCAATCTACATTAAGGATATTCTCTATATCCGTTTTTCACCTCAATCAGTATTTATTATTCTCAATTTATAATACGGTTCAATCAATCGTATGAACATTTAAAGTTAACGCATTTGTGATTTATCCCAAAATCCATTATCACTAAGCGCATACTAACTTTCTCTTATAAACTAATAGCCATCACCACTCAGAACTCTCAATGATAGTGGGCTTCCCCACTTTGCCGAAACTATACTTTCTAATCGACATTCTCTCGAATAAGGTCAATATGGCTCCAATACTATCTCATAAGCGAATCTCCCTAAACTCCCCAAAACACACTTCTCATAACTCATAATGAGATTCCCAATCGATAACTTCGACTAAAACGGGATGAAACTCACCCTAGAAAAACACCCCAAAAATTGCCCTATTTCCGAATCGATTCGGGCCCAATCCGAATTGATTCGGCCTAGAGAATCGATTCGGCCTCCAAGGCGAATAGATTCGGGTCAATAGACCTGGGGTTATGTCTCAGTCTGAATTGATTCGACTGGGGTCCGAATCGATTCGGTCACTCAGACCTGGCAAACTGGAACATTCCGAATCGATTCGGAAAGGGGGCCGAATGGATTCGACCTGTTCAGAGCTTCGAAAATGGCTACTTCTCAAAAGCTAAAAATCCCAAAAATCATATATACTCATCTTCTAACCATTCCACATCAACCCAAACTCATGTATAACATTAAAACTCATTACATAATCCAACCCAACCAATATATACCCTCAAATCTATATATACACCTCAAATACTAGATTTTACCCAAAATTTAGGTTTTAACAATCTAAACCTAAGGGTCCGTTTGATTGCCCTTTTTTGCCTAGGCAAATGCCAAAAAGTGGACATGTAAGAAAATTTGCCAACATTTTGTCTGTTTGGTTGCATAATTTGCCTAGCCATTATTTGTCAATGTACAACACCTCCTATGCACAATCTGTGGGCAAATTTTGTTTAGCTATTTGAGTGGGAAATATTTGCCAACAAATTTGTCAACTTCTTAAACGGTTTTAATGTTTTAAAAAATAATTTAAAAATTGTTTTAAATAATTAAAAAACTGTTATGAATATTTAAAAATTGTTTTACAATGTTTTAAAAACTATTTTTAATATTATTAAAAATTCTTAAGAAAATGTTTTACAAATTTTTTAAAAAATCGTATTAACAAAATATTGTAAAAACTGTTTTTAACATTTTTAAAAACGGTTGTGAAAATATTATAAAAACAGTTTTAGTGTTTTAAAAAATAATTTTAAAAACTGTTTTAAATAGTTGAAAAAACTGTTATAAATATTTAAAAATTATTTTCTAATGTTTTGAAAATTGCTTTTAATATTAGAAAAAATTGTTCAGAAAATGTTTTACAAACTAATGTTTTGAAAACTGTTTTTAATATTATTAAAAATTGCTAAGAAAATGTTTTACAAATTTTTTTAAAAATCGTATTAACAAAATATTGTAAAAACTGTTTTTAACAATTTTAAAAACTGTTGTGAAAATATTATAAAAAAAAGTTTTAGTGTTTTAAAAAATAATTTTAAAAACTGTTTTAAATAGTTGAAAAAACTGTTATAAATATTTAAAAATTGTTTTTTAATGTTTTGAAAACTTTTTTAATATTAGAAAAAATTGTTCAGAAAATGTTTTACAAACTAATGTTTTGAAAACTGTTTTTAATATTAGAAAAAATTGTTAAGAAAATGTTTTACAAATTTTTTTAAAAACCGTATTATAAAAATATTGTAAAAACAGTTTTTAACATTTTTAAAAACTGTTTTGGATATATTATAAAAACTGTTTTAAATAGTTTAAAAAAGCTATGGTGAATGTTTAAAAATTGTTTTGTAATATTTTAAAAACTGTTTTTAATATTATAAAAAATTGTTAAGAGAATATTTTACAAATTTTTTGAAAAACCGTAATATAAAAATATTATTAAAATAGTTTTTAACAATTTTAAAAACTGTTTTGAATATAATATAAAAACAATTTTAAAGTTTAAAAACAAAATTAAAAAATATTTTAAATAGTTAAAAAAAACTGTTGTGAATATTTAAAAATTGTTTTGTAATATTTTAAAAACTGATTTTAATATTATAAAAAATTGTTAAGAAAATGTTTTACAATTTTTTTTAAAAACTGTAATATAAAAATATTGTAAAAACTATTTTTTAGCATTTTTGAATATAATATAAAAACTATTTTTAAATAAATTAATTGGATTGACTTTAATTTCGCCTAATGGTTGTTTGATAGCGTCATGTGAATTTGCTTAGGCAAAATTTGCCTAGGCAAAATTTGCCATGCCCACTCTTTTGCCCATTGACAACCAAACGGACCCTAAAATCCATAAATTTGATCCATAAATCATGAAATAAAGTATGCACAAGAATTATTTAGCAAGTTTAATCACTTGCCTCGAGTTTGTAGGGTCTGAATCCTCCTCGAAATCACGGATTGGACGGAATCTCCCAACTTCTCTTCTTTCTCTTCTTCCTTTCCTCTTCTCTCTCTCTCTCTAGGGTTTCTCTCTTTCTCTCTAATGAGATTCCTATCTCTAATAGGCTATTTAAGCCTTAAATTCAAGATACCCAACTTTAAATAATAATACATACTTTAAATGACTCGGTAACTCTAATTCGAGCCAAACGAGCTTAAAATGTTTTGGAACCCAAATAGACCCTAAGTATAGTCATTTCGACTTTCTCGATCCTTCCGGAAACAATGGCACTCTCAGAATCGCCATATGAAGCACTTTCTAACATCTTCAAATTTTGACCTCAAATGCCAAATTAATTATTCTCCCATTAAATTAATATTTATTCTTCCCAAAATAAATAAATACTAGTCCTAAAAATTTCGGGGTATTACAGAACAGAGCCCAAAACACCACCAATTATGCAAGGATATTCGTGTGAAATCGAAAGGTATGAAGGTTCTCTCTCTCTCTCTCTCTCTCTCTCTCTCTCTCTCTCTCTCTCTCTCACACACACACACACACACACACACATTAACACCGATGTTTTTAATCGCGGTTGCGCAAAGTGTTGCGTTTTGGGTCCTGGGTCGCATCGCGCAAGCAATTCGTGCATTATAATTTTTTAAGTAAAAAAACATATAAAAAATATTAAGGAACAAATAAGCTCAAACAATAACCCCAAGTAAAGTACTATACTTTCAAATAAAGACAAAAGGCCATAAATACAAATTTACCCCCCACCCCGTCCGTCCCCCCCCCCCTCCCCCCCCCCCCCCCAAAAAAAAAAAAAAAAACATTTTAAACTAAAACTTGTTTAAAAAATGAACTATTAAACTTAAATTTGAAAGAAAAAATGCATTTTCTAAAAGTTGTAGTATGAATATCTTTTGAAATTAAAATTTATAATAAAAGTAACATTCTGAATTGATTTTTTTAAAAGTAAAATTTGAAACTGAAATTTGAAAAAAAGAACTACCATTTAAAATGAAATTTGTAAAAAAAAGAAAAAATCAACATTTCAAAGTGAAATTGGTAAAATGAATAACATTTTAAACTGTAATTTGTAGAATAAAATCATAAATAAGCAACTTTTTTAATTGAAAATTCGTAAACAAATAAGTTTAAAGAATTAAAGCATAGTAACCTTTTTAAAATTGAAAATGTTCAAGTATATTTATGATTTGGACTTGTCATAAATTAACAATTAAATTTATAAATTTAGGTAGCACAGTAGATAAATAGGTAAATTTACCACTGTAGACTTAATTAACCTAACTTCCAGCCCGTGATCTCGTAATCGACCTCGGATTTGAAGTCGGTTTGTTCTGGCGACCTCGTCTTGGGTCGGTGACCTCAACTTGGACGGATATATGGTTGGATAAGTAAAAATGGTTTTGTGTTGATGCTGGGCAAAAAAAAGGAAGAACCAAATAGCTCACTGGTTGCGCAAAATAGCATGAAAAATCATGGAATAGCGTGCCACATTGCACACATCACGCAACTCTTTATCCTCTATATAATGCGTTCCCTGCAAAACGTAATAGGAATAGCGGCCATTTGAAAACACTGATTAACTCACCTCCCGTTGCAAGAAGCAGAGGTCGAAGGTTGTTTCTGCAAATCTGGTGAAAGTATCTCTCTCTCTCTCTCTCTCTCTCTCTCTCTCTCTCTCTCTCTCTCTCTCTCTCTCTCTCTGTTTATATTTAGCCTGGACTTTTTTTTCCCAATAATTTTGATATCTCCAAAAATTTCTCTACTTTCTTAGGCAGCAATCATACTTTGTAGGTTTATGCTCTTTCCAATCCATTAGTTATAGCCGTCTTTGTATTCTATAATGACAGAATCTGAAATTTTTACTTGATTGAAGATTATGTTTCAGCCCTTGTTTTTATTGAATGAGATGTTCAACCAGTATTTGTTGATTGTTTTCATTGAGACTTTGAATGAAGAGTCATTATTTGCCTTTAATCACTCTGGAAAATATACTGAGACTTCTTCTCTCTATATAAATGTGTAAACAGAATCAAATGTGGTATTGTTATCCCACCACTGATTTCCAGTGATAATAGATACTCTTTAGTGATTTCCCACTCACACATTCTTCTTTATCCAATTATATTGGCTTCCCACTATTTTCTTTCAAACATCACGCCCTATCACCACCCACACTAATTAAAATCTTGTTCAAAGAACCAATAAGTAGGCACCCAACAGTCAACTCATGTTTAATCTATTCTCTCATTTTTTCCCTTCTCCTTCCTCTATCTAAAACTCCTCTCTTAAAAACCCCTTATAGAAGTTAGATATTCGTGGGGAGCTGCCATCGCCCTTTTGGGCTACGAACTAATCGCTAGTTCGTCCAAGAACATCATGGCTATCCCCGAAGTTAATAACTGATAGTGACTCCAAAATTTCTATTACCATCCTCATCATCAATGCCGAAGCTGTAGGCATTTAAATGCGTTGAGTTCCCCCCCCCCCCCCCCCCCCCATCTTACATTATTTCCAGTGACTCAGAGACAGCCGAGTTAGACGAGCCCTAAGGTGACCACTCAGGCAATGAAGAGATGATTGGGGGTTAAAGGCATAATATACTTGGCAACTGCCAGGGATGATTTGAATAAAGGGTAATCAAACAAACATCGTAATACCTCAGTGTCCAAAAGAATGGGCTGGTATGAGAGAGAGAGAGAGAGAGAGAGAGAGAGACCAACAAAAGAGCAATTGAGGACTAAGTACTTCTGTAACACCCCATATTTTTTAAACATAAAATCTGTTAGGAATATAAAAAAATAAAAATAAAATTCTACCGTTCCGATCGAGCTGAATATTTTACAGTAGCTTTGTCTCACCACCAGCTACAACATGTCAAAATTTCAGTCAATTTCGACGGTTCGATTGTCCGTAATAATTTTTTTAAGTATTTGTATTTGATTAGGACTCATTCTTTTTGGTATATAAACAAATTGACGGGTTTAGGACTTTTAAAAACACATTATTTTAAACCTTAGGAGATGTAATCTCCTCTTTTACATCTTCTTCCTCCCTCAAAACCTTAACTCCATTGAAGAGCCATTTTCAATTCAAGTTTTGAAGCTTTAAATCGGATTTTCTTAAGTTGGTCCAAGAACGGATTTTTGTCATCTTCTCGAGGGGAACGCTTTCACCGATTCAGATGTCTTCAAACGTTTTTCCAAGCATGGATACCTCTAGTATTACGTGTCTTAAATATGACCTAAACATTAATAGTCATTGTTTTGTTAAAAACAAATTAGAGATATTAATTAGGGAAAAGTGAAAGATATTTCGGGACTGTTTTTATGAAAATTGTTAATATGAATTAATACTCAAAATCCTTCCATGATTAGATTATAGGTTGGGTTTTCGTTAGAAGTTATGACGTTCGCATGTAGAATAAAATTGTATGGATCTATGAATTGATTTTTGGCATCTGTAACTACGTTAATTGCGTATATCTTGTGAAGTAGAAAATTATCGTTGTATAACCCAAAAAATATGCATGAGATTAGAATGTCTATATATTTATGTGAATGGATGGTTTAATTAAAAATTACGATTAAATGGACAAATTGGATAAGTAGTGAATTTTAAACACAATTGGAAGAATTGTTATGAAAAGTTGATAATGCGCTTTATGCCACTTGTTGATTTAAATTATATTCGATATCGCGGGGACGACGAGATTGTTGGGTAGTATATGTTTTCACCTTAATTTGGGTAGCTTTCTAGGTATGGGACTAGTAGGTAGACCTTTGTGTTGTTATCACTTTCTAGGTATGGGACAGGCGAGTATAAACTATTATGGATGGGTAGTTCGGGGTGCGCTGATTTTTGCATTGTTCCATTGTTCTTAGTAGCCTAGGTATGAGGTTAAATGGTACTTATTGATAGGTATTTTTCCTAAACGATAGGCTAGAAAATACTAGTGTTTTGGATACTTTTATATATAGGACTAGGAGTGTTTTGAGGACTTATACACTATTAAAGGGTGGGGTTAAATAAAAATAATGAGAACTTGAGATTTTAAATGAGAATTAATACCTAAGACTTATGACGAGTATTAAAATGAATTTATGTCGTCAATAAGTGTAGCGTTGATAGTAAACCGGGTTGTCTATAACGATGTGAGTGTTTTTTGGCGTCACCAATAAGTGCAGGGTTGACAGAATACTGATCGACTGGCTACTGTGACGTGTCGTGTGCGGAACTTCATGAATAAGTGTAGAACTGACAGTAAATCGGGATGGCTAGATATAATGAGGGGAATGAGTGTGGTGTAAATATTTAGGCGGGAGTCCTGCGACTCGTGTGGTGTAAAACTTTTGGCGGGAGTCCCACGACTAGTTATAATGGAATTGCTAATATAATAATTTGGTTAATCGAATTAAATAAAATGGGTAGCTTTTGGTAAAATTAAATAATTAGAAATTGAGATAATTGAGATAAATCAAATGTTCTATATTTAAATTTAGAATCCAATAGATAATCATATTATAGTGACAAAATAAATTATATAATTATACTAAATAAACTTGCCTCCAAATTCAAGTGGGTTAAACTCTAATTGAAAAACCTTAATTCTCACTTCTCCAGTGCCAATGGACCTCTTTTCTTCTTCTCCAAATAGCTTACTTCTTCTCTCTCTAGGTATTTCTTTCTCAAGTGTTTAGAAATGGTTTAGGTTAACCAAAACGTATTTTTATAATGCTAATCTAGAAATTAGGGTTAAATCCTTTATAGACCTTGACCCATTAACCTTAAAACTATATCCAATTAGTCCCAAACCTAGCTCGAGTCCAACACTAACCCATAGGACTAAAAACTAACAATTTTAAAGTAAAACCTAACCTTTTTCATGTCCCACAAGTCATTTGAACTAACATATCAATATATTTAACATTTACATTTGTTCGAGTTTAAAGATAATTTATTACATTTAGTTGTGAAATAATTCTTAATTTATTTATGTGTATTGTGTTTCATTTATAAGTAATATTTTAAATAATTATAATTATACACACATTGTAGAGGGAGGTTCGGGATTAAAGTTGATTAAAAAAACGTCAACACTTTACAGGAAAGATTTGGGATGGTCGCTCGCGTAAAATAGAACCTACTCGAAAGGAATCATACGAAGGTTGTCCCTTACACAAATAGGAAGTTGGTCGCAGGACCTCCCATGAGGATTAAACCCAGGAGGCAAGCTTGGAAAATACAAACTATGATAGGAACTTTGATGTACTTGTATTATTAACTGTGTAAATATAAAGTTCACTTTGTAATATTTATGAGGTTACTCGATACCCTCGAGGGACCATGTCTGGCAGGGCATGAGAGAGCTTACATGCTCTATCGAACATACCTCTTCTCGAGTATCACGCAGGGATTTGGTTTGGAGGATTGGCTGAAAGGTAACATCAGAAGAGACGAACCCCTTTAGGGTACTTAGGCAAAACCTTGGTTTATACACAACACGGCTCAGAAGTCCATCAAGATTCCATCTCTGGGAACTCGCTCGAGGGTCCCCATTCCTAAACAATTGCCTAAAAGGTTAACCTCTGTTATTTTGTATACATCATAAGTTGATCGAGAAATCATCAGTAGAGAAACCTTTCCGAGTCAATGAGATACTTTTCGCGTGATGTGATAGCTCACCGTTTGCATGTTACTGTTTACCAGCTCTTTAACGTCAGCATGCCTGACATTCAGGAACTGGATGAAACAACACTTGAGTGTAAGCATCCCTAGGATGGAAAATCTAAACCCGACACTTCACGTCCTATTTAATGCTATCACAAATATGAGAGTCCAAACAGTGTTCCCGCTAAAATATCATATCTAACTCATTTAATGCAATATCTTTGGCATTAAATGCAGAGGACTGTTGACATCAAAAGGGGTCAGACATATTTCTTATAAGAACGTCACTCGAATGACTTGGGTCTCCTATAAATACCTCCAACGTTATATTATTGAGGTATCGAACTTTTCTAGCCCAAAATTGTTACGAAAATACTTCCGGACAAGGGAGTTTATCATAAGGACATTTATTGTGTGACCAACCCCCTTTTACTCCGTTTTGTGTTTAAGGTTACTGCATTGCCTTTATTGCACTAATGGTGCTTACTCTTACCGCCTCCAACCAAGTCAACTGTGGGATCCCTCTCATTTATGATTTTATTATGGAATTTACGTTGAAAGAACACATTTAATACAGGAGCTTTACACATTGAATGTGCTGACCTGAGACTTGTATTTCATTATTATTGATATTTGTTCTGAAGCTCTAATCACCATCTTGATAAGGGTTACGCCTCCCTTGACATTAGTAGCATTTGAATAACTCATGTCCTACACACATACATCACAAATATAAATGAAATATAGTGACAAAATGAGTTACTGCAGATAATTACATCGCAATATAATATCAAATAATTTAAATAATGCATTAAATTTACAGGGTATTACACTAGGGACTCAAGACTAATATTTAAATTGGCTTAGAAATAAAAATATGAAAATCCCATATTGCTTCCCTTAATATATTTTCTTTACAGCTTAATTGTAATTAATTTCACCAAATAATTATAATTGCACTCTGATATAATTATCTTAGAATTACTCGAATAATGAGGTACTTGTTTGCAAAATTAGATAGTGCGTAATGTGATTCCTCATGTAAAGCATATAATATCCGCTTGAGAAATTCAATGTAACACTAATTTATTTTCATCTTAATTATTCCTTGATATCAAACTTAACTTATTTAATACTCTACCGGATTATAAATTATTCACTGATCAGATTTACTAGTATAATAAAAAAACTTATAAATTTATCGAGGGGTATCACAGTTCTGGATATCTCCGAGACACGAATTTCTTCGAGATATGATCGCAAATATGTAAACATAACAAACTTGAGGAGATTTAGACCTAATAAATTGGATTGCACCTATAATAATCAAATAAACAATCGTATGCACATTCCAATCCTTATAGCCCTTGTGATTGAGAATCTATGCACCATTTCCAACTGATGTGATATTTTGCATGTCTAATCGAGTGAGCATCGAGACTTAAATCTCACCCTTGTCCCATTTAATGATGTACTTGAATGATCCTATTTGAACTATCAAATAAGTTTCCGATCCATCAGATTGATTCCCGTAGTTTTATTGATCTAGAAGCGGAAATACGATCTCATGCGATTAGGTCGTACCCAACTCACCAGAATTCCTACTAAGTTCAATTGACCGACATTCATGCAATATATTTAAAATAAACACAAGACATTCTCACAAACATGATTCTCATTTGAAAATGAGCTTAACACGCCTTTATTAATAATAAACATCATATATGATTTTAATAATAAAACCCCAACCCCTACTTCATGTGCCCTTTTGGAACTCGGAGCTATGCGAGGTACTAAAAAAAGCCTTTGGTTTCTTATTTTAAACCAAAAGGCTACAAGGGGGTCTAAATCTAATAATGCAACTATATTAGGAAATGTATTATTGGGGCCCAATTTGACTCGGTTATGTGGGTCGTCGTATATGTACACTCAGTACGAAATAAAAACTCTTGATTATTTTTTAGGATGTGGGGAAAACCTTTCTTCAATTTGTTCCAGAATTTTGTTCAACCCTAAACTCTCCATATCCATCCTCGTGCCTTTTATTTTCCTCAATTTTCACTCATACACCATAAAATTAAGCTTCTAGTCAGGACAAAAATCGCAAGCCTTCACAAACTCACAATGATCCCGATAATTCGAGTGGATCTTGTCACATAAACCCGACATATTGAAAACCCTACCCCCTTACTCCTGCTATATTTAAAGTATGTGTATATCGAAGGTTTAACCCCAAGCTCAAGCTAGCAAAGTATTTGCGGGTGGTAATAGTGGTTTTCATGA